>OZ026819.1:2062382-2662382 GCA_964023185.1 Macaria liturata
CGCCGCGCCGTTGTTACCTATACAACACGATAGGTTAGCTTCTGGAATTACGATGTATCAAATTCATTGTCACACCTACGTGCAGGCAGCAATTGTAACTGGTTGCAACTTCGCAGTTGCAAAAAATTATACGATCAAATTAATAAATCTATGATCGCTCATAGATAAATAAGCCTATGCGAAAGTTCAAAGATGTGGTCACATATAGGCAGAAGTAATGCCGTTGGATGGAATTTGGAAGTGTCAATTGGTTTCTATGGCTGCGGAATCAAACCGTCTTATTCGCCAAGACAAATTCTTCCCTCTTATGGGGTGCATGCCAACCATCCCGTTGGTCGTTCTCTGATAAGAATTCAAAGAAGTAGTAGAACAGACTGACCTCGCGGCAGCATGACGGAGTGCGGGTAGTCGAGCAGCAGCTGCACGACGGCGGTGTGCCCCCCCTTGGCCGCCTCGATGAGCGTGGTGGAGCTGTCCCGCAGCTTGCGGAAGGGGTCGGCGTCGCACGCCAGCAGGAACTTCACCACGTCCACGTGCCCGCCCGCGCACGCCAGCGACAGCGGCGTGTGGTCGCCGTTCGCCGTCATGCGGTTCACGTCGGCACCCTGCACATCAAAACAGATTTCACGTCAGAAAGGAAACTCAAGGATTTGGTCGAAGAACGAAAAAGGTAACGCATACACCACAGACAAAGGCTTAGATTGTAAGTTGCAATAATTTAATGATGTCAAGAAGGATATGAAATAAATCACTTGATTGTATTTTATAAGAGGTGAATTGTGTCGCTATGATATGACATGTATTGATAATTCATTTCATAATTAATGTAATTGGTTGTTACCGTTTTAATTATTTTAATTAAGTAAATAAAAAATAAATGACTCAATGCACTGTACAGTTAGGTATTTGACCACCAGCTCACCAGAAGCGACATCCACATTAGCAAACATTGGTCCAAGGAAACAGCAACAAATTCATCAAAATCTGCTAATGACCGCTGATTTCATATGGAAAATTATACATGTAACGTTACAAGGAAGACTATTAGTGACAGTAAGAATGTCCGTACTTTGCCGACGAGGAACTGCACAGTGCACACGTGTCCCGCGCGGCACGCCTTCATGAGCGGCGTGCGGCCGCCCTCGCTCTCGTGCTCAAGCGCGGCGGCGGCGCGCAGCAGCAGGTCCGCCACGTCCGTGTGTCCGTTCTCGCACGCGTACGTGAGCGCCGTGTCGCCCGTCTGCGTCTGCGCGTGCACGTCCGCGCCCGCGCCCACCAGGTACCTGCACGGAATCACAGTATTTTTATTTTTATTTAGGTCTGTAAACTGGACAACACAGCAAACATACAGTTATTGGTTACAAACAAAACCGCATGTCCTACCTACTGCAGACACTGCATGCATTGAACATAAAAAACACTCTTAAACATTATGATAATATGCTTAAATACGTAAATAAGCAAAAATAATAATTAATTAATAGTACAATTTAAGATAAATTAAACAGAGAAGTTGTTATCATAAACAAACGACTTAATAGAAGAGACTGTTGAATTAAATATATCGAGCTCCTGGCAGATGTCATTATACGACCGAAACAAGTGGTCAGCCGGCGCGTTGCAGCCGTACGTGAAACGCGACACAAATATCGCCTACATATATCTGCCCAGGACCATAGAATACATTTGTGCCGGGCGCATTGTATTCTTTCATTTTATGTACAAGCCATTTCAGCAGACAGTATTTTTTTTAACACGAAATAGGATTTATTAGAAAGTAGCACATACCGGACCAACTCGAGATGTCCCTCCTGCGAGGCCTCCATGAGCGGCGTGGAGGCGCCGAGCTCGGCGTCAGCCCCCGCCTTGATGAGGAAGTCAGCCACCTCGAGGAAGCCGCCGCAGCAGGCCAGCGTCAGCGCCGTCTCCTGCGTCTCATCGGTCTGCGCGTTGATCTGCGCGCCCTGGCCCAGCAGGAGCGCTACCATCTCTTCGTGACCTGGGGGAGGAAACAAGGTTTTAGAACCTCTGTTCTTTCAAGTACTTCGTTGCTGCTAAGTAAGGAATGTCTCAGATATAGCTTAAAAATTAATGGTAATAGAAGTATGGTCGTTTCAATACAACGATAATTCTTCTGCAAGTGCAGCTATACACGAAGCCACCGATCGTGATAAATGGCGATAAATGGTCCACAACATTGATCGGGGTCATTACGATGTTCAGCATTGAGCTATCGCCAAAAGGAGCAGGGGGCCACTTGGTAAACATCACATAACAACAGCAAACATGGTGCACACACCTTCCCTAGCAGCCTCCATGAGCGGCGTGTACCCCTCGTCGTTGACCTCCTCGATGTTGGCGCCGCGCTCCAGCAGCAGCATGGCCAGCTCCACGTGGCCGCCACACGCCGCCAGCGTCAGCGGCGACTCGAAGCTGTCCGTCGGCATGTTCACCTGGGGACACAATACATCAAAAAGGCATATAGCGAAGGCGCTGATGTCAAGCAGGCTATTGGTAAAATGCTGTTCCAATATAGAAATTGCGAACATGCCACGACGGGCGTGGCGCCAGCCGTGGCACTCATAGGACGGCGCCTGCGCGGGCGCCTCGACGTGCTGCGGCCGAGCACGGAGCAGCGCGTGCTGGGCCGCCATCGCGCGCTGAATAGTGTAGGGCAAACACACTACAGAATAGTGTAGGGCCAAATTCCTATACAGTCAATTTATTTAATTCAAATGTGGTGAGACGTCATATCGATCAAATGTTAGTACCTAGATCGAATAGAAACAGATTCTCTCTGACGGCCACTCCCTTCGTTGAAGGTCACGCTGGTGATAATATTGATAAAGATGTAAACAACGAAGACGGTGACAACGGAGTGGCGAGTGCTAGCGCGTGTTCCAGCCCGCACTCCCGCGCGGGGTCAGAGGGACCGCCTTCCCCTGGCCACGTCCAGCCCGAGCTGTCTCCCACACCTCGGAAACACAAGCCTCGTGTGGCTGGTCATATGACTTTGCGTCCACGTAACGTATTCGTACCTACTTACCTATATTTAATTATTGGTACATTATGTAAACTTGCCTATTGTTAACCAATTATAAGTTTCTTAAAAACGCTGATTTTAGATTTGAATGTATAACATGTTTACATATGTTCCACTTATATTACGGGTAAACTCAGTATACTTACAATGTTCGATATTTATATACTCAACCTAAAATTTAATGATTTTATCCGTAGTTTCGATTTGTGTAAATTTGGTGAGTATAGTACATATTATGATTTGATACCTTAATTTGGTTAAATAAATCAGTTGTAATACCGCTCGTCCTGGTTTCATTACGCATATCTTACTAGTAACATTGAACTGAACCATCACAACATATGATGAACAATACTCAATTGAGAAGTCTTTAACGAAGTAAAATTGCAATAAAAATCACTGCAACCAGAATGGCCACACATGATAGTTTCCACGAAAGACACAATCTGATCATCACATCATCAACTATACCAAAAACTAAGAAGAGCCTGAATGACAAAAAAAAAAGACCTAACTGGTGGGTGTTTAGGTTGAAATTACTTTGGCTATCACGGGAAGCAAATGAAATGCGGGTTGTCACTGCAAAGATGTATTGGTGACGGATTTGACTTACTATGACATATCTTACATTATACACTTACTTAGGCATATTAGACAACCATACCGCCCACCAAAAGGGCGCTACGCCTTTTAATTCACATATAATCACATAAATTTGATCTATCAACACAACCACAATAATTCACAACACAATAAAAATACGACTAAACTTTTTCATACACAACGGGGGGTAGATAAACACAAATCGATGCTAAACAAAACATTGAAACATAACACAACTTGAATTATTTTGTTTGCTGTGGATTCACCCGAGTAAAGTCGCATCTGATAAAATAATGCTTATCATCATCATTTTTTGTTTAACAATTATGTGATTTGATGTTAAACAAATGCGGGAATATGCTAGGTAAATGTTTGAAAACAGTACGTATACATTGCAAATTTTGTAAAAACGAGAAACTTAAAAATCATTTACATCTCTCATGTTCGGTAAGTAGGTCCTTATTACCCCCAAATGGGGCTTGTAAGTAACCAATTAGCGCTCTAGGGTAATAATGTAGCTAGAAAAGCCCTAGGGCGGTAAGTAATTAAAAAAAAACTTTTCACTCTTTCAAAAAGTTCGGTTAGTAGACAAAGGAGGTCGCGTCGCTATTCAGCCTTGTCTTCGTATGAGTATAATAGTCATCAATTTTAAATATCGAAAGGCGATGCTCAATTTCGTTCCCGAAAAAAAAAGACGAAAAAAGGCGGGAATAGAAAACTTCCACTTTAAATATTGTTTGTTTTTGGGATAAAAACTTGCTAATTAGGTTTTTCTAAAATATGAGTTCTGCAAGTGATGAAGATATAAGCTGCACTCCTGATTCAATAAAAATGGAAGCTGAAGCAGCAATTAACATTATTTTGTCTGAAAGTTCTAAAGAGAGATATTTGAAAACTTACGACGAGTTCATAAAGTGTCGAAAAGAAACACGAGTAAGTTCTGATTTTGTCCATGACCAACAAATATCACAATCTCTAACTATTAACATACCCAAAAAACAACTTTCCCTAAATTTTTTAATTGTTCTCATTTCACTATAAATTTTAACCATTAAAATGTTTTATTCTTGTAATACGGTTTTTTTCTACTTACCTCACAATCGAGATGTAAAGCAGAGTAGTTAGCTCGGGTGTAAGCATCAATTGCACCCTCGAACTATAGGCGCCCTCGCTGCGCTCGTGCGCCTAAATATCTCGGGCTGCAATTGATGCCTTACAGCCCTCGGCTACTAATCTACTATTTATGAGCGAAACATCATTTTATGAGTACAAAATATGATAAAAAAAATTAAGTGAACAATATTTTCGAAGTTAATGACTAAATATTTACATATTTTAGCAAAACTGAATACAAAAAATATTGTTTGAACTATACCAAATGTTTGTTGGTAATGAACTTAGTAATTATAACTTATTTTAACTTAACAAATTGCAACTTACAAATTGGACACTAGCACTTGTATTATATATTTTGTCTATGGGGAGCGCAACAGTTTGGAAATACTTTGTTGTTTGTTACAATCTTGTGTTTTGTGTTAGTGATTTTTAATTTGGTACTTCACGAAACATTCGTTGCAGCTGTACAAGTTTTCGTGTAGCTGTTGCTTTGATGTTGCTCTCAGGAGCTTGTGGACTGTATCTGTTGCTTGGTGAATAGACTATGTATCTTCCTTCTTCATTTCCGGTCGTTGTAATTTGATATACCTCTTCGATCTTATCTAGTGTTGGCCGTCTCTGTTCATCTAATATCAAGATGTCATCAACACTGGCATGCATGGAGAGGTACTCTGTTTTTTCTTGATCTTCAGGCAGATCTTGAAAGATAAAATCCATTCCAAAGAAGTATTTTGGGCTGATGGAGTTTCTGGTGGTCCTTTGATGAGACCGTCTTGAACAATTTTGTTATATTGTGACTCCCAGAAGTGTAGTGTGTCAGCTATAACATTAAATATTAAGCATAATAAATTCAGACTTAGTCATGTAAACACGCCTTTTATTGTACATACCAAGTTGCCACGCTATATGGCGACCCTGCCGGAAATTGAAACGTTGCGTGATTTATTGCAATAAAATAAATCGAAACTAATAAGTAAAATGTGCCAGTCTAAAGTTGAAAAAGAAGACATCTTCATATCCCAAAACGCTGCCGGAGACAACGCAGCAAATCTGAAAAACCTAGGCAACCGGCTCGACCACATGAGCGTGATGATATACGTGATTCTGGCTATCATCATTCTGGCTGTTTCGTATTTTGTAATTCGAAAATACAGAGCTTGTCATCGCTCGTGGATCCAAGAGGAAATAGGACTTAGCACCATTGACCGCATCCGCTCCTCTGTGCGCCGCACCGCCGGGCGCATCACCAGCACTCAGCAGAGCCAGGAATAGCACGCAGCCCTCCACATAACTAGGACTAGCACCCAGTCTGTCCACCCACCATCGGCGTTAGCACCGACATCGCCTTCAAGTTGCCTAAGGTACCCAATATGAGCAAAACGTCAAGTTGTGTATAAAATATGTAATATATTAAAGTGTATTAATAAAATGGACGATGTGCTCTGCGATATTTTAAAACAGTTAGAGTATATTAAAACTAGTATAGTTAAATTAGGACCTACACGTAGAGTCGGGGAAAATTTTTGTAGGAAAGTATCGGAAGCAAAATTGATTTATGGTAAATTCAAAGAAATACTAAGCAGTAGCACTAATGTAACAAGTAACGAAACGGTGTTATTGTGTACAACGATAAACGAATGTTATTCGAAAATTTTAAGCTTCGACCAAGACGACTCACTAATTGATATCACGACACTGGAAACAAAATCCGACGAAATGTCTGAAAAATTTTGTTTAAAGACGGCCACGAGCCTCCTCCCGAAGATGAATGATTCGGAGACTGTTACGCAAGAACTTATAGATGCCATAGAATTTTATAACTCCATGCTTGGCGATGATGGTAAGCAGTTCCTAATAAATTTTATATTAAAATGTAGAATTTCTAGCGGAGCAAAGCTCCGTCTTTCCGCTACTTACACAAGTATCGAGTCTCTCATTCGAGACATGCGCATGCATCTTCTCACGAAAAAATCAGATACGTCTCTTCAACAGCAGATGCTGAACGAGCGACAAGGTGACCGCTCTATAAGGGAGTATGGTAGTGAAATAGAGCGACTTCTCATAGATTTAACCATATCCCAAGCAGATGGTGACCAATCAGCTTATAAGACGCTGCAACCAATCAACGAACGGAATGCCATCCGTTGTTTCGCTAATGGTTTAACAAGTCAGAGGATTGGTACTATAATCTCAGCGCGAAATGTTACACAACTAAAGGACGCAATCCGCATAGCGGAAGATGAAACAAACGCCCTTCCAAAACCACAGGTATGCTCTTACAATAGAGGTAGAACAAATTCCCGTCGTTTCCCGAACTCCAGGAATTATTCCGGTTACGCAAGGCCGCCTCCTCAGCAAGGTCAGTACTCCGGATATCAGCATACCAGAGGTAATTGGCGCGGCGTTGGCACACATGGCGCATCAGGTTACCGCGCGCGCGGCAGCGGACACCGCGCACGAGCTGCTGACGCTGCGTTCCGAGGACGGTATGTACGGGACTATAGACCAACTTGTAGCCATTTGAATTTGAACCATTTTAATGCGAATGATGATATCAACCAAAACGCTGACGTGAATGATAATGAAGTGGAAAATAAAGAGGAAAATTCGGGTAACGAAGAGGTAGAATTTTTTCGTCGCTAAACAAATATTATCATGCGATAGTGTAAATTGGGTTAGTTTAAACTTAAATGATTTAATATTAGAATATTTAGCGGATTCAGGAGCAGCAATATCAGCTATTAAATCCGAACTTTTAGAATTAAAACAGTTCGAATTACATAGTTGCAATTTAAGTATAAACGGCGTAGGTGGCACTTTAAAATCTATAGGATATGTGTATTTGCCGTTGGAGTGCGAAGGAATTAATTTTAAGCATAAATTTTACGTATTCAGGGACTTGCCATGTAAGGCGATAGGTATTTTAGGTCAAGATTTCTTTAAGCAATATAAGGCAATAATAGATTATAATATTAATACGCTAACTTTAAAAAAAGGGCAAAGTACAGTTACGTTGCCGATGCAATGCTACGAATATGAAGAAGTTTTGACGGTTGAGCCGCGGTGTGAGGTAATTAAATACATAACAACACCCGCCAAAAACGATTGCGTCGTATACCCGAAAGAAATACAAGAAGGAGTTTACTTAGCCAGTGTCATAGCGAGGCCAAAAAACGGAAAAATTCCGGTACGACTGATGAATACGACAGAAAACGAGGTATCGATCTGTTTGAAAGATCTGGAGATAGATTCACTAGAAAACTACAACTTGTGCGATTTTGAAAGGCCAGGTGTGAATGTTCAGAGAGTGAAAGAATTGCTAACGTCACTCAATTTGTCGTCATACTTAGAGAAAGATGAAGTTTTACCAATACAACAAATATGCGCCAAATACGCAGATATTTTTCATTTGCCAGGTGATAAATTAACAGTCACAAACTTGTACGAACAGTCTATTCATTTGAAAAATAATGTTTCACCAGTGTATCGAAAACAATACAGAATCCCATTTTCGCAGAGAGATGAACTGGACAAACAAATAAATCAAATGTTAGAAAGTGGCATAATAGAAAAAACTAATAGTGAGTGGTCTAGCCCATTGCTGTTGGTACCAAAAAAGTCAAATAGGGACGGTAAAAAGCAATGGAGAGTAGTAATCGATTACAGGCAGTTAAATGAACGTATACAAAATGATAAATTTCCTTTGCCAAACATAACTGACATATTAGAGTCATTATCAGGTGCCTTTTACTACAGTCACTGCGATTTAAGCCAAAGTTTTTATCAACAAGGTCTAAAACAAGAGTCTAGAAAATATACAGCATTCACAACTAGCACCGGCCAATACCAGATGTGTAGATTACCAATGGGATTAAAGATTAGTCCGTCAGCTTTCAGTAGATTAATGACTATAGCCATGTCTGGTCTAAACTATGAAAAATGCATAGTTTATATGGACGATTTAATAATATTTGGACGAAATTTAATTGAACACAATAAAAACTTGATGACCGTATTTTCCAGATTACGAAAAGTTAATTTAAAACTCAATCCATTGAAATGTGAGTTCCTAAAACGACAAATATTGTATTTAGGTCATGTCATTTCATCAGAAGGTATTTTACCCGACCCAGAAAAGATTCGAGTGATTGAGCGATACCCGATACCAACGTGTGCGGATGACGTAAAGCGATTTGTTGCGTTTGCCAATTATTATCGTAAATTCATTAACAAATTTAGTGAGATTGTTTTGCCCCTAAATAAATTATGTAGGAAAAATGTCAAATTCGAATGGACACCAGAATGCCAAACAGCATTTGAAACATTGAAAAAACTACTGGCCTGTCCTCCTATCTTGGACTATCCAGACTTTTGCCCAAAAAACGAATTTATTTTACAAACTGACAGCTCAGGTTATGCAATTGGCAGCGTACTAAGTAATAGTAACGGAAAACCAGTGGCATATGCGAGTCGCAGTCTTAACAAAGCAGAACTAAATTACCCGACTATTGAGAAAGAGCTTTTGGCTATAGTGTGGTCTATAAAGTATTTTAGGGTATATTTATTCAATAGGAAATTCACTATACAAACTGACCATAAACCTTTGGTTTATTTATACAACATGACTAATCCATCTAGCCGATTAACTAAATTTAGGCTATTATTAGAAGAGTACGATTTTAAAGTCGAGTATGTGAGAGGAAAAGAGAATGTAGTAGCTGATGCCTTATCCAGGATAATTGTAACTTCAGACGAGTTGAAGGAGATGAATAGAAGAGTGATGTGTGTAATGACTAGAGCACAAGCGAGGAAATTAGCAGAGTCTACTACCAACGCTTCTAGTAATAACAAAAATTACAAATCATCTAGTAATGATGAGACTGGAAGCCAATCTGGAAGCCCTAAAATTGCAGAAGTTCTCAAAAAGTGTGACTCAGATGTAGAGCTAGTTATTGTGTCGGACATAAAACTACGAAGTATAATAAATCAAGGACAGGACATAATTACATCAAAGAGTAGAAAATTGAGTTACTATAAGGCTAAAAATGTAATATATGCAAGCCAGTCTTCTTTATCAGTACATTCGCGAGACGATTTATTGAGAGACCTGGCATCGTTATGCAAAACATTAAAAATAAAGGAAATTGTCTTGATAAAGACAATTCAGAATAAAAAATTTATTGAATGGCTAGCCAAAAATATAGCGAACAATGTAGATGTTAATCTACCCAGAATATGTATCATAAAAGATGTTCAAAGAATTTATACAGAAGATGAGAAAAAGGTGGTAATGAATGATTTTCATCTTTTGCCAAGTAGCGGTCATGTAGGTATTCGAAGAATGGTGAATAATATTAAGAAACACTACTATTGGCCATCGCTGGAAAAGGATGTCAGCAACTATGTAGGTAAGTGTGTGAAGTGCCAAAAGCAGAAATATACAAACATACACAAAGAACCACTAACAATAACAACAACGGCGTCGTCCAGCTTCGACAAAATATTTTTAGACATAGTCGGACCAATAGATCGAGATGACAACGGGTTTTCCTACATCTTAACCCTACAGTGTGAACTTAGTAAGTATGTCGAAGCTTTTCCATTAAGAACGAAAACGACCACAGAAGTAGCAAGAGCATTTGCGGAACAGTTTGTATTAAGGTATGGTATTCCCAAAGGTATTGCTACTGATAGAGGTTCCGAATTCACATCTAAACTCATGTCAGAGCTATGTAACATTTTAAATGTTAAACAGTCATTTTCAACTGCGTATCATCATCAAAGTATTGGAGCATTAGAAAACACACATAAAGCACTTGGTGCGTACTTGCGTATACAGACTGACAATCATTCATCGTCTTGGAGCTCATGGCTTCCTTATTGGTGTTTTTCATACAATACTACGGTGCATTCCGAAACTAAATACACTCCTTACGAACTAGTTTTTGGACACTTATGTGTGTTACCAAGTAATCTATGTACGACCGTCGAACCACTGTACAACTTCGACAATTACGTAACAGAGTTTAAATTTAGACTACAAAAAGCGCAACAAGACGCAAGAAATAATTTAGTTAAAAGCAAACAAAGCAGAAAATTAATTTATGACAAAATTGTAAGTCCAATCACTTATAAAACCGGTGACAAATTATTACTAAAAAATGAAACCGGCAGTAAACTTGACACTCTTTATAATGGCCCATATATTGTAATAGAAGACATGGAACCTAATGTAAAAATAATAATTAATGGGAAGCATGACATAGTACATAAGAATAGAACAAAATTATATAAGGAGTAGAATTAACATAGATATAAGTACGCAAAATGTATTTTAATTTTAAGCTAACAAAGCAAATACAATAGAAGTAATTACTGTGCATTGTTGTTGAAAAATGAAACCTTATATTGTAATCGAAGATATTATGTAAGTACGCAACCCAATGAAATAATGAAATTATGAAGGAATAGCATAAGTACTTATATAGATAGCTTAATAGTTAAAAAAAAAAAAAAAAAAGTATTCAAATAAAACATTTTTTTTTTCTCATACGGGGAAGGTGTAGTGTGTCAGCTATAACATTAAATATTAAGCATAATAAATTCAGACTTAGTCATGTAAACACGCCTTTTATTGTACATACCAAGTTGCCACGCTATAAAGCATGTCTATAGGACCAGCTTGAAGGTAGTCTGGATCTGCTAGTTTTAATCCACTGAGGTGAGACCATTGTTTTGTTGAGGTTGTTGAGTGCATCTTGCTGGTGGAAATCTTGGGTACCACATAGGCTTGAAAAGGTAAGCTGAAGTTTGAAGCCCATCGTGGTTGAATATTTACTTCCACTGCATGTTTGAATCTTGTCTTCATTGAAGCTAATCCTGACGCACTACCTTGTACAGGATGTCGCTTGAGTTTCAGAAGTTGAGTCACCTTCTCGCTGATAAAGTCTGCTTCAGAACCTGGCTCTATTAGCGCGCGAAGAGGAGTGATGTGAGCAGTTGCGCTTGTTGCCTCCACTATCGCAGTCGCTAACAGTGCTTGTCCCTGTCTGATTTGATTTACCGCTATGACAGATCTTACATTATACACTTACTTAGGCATATTAGCCAACCAACAACGAATGGCTATTCATTACAGTTAAGAAAAGGCATACCTACTGGAGTATGGTCAGTTAGTGGGACGATATTCTAACTAATGTAACAATAACTTACCTGAGCACCAGAGTCGAGCAGCAGCCTGGCCACCTCCACGTGTCCATCCATGCTGGCTTCCATGAGCGCCGTGTGCATCTCGTCCGTCTTGTGCTCGCGGTCCGCGCCCGCCGCCAGCAGGAAGCGCACCATGTCCAGGTGGCCCTTGTAGCAGGCGAGCGTGAGGGCGGACTCCTTGAACTCGTTGGAGTGGGTGTTGATGCCGGCGCCGTGCTCGAGCAGGATCTTGGCCACGCCCACGTGACCGGCTGACGCGGCCTGCGGATTGGTCGGGTGGTTAGTGGCGGTGTAATTCGATGGTGGAATGTTACAGGGCAATAGCCTGATGATTCAAGCAGTTTCAGGTAAAACGACTTCAATGTATTTCATAATATACCTATTTCGCACACTTATTGGGTTACGGGCAGGCTTTTATAATGGTTAAATAAATAACCAAATTTTGATGGAAATGTTCAAATGACTGCTCTGTTAGCTTAGTTGGTAGTGGCTCTGCCTTCTAATCTAGGGGCGCGGATTCGATTCCCACACAACACCAGTAATTATAAATATTAAAGTTTGCAATTACTTGTGTTAAGTCTGATCGTTTCTATGTATAATAAGTATTTATTTACAAACAATAAGTATGTATGTATTATATCCGTTATCTAGTCCCCATGATACAAGCGTAAGCTTAGTATGAAGCTAGAGGGCGCTGTGTGATTTGACCAAAAAAAATTACATTTTCTATTAATTAAGTCATTTTATGAATGCTTTGAATATCAACTATCAGTAAATTTGCGAGTACACACCTCCATGAGCGGTGTATGTCCATTCTCGTTATGGTCCTCGACATTGGCCCCGTTCTCGAGCAGAGCGGTCACGCAGTCCTCGTGGCCGCCCGCGCACGCGTACATGAGCGGGGTGTTGCCAGAGCCCGACACGGCGTTCACGTCGGCGCCGTGAGCCACCAGCAGCCGCACGATGTCCACGTGGCCGGCTGAAGCTGCCTCCATCAGGGGGGTGCAGTCGCCCTGCGACAAATAGTGACGTTCAAACACAAGTTCAACACACAAAGAGAAGGTGTAATGTCGTATAAAGAGGTCAAGGAATTGGCTGAAAACGGAGAAGAACAGCGTATACACCAGAAACAAAATCGTCGCTTTGAAATTTTGAATATAATAGAAAACATAAGAAGGAAAATTTAAAATAGTAGCGGGGAATAAGAGCGAACTTGCTTTTCGCGAAATGTCTGTCAATGGTTCAAATAAATCAGTATAAAAAACAGTCTTTGATCAGCGTTTCTTTTTTTAGACAAAACTTATGAAACTTGTGAAATACTCTGTTGATTATTGAATCTAATTTATTAATATATTGCTAAGAAAAAAACTTCAAGAAAATATAGTTTATTAGTAATAAAGTGAAAGAATATTGAAATATTTCAAAATTAATTTAATTATTAGTAATTTTTATTACCTTGATCCCGCGGTCCTCGACGCTGGCGTGCATGGCGAGCAGCACCTGCGCCAGCTCGTAGTACCCGGCGGAGCAGGCCAGCGACAGCAGCGACTCCCCTTCCTCCGTGGTCTCGTGCACCGACCGACCTTCCGTCAGCAGCTTCTTCACGGTCCCCACGTCGCCGTCCGAGCACGCCTCCGCGAGCGACGGCGCGCCCTCCGCCACGGACGACGCGACCGTGGGCGTCGTGCCGGTGGCTGTCGACCCGCATTGCTGGCTGAAACTAAACAAACAACATTATAACATCTGCACACACGCTTGTCTATGATACATAAACAGTACAGTCACGTCATCAGATAAGATCAAAGCTTCAACGAATCACAGTCGCGGGCCGCGTCTCGATCCGAACCGACGCGGGAATTGTAAACTCGACCGCACCGACGGAGAAACGGACCCGACGAAAGACTCAATTCTCGGATTGTCATCATTTTCACACATGGAAATATATTCGACCCAAATATAGGAAATTCGTGAAAAACTTGCGTCTCCACCTCTCAATTTTCTGTGTGAATTTGATTGGATTTCAATACACTTTGTCCCGGTTTCGCCAAAAATTACGATTGCGAATTATTTTTTCGATTTTACTGCTAATGATTGGCCGAACCTGGTGCGAGATAACAGCAGCGATAACTATATGTACAAAAGTGGAATAAATTAAGAGTTTGTAACGAGGAAGTTTCGCAGAGAACAAAGCGACTGGCGGAAATTGGGCCATGTTTGTAGACAATGCAAACTTTACTATTATTGTGACGTCGTCACATACGCAACGAGTAAATAGTTGGGATTGTTTGCTACTTTGTCGTAAGTAAAAATGATGAATGAGTAAAGTGGTGCGCTGACAATTTATGTGACTTTGAGTACTCGCGAACAATGATGCAGCGCGATTACTTCACTACGCTCCGGCCTCGCTTGTTTGAATCCTAATTTATAAATTAGGTACAAATACTTAAAAATTTTTTTGAACACTGCCGTAATACGTAAAGTCTGCTTGAAGCAAGTTAATTTAGTAAGAATTGTTAAACTAGCTGATAATTCGAATAGAAAAATCTGTTTTTTATACGCAAAACCGTAATTTATTAAAATACATTTAAAGTTGATTAAATTATAATAAAGAATTACAGTTAGCAAAGCATTTTCAATTTTGACAAACAAAATGTGGCCCTTTTTTCTCGAATAACATAATATATTTCAATGCAACGCAAATATGTATCTCTAAAACAAATAAAATTACATCTTTAGTCTAATGCATTTGTTAATTAGAAATGACTAAACATACCCACATCAAAGTTGCAAGTGAAACCGCAGGGGAGTGTACACGACTTTGTTTACGTTACCTACCTACATATAAATTGTCATCTTGCCAACAAATAGAATGTTGCTAAGCCGCATTACTCACTTAGTATACACACTGTTTTATAAAAGACGCAAGAGAAAAATTAGAATTGTCCGAGCTACTAACATAGACAGTCAACAAAATCAGTTATTAACATAGACAATTACAACAAACTCGAAACTCTTGTCTCATCAAACATTGATAAGTATAATTTTAAGTAAAAAAAATCTTATTACTAATAAAAATTTCATTAAAATGTAGTTTTAGTATGGTATCGCATGTGATAGCAGTCTGGGCCATTCTTTTAGGATAAAACTTGATGTTAGTAGGCGGGCGTTTGGTTGATGACCGCGGAAACAATGCTAAAAGCTTATCTACGATATGTATGAGTAATTATTGAGCAATTTGTTAGGAACTGTATCGATACAAGCAAATACTATACAAAAGCCATCGGCAACCGAAACACAGTTATAAACTAGTTCGGATGCCTTTGGATTTTCATACAATGTTATGCCATAAGTATAATGCAAAATAAACAAATTTCATTTCATTTCATTAATTTGAAAGAATGTTTCAGTTTATTTTTAGGAAAATATTTATTTCGAAAAGTTTTTTTTTTTGCAAAGAAACGTCATACCTGTATGGCTCCCTACGTATAACAAATTAGAATATGTGTACTAATATCGTATGTAAAGTACTGTATATATCTTGAACGAATAGGCAGGCACCTTCTAAGCAAGAACGTATGTTACATATCAGACTACAACTACTCTTAACAAAAAACAAACCTACAGTGTTTTTAACAAAATACAGATGTGTGTTTGAGTACAGCTCGCCTAGGATACCTATCAGGTATTTACTCTACATTTGAAGGCGTCTGGAATTTTAGTTGGGAAGAATCTCATACTTTTTGTTGCTACCACGAAAACCACAAATTTAATGAATTAATTACTGTATGCTTATTTCTCTCCAGCCAAAGGTTGCCTGAAAGAGATCGCATTCAGCGATAAGGCCGCCGCTTGTGGCACTAGTTAAGATAATAATTTGTTTTATGTACTGTTCATTTTTAATGTATCAGCAATAAAGAGTTTATCTATCTATCTATCTTATTGTAATTGTTGGGTGTGTGCTTACTTCTTGTCCTGATGGTGTCGGTGGTGCGGCGGCGGCTGGTCGCTGCGCATGCGCGTGAGGGCGGCGGCCGCCTCGTCCAGCGCGCACGACACCGACGAGGTGAGCCGCCGGAGCACCTCGGGGTCCGCCAGCTGCTTGCCCTCGCCCGACAGCTTGCCGATACCTGACACATAACATAAGATATTTCAATTTTTTTTTTATTAATAATGCACTCCAAAAAAAGATTACATGATGAAAGAAATTTAAAAATAAATTAAATCACACAGGGCGGCCCTATCGTCTTAGGCGATTTCTTCCAGGCAACCCTTGGATGGACAGGATTTAGAATTATAAATAGGCGGTGTACAAGAATACGTAAAATAAATAAATAAGTGAAAGAACACAATACAAACTCAGACAATACACTAATAAATAATAAAAAACAATACATTGTTTTTTTACATGATATAGGCTCACGCTTGACTACATCTTGCCTGATGTTAAGAAACGTTATAATCAACGATCTAGCGCGCTTGCCTTGCTTTGCACTTGTTTACAATAATTAATAATAATAAGCATATTATTTTCTCGCTCCTTGAGTCTTATTGTATTTCCTCATGACTATACGTTGTGACTCCCCGCAGTAGTGAATTTCTCTTGGGCAGATACATCAAGTTAGGCGCCGGTTCATTCACGAATAAAAAATATATATTACGTGTGGTACTTAAATACGTTTGAGTCCTGTCCTACTGCTTTTAAAAATCCCAGTGTTGCAGGTATTGTACGTGCACAAGAGGAACACATTGATTAATAATTGTATTTATGAGAGATGGATAAGAACTATTATAGATTATTTTCTAGTATTGCCATAACAACGTGCCGCATTTCTTATAAGAATCAACTCCCTGCTTATTGCTTGATTACCTATTGATCCTACTACTTTGCCTCGGGTCGTTTCTTAAAACTCACAATATTATAAACGACTAAGTTGACCATACATGGAACCTTTGAACTGTATAATGTACTTATACGCTCTACAGAAGGTCGAGTCGAATTAAAAGCCAAAAAGTCAGTATTTAATCGTGGCAGGGGTCAACTAGTTACTTAATTTGCTATAATAAGAAACGAACGGACGAAATATCATAAAAATGAAATTCTAACATTTATTTTCACACTGCCTACGCTTCAGATAAAACTGTTCCCTATCAAAAAGACTAAATTGAACATCAATAGGAAACATGATTGTACAAAAGCTTAATTGCGTCTCTATTATCTCAATGTTGTGTGTGTGTGTGTGTGTGTATGTGTGTGTGTGTGTATGTGTATGTGGGTATAACTCACCCCCACATTCGATACTGCATCATAAATTAAGCGCATCTTTGAAACGAGCGTTGAAATGAACATAAACTTTATTGCTTTTACTACATCTTCTTTTGTAGTACTCTAACTTACTGTTGTAACTAGTTGTTGGCCAATCCATGTCATTATAAACAGTTAAATCTATCTTCACGAATAAGTACAGACTACAGATCATACCAATAGACATATGTGTATGTATAGGTACATACATAATACCGCTGCGTCCGGAAACTAGTCTCACATTGAAACTACATTTGAATGAGTCAGGAGACGTTTGTTTTCTATGATTTCGACTAATTTATAGTGCTTAACATTCTACTACTAATTATTTATTTGTCACTTTGTGATTCATGCAGTATCTTCAGTAATGTATTAGAATATCAAAACACAGGGATAGCTAATAAAACATTTTGTTTGATATTATATCATATTAATCATGTAAGTACCTAGTTGTAATATTTTTTAGCACGGTCAAAATATTTTGTATTTGTATATTATCATTTCCGAACGTAGACTGCGTCTTCATGCAGCGTAATAAAAATTAAACGACGTATTTGTAGGCCCGATCGAAAATTACATCCGGTTTGATACAGCCAGACGGAATAGGAAACACAACTATAGAAAGGTAACTGTAAATTAATATACGTATACAATTATACTTAATATGCATGTACGTGTGCAATATAGTCTTGTTTGGCAAAAACGTCGATTCATAAAAAGCTTAAAGGTCAGTCATTAAAGAAAGCCGCAAGTGTTTGATATCTTTCTTGCTAAAAAAGAGCTGTTGTTATTAATCGGTTCTATCGTAATAAGCGTCTTAGGAAAGCATCATAAAAGATATCGTAACGTTTCTATATATCATTTTATACCAATCCTATATACCACTTATGTACAAGTAATGTATGAGTGTCAATCGTTAAATCTGTAATGTCACAATCACAGTAAAATTCTATAGCAAAGTTATTGTCTGTACTTGATGCAAGCGTATTGAATAGCTATTAGTACAGCACAACCTAGTCGAGTTCAAAGTTCTTCTATTCTATAGTATACTGCGCGGCAACGTGATGACGATATATATTTATGTTTCTAATTGTATTGTACATTGTACACATAGTTTTAGGTATAAAATTTGCACATTTGTTTAAATATATGTGTAGCCATACAATGCCCTGAACCGATTTCCATGAAATCTGCAGTACCTTGAACTCAGAATACAGAAAGAACCAGAAACCGTGAGCGCGCCTAATATTGAAGCTACAAAAACTACTCTGAAACAGAGTAGTTTGACGCGCGACCGATCAGTCACTCTGTGACCGTCGGAGCGAATGACGTGTTATAACGATAACCAATTTAACTAAATTATGCCGCCTTGTGTCGTTCCTACCTGTAAAAATGCAGCGGGTCTAAAAAAGAAACACGATGGGATCACATTTCACGTGTAAGTATCGTATTTAGGTATCAACTTATTTAATTAATGAATAAATTTCTCAGATTTCAATTGTCATAGATAATGATGCATCCATCTTGTTAGTGTTGCCAATATAAGAGTTTTGATTTACCCTTCTTTTTATTACCTTTTGAGGGTTTTTATTCATTGTAGAATATTAATAAGTAATTTAATAACCGACTTGAAAAGAGAAAGTATAAAGCGTCAGTGCAGCCCGTGTGTACCTAACCAAATAATCCTATTAAATAGTACATAATGGTAATATCGGATTTCTAAACATTTTTTGATGTGTGTGTGTGAGGGAAAAGGGGTGAGGGGGAGCGGGTATGTAACAATGTTTCTATATTAGTTATCTCAAATTTTAGCTTCCCAGTTGATGAAGAAAGGAAAGCGGTGTGGACAAAAATAATACAAAGAGCACGGCTTGAAGAGTTATGGAAACCATTATTATTATATTATTAAATTGGACAATATTTTGAAAAGCTTACTCAGCAAAAAGAAAATTAAATGTATTTGTTTTTCTAAAGCATCTTATATCGATTGCTTGAAACAATTAGGTAAGTACATAATTATATATAGAATAGGACAATTTTTATTCTATTATTATCTCACCTCCTAGACTCCCAAAATTTACCCTAAAACGGGCAAATAATGCCTGCGATAGCAACATTACGCGGGTGGGAAGTGACGCGGGCGGGGAGCGTTGTTTTGGTTTTTGGACACAGCGTGTAGCTCGCAATTACAGTTGAACGCGGTTTCTGGTTCTTTCTGTATTCTGAGACCTTGAATTATATTGATGAAGACTCCATATTAGTGCAAAGCTCAAAGTAAAATCTCTGGAAGCAACTTGTGCACATTATATGTAATCTATCGGCAACATGGTGTCATCTTGGTTCTACAATAACAAATTGATACCATGTGGTGTTTAGTATTGGCTGTTATTATAACACATAAACTAATTACTTAGGTATGTTGATGGTAAAGATGTACGTACTGATAGCTAATCCAAAATATAAATAATACAAACTTATCGGAATGAAGTAGCCTCGCTTGACCCATATTTCCTTTTCAGATTAACTCCAACATAAAAGTCCACAATTCCCTGACCTATAACTACAACAGTGGCAATGTAATCCATTGAATATTTCACTCGATACCGGGTACACGTCGACAATAGACGAGGCGCGCTTTCCTAGAAGAGTTTATATCATGCGATCAATATCAACAAGTCTTTACTGCCGACGGTGAAGCAAGGAAACTCTTCGCAAGGAGGTCATTATACTAGGTTTAATAGAAATTGTGCTGCAATGGAAACCCGGGCACATTGACGGGCGAGCGATGACTGCAGTGATATCTGTATTGTTGCGGCTGCAGCGCCAGGAGTAAGGAACTCTTATTACGTTTTACTACTCCTCAATGCTCTCTTGCCCGCGAAGCCCGTCCTTGCCAGGACGAAGGGACATCGTGTTAGGTGTCAGTCGGTAGCGGAGTCTCATTAGCTCCGAGCCCGACATAACTCGCTGACCAGAGTGCAGGGATGCGTAAATTCATTTACTCCACGAAAAAAAGGAGTATGGAAATCTATCGTATCTATCTCTATTCAATCGTATATGATTAGCTGATGATACCCATATGTGAAAACTAAGCTGAACCAAAAGAGCAGACATGAAATGCTTACTTGCTCTTTACGGTAACATGTTTAATTGTGGGCGCACAATGCAATTGTTTAGGGTTGAAATACAACATTTAGTAAACTTCTTAATATCAAGACTTTTTGTACAATCTATTGCGACGTAGGAATAGGAGTACGTATAAGTGTGTAATAAATAAATGAGTGATCAAATTCTTAATTGCCTTTGTGAAAATTCAGCAACATGGCTTATCTTCTCAAAAATGTTAGTTTGCCCTATATCTTCCCAAAAATAGCAACTGGTAGTTAAGTATGCCAGTGAAAATCGATTGACTACGTTACTTACTTTACATCCTGTGAAAAACCGAAAGGGCACATGTAATAGACTATGTACTGAACCGATATTAATTTTCCTTCCAAGCCTGGCAACCCTACTGGCCGTCCAGTGGCTACGTTTACGAGTGTGTACTCAAAGATCTCCATTACACTATGATTAAGGCATTACGAAAGTCCTGCCGAATAAAGCAGACATAACAACCGCCTGGGTGGCGATGTGATCGTAACGGACCTACCGTCGTAAACTCGTACGTAGAAAATATATTTTAGAGACAACTATCTACCCTCTATATATTATATATATTCTTGTAGACCATTAGACATGCACATCCTACGCTCACCAATCACTAATCAGCATCTAGCCAGTCCTGTTACGCATCTAATTAGTGACTGATCCATCAGTGAGCAGATGCATGGCGATATCTTGTGCTAGCTATACTAAGGCGAAGTGTTGTTTGTAACAAAAGTAACACTTCGCCTATGTATTTTGTAATAAAAAGTACCATATTTCACTTTCGGATCTATGGATTGGTGATAGATTTTTGATACGGAGATAGTTGGTAATTATAGAGATATATCCGTAAAATCCGTATCAAAAATCACGATTTTACTTCAAATAAACCTACAGTGGACGTAACTATAAACACAATTTCGTTTATGTATTATGTACAACATAATGATTCGAATGTCCAAATTTTCAGCTACAATGAGACATCTATTGACTGAGTTGTCGTTGCTGTAATGTCAAGCGAGATGTCTTAGTATTGGAATACGATCTTTCAGTACATGTTTACTCTGGAGACTTGGACGTGTACACCGCTGATTGTGTTTGGGGCATCAATTTTATTGTACAAACTACAATTGCAGCCAGTAGAAGTGTAGACATATTGGCACCAAAAGCTATCTTCTAGTTTACGAGTAGTACATAGTACTAGTAGTTAGACCTAGTCACGAAAACGCTTGTAATTTTTCATATCCAATGAGCTTTTACCAAGGCTTGACGACTGCTGTACTATAGCGAAAGGCCTACAATCAATCAATTAAATTTGTGTAATCTAAAGTCTGAGCCACAAAACTTTTCTTTTGTCTGAGAATCTCCAGCAGCGTCGCGAACAGTATTCTATCCGATTTAAAAATATTCATGTTTCACTCTAGAATGTTTGAGATGGTATACATATTTATGATAAATCATAATCTTTTTACTTCCTTGCGACAGCAAAATACATATAAGACACTACAATAGAAGGTAGAGCATGTCTGTACTAAATGGAATAAATCTATCTTTCATTTGAGGCTGCCAGCACACACCCTTTAGGTACTTGGCGATAGTTTTACATTTGAGTGCAAAGCCAAAGGACCAAAGTACAAATCATGCTGTATCTTAGATATAATGCTACAACAAACTTAGCATTAGCAGGCAAGTCTTCTAAAATGGCTCAATTAGAGTCATGGGCAAGACTGTGCCACTAATCTAACAGACATAATTACACGTTACAAATGTAAATAGCAGCTAAAATGGCCAAGTGTCTAGGAGCGTGAGTCAATTTGTGCAGACGTGGAGTCGTGGTGCAGTCTGACGAAAGTTATCGATTTTGAACGCCTAGACAAATAGAACGAGTGCAGTTCGCTACGTGAAAAGGTCAAGGCGCATAGTGGCGTATTTAAACTGGATTAGCGGACACGTTTTATGGAATGATGAGTTGCTTTTTTTACAAAAAGCATCTACAGTTCTACGTAGACTAGTGTTATGGTTTTAATCGATAGGTACACGTTTATTAGCACGAAACTTGCACCAAATACAAACGATATGATACCTCTGACGTTAATATAGCTATATTTTAATACATACTTGATCTGACTATTTAAAGCTCTATCATATAGACTATACTTACTTGTGAATGTGTATAGGTCAAAAAATAAAAATATTTGAGCAGTTGATTCGTATAAAATCCTTTATCGTGTCACAGCATACAAGCCGGCTCTACTTAGTAACAGTTTCATTTTGCTTTGCCTGAGTCACATAAAACAAAAATATTACTTTCAGACGCCTCGGAAAATTAGAATTTAATACATTGATAAAAATTGATTATCTTGAATCTGTGACTGTGACTGATATTCCTAAATAAGTATGCGAGGGCTTTAACAAGTACTCGGGCGATAGTTGCGCACTAAAACTAGTTGCTGCCCTGATAAACAACGCAATTGATAACGTTTTGCTCACTATTGACTTTTTAGATACAAGACCTACAATACTACGATATCGAAAACAGATAAAAATTACTACTACTCAACAGTTGCACAAAAAATGCTTTGTCACACAACAATATGCCCGCAGGTTTATTGACCAATAATACAGCAGCAGTGCTCATGAATATTCACGGCGAATTGTGTTGTATGTAAATACGCACACACAATAATCCAATCACATCACTTTCCCACCAAAAATTCCCGAATTGCAGAATAAATTAGCGCCAATTCGTTAACTGACGTGCTCGAAAGAGACGAATTGCGATGAGCACATCACTAAACATATACGAGCTGCATCGGACGCAACGTGGTGGAGGGCGGCGGAGAGCACAGACATGATTGCTGGGTTGGTAGCGGCCAGCGCCATGGGGCAATCCCCGCTCGCTGCGAGCGCCGAGCGGCGCGCGAGCCTTCCTAGCACGTAGCACGCACGCCCGGTCAATGACCGCCTCCGTCTACTGTTTGGGACCCGAGATTGATACGTAATAATCATATGCTCGAAACACAAACATCTGATAGCGGCGAACTTTATCCCCGGCCCAAACTAGTTTTAACAACAATTTTATGCGAAATGCGGAACGAAACTGACCTGGTTACTAACATTTCTCATGAGGATTACGGTAGATTGATATAATATAATCGCTCTCTATCCTCGCTTGCGCCAAACCCTTTGGTCGGTGGCCTCAGACTGCCGCGTCTGCTTAGAAGTGACGTTGCACATTTAGGATATGAAAAGACCGCATTCCCAGTCGACTTCTCACATAAATAAGATTCAGAATCGCGTGAATATCCGATCTTGCAAATACCTCTCCGTGGCGTGGCACGTCGAGTGCTGTGAGAGTTTATATCTATGCATATGGAGTGAGTTTCAAAGTTTCCATAATGAATCAAACAGCGAAGGAACATTATCATAATGAGCGGTGACCGAACAGTCCGTGTGGATGCGTGCGGTACGACACTTCGCCCATCCAGGGATTTTTGAGGGGCATTTATATTGAGTTTTGCATCGGATCGGGCCGTGAATTCATGAAACAGGTCACCTCAACGTGAATGACTGCATCGTCACGCCTAAAGCGAGGATCTCGAAACCTTTCCGTACGGCGTTGTTTGCCGAACTTTCGACGTCATAGACGTTATGTCAACAAAGAACAGGTGCACTCAGATAAAAGTTATGCGTGGCGTGTGCGAAGTTGCCGGTGGCGACGCGACACCTAAACTTGAGTTGACTTCCTGACTGATAGAGAATGCGCCGCGAGTTGTATTCAAGGAAAATTCCTTTAATTTTCTACGTCCACCTTGCACTACAGTTGTTGATCAGGTTTGTGAAATGTCCGACTGAGTCATATCTGTGTTTCATTCATTGCTATGATACTAGCTATGATTCTATAATGAGGTGAACTATTATTGAAATTTAATTTGCTATTGGTTCTATGTTAGATCGGCCTTTCTATACATACCTACATATTTCATATTTATTTATTTTATCAACATATGCTTTATCAAAATAAAACTGCGAATTCCACATGTTTACATACACTACAACAAAATATTTTCCGACACTTCTGTGACGTCACGTCGAGTAATAGACCTATCAAGTGCCTAGTAACTGGTAAGTATTCTGTGGTGCAGGGGCAGCATAAAAAAATATTCTGTAAGGGCAGGCGCGGCCTAGTTGCGCCCGCATCAGCTGATTGACAGCCTTGTCTACTGCTCAGTGCTCTGTATGGTGGAAAATAACTTCACATGTGATGCTTGGGGGAAGTGCACTCATGGCACTAATGTTAATCTAATTAGGTAGTTTAAATATTTCAATTTAAACATATCATTATTTTATGTTGTGGTTAGAAGTAGTATGTTTAGTTTTTCTTCCCTTGTTTTTATGTGTTATTATTGTAAATAAAGATT
Organism: Macaria liturata; assembly: GCA_964023185.1. Taxonomy (NCBI): domain Eukaryota; kingdom Metazoa; phylum Arthropoda; class Insecta; order Lepidoptera; family Geometridae; genus Macaria; species Macaria liturata. Next base: position 2,087,221 of record OZ026819.1, read on the forward strand.
ATATTTTCTTATTTTATAATAAGTGGCTATGCTAGTGTATAATATCAGAAATAAAAGTAAATAGAATCCTAATTAACAACAACAAAACACTATATTGTTTGACTAATAAACTGAGCAAAGTCTAATGAAAAGATTAACACTCTACTTAGTTTGTTTAGTATGTACAAAATAGCTTTAGAAAAAATGTGTTAATATTAGTCTGGTATGTCCTTAACTTAACCGCATCATATTAGCAGCATTGGTTATGAACCAGAAATACAGTTTTTTTTTTATATTATATCATTTTATTTAGCAATGCTTAACATCAAGCAGGCTGTAGTCAAACGTAAACCTATCCCACGTAAAAATATATATATAGTATTATCTGATGGTGGAGTAGGCCTCTGTATTTACAAAAAAATGTTATGTCTTGTAATGAAAATTCAAATGAACCAAAGAAATGTTTGCAATTTCATTTGTAAGCTTCCTTTATAAGAATAATAAATCTGGCTTTATTTCAAAGAGTAAGTTCTTTATTTTTCAAATGAGCTAACAAGCAAGTGAATGACTTGATAGTAAGTAGTTACTGTGCCCCCAGTATATAATACAATATGCTTATTCAGAGTATTGTTGGTAACTTTTAAAAGATTTTATTATTCACTGTATAATATGTAGGCATATCCTTATCTATGTAATTGCCTGTATGTACAAACATACAAAATAAATCTACTATAACAAGCTGCATAGAAAAGGCATTAATTCATCCAACTACAAAAATACCTGTTTATATTTTGTTTGAGTGCTCAACAAGATAAAATATGAATCTTTTTAAGTGTCATGGAAGGATCTTGGCGTCCACTTTGGTGTTATAGACTTTACTAAGAGTATTTTGAGGGGGAGTCTCAGTAATGAGGAATACATCTCGAAGGGGGAGAATATATATATATAAAACACAAAGGTGACTGACTGACTGATATAGTGATCTATCAACACACAGCCCAAACCACTGAACGGATTGGGCTGAAATTTGGAATGAAGGTAGATTTTAAGATGTAGACATCCGCTAAGAAAATATTTTTGGAAATGCCACTTTTAAAGGGGTGAAATAGGGGATGCAAGTTTTACTTCTTAATGTGAGCGAAGCCGCGAGCACCCACTACAAACCTAGTATAGTATAAGTATGTAACAAAAGCAAACTGTTGTAATAAATAAAACAATAGTAAATAAGTAATCATTTTGACAGATTATGAAAACAGTGTTTATATGTGTGTAGTACTCACCGGCAGCCTCTAGCAGGGCTTCGAGCCGCGCCTGCATCTCGGGGTCCACGGCCCGCTCGGGGTCGTCGTGTGATAGCAGGAACTTGGAGGGCTCACTGCCGCTGCCTTCTTCTTCCATCTCCGCCTGCCACCACACATACATTAGAACACTTTAAAAGGCTAACAAATCTATAAAAAACAAGTAACTGTGAAACCTAGTGCAGGGTTTACTACACCTACAAACCAATGTAGAGCATTGTACTGTTTGTTTTGGCTACTTTACTATTAACACATACATATGTTTAGAAGAATGTAAAAATATTATTACTTATAATAAGCACAGGTAAAAGTATAAAAGATTGAGACATTTGGTATATCATTTGCAGCACAGTGGTCTTTCCCAGGCTATCAAATTTGGACACTTTCATAACTATTACTAAACTATACATTAATAAACTTGAATGGAGTCTGATTTAATAATTCAAGACTAGGTCTACCCATTTCAGCCATGATAAACTCCTAAGTTTTGAATTTCAAAACACATGTTTCCACTGTGCTCATTATTGTGACCAATATGTCCTATATCAGCACCCAGTAATTTCAATGCACATTGAGCTTAAATCATACCAGAGGGCACACATTACTGCAGTGTCTCAATAGGTGTAATATTTTTCTATATACTCTTTTAACAATCAAAACTTATAGATGTATCATAAGTAATAAATGGTAAGCAACCACATAGAAAACTTAAAGTGAACACAGAACTAAGGTACAAACATGGATTTTGTCACTATGTGACTTGGGTTTAAATAAATTACTTACTTAGGTATGTAATTTTTCAATAATTAAGTAAGTTAATAATTAAGCTAAGTTGTATTGTCTTAAAACTGTTACCAAACCTATTGTTCAAATAAAAATACCTATGGATAGATTTAAACTTAATATTCTATTTTGATTTTAAATTTTGTATGCAAGTACAACCTTTGCCTAACTAAATAAAAATAAATAAAATAAAATAAATATTCCGGGACATTGCACACATCGCCATCTAGCCCCCACACTAAGCAAACACTTGTGTCATGGGTACTAGATAACGGATATAATACTTATATACTTTTTTTTGTAAATACATACTTATTATACATACAAACGACCAGACTCAACACAAGTAATTATATATATATATTTTTTAATTCATAAATACTGATCAACTAATCTTAATCATATTTGTCAAAAGTTGTTGCTGGTCAAATCTATGAAACAGAGATTTACAAGTAATCCCTGGAAACCTAAAGCCAAACAGGCACCTAAGAACAGTGTTCTTGAAGGCTTCTTTGATAGCTATACTTTACTTCCAATACGGCAGCATGTGTTTACTTGAGGTAACCTGGTGTTCAAATGCCTCACTGATAGAAGTGTAGTTTAGGTCGTTATCTATAACATTGGTACATTCTGCTATATAGTACCCACAACACAAGCATTTCCTTAATGTGGGGCTAGATGGCACTGTGTGTATTGTCCCGGATTATTTACTTATTATTTATATTTTATTATATAGTCAACAACTTATCTTGTGAAAAATATTAGATTGGCACCTCAATAATATTATAAACAAAATATTGTGAGTGTGATATGTGTTTATTCTCACTTGTTTGTGATATGTGTTTATTCTCACTTGTTTATTAGTAAGTGTTATTATGTTGTTCATTGAAAAAAACTTCCAAATGTATCTAATATTCTTTTTTTTATTCTCACTCAAATGGTTAGACCAATTTGGATGTAATTTAGTTTGGAGGTACACAAATCCTTGGATAATCACAAAGTTTGGATCACATGTCTAAAAGTAGGATGCTACTATACTTTTAATATGCATCCATATTTGTACACTCATTTGTTCTCTTAACAAAGTTTTTAGGGTCTTTAAATATGTGTATGGGATATATAATCTAATCACCATACATAATATATGTTTTTCAATGATGATAGTGCTAGTTACTAAGAGCTATACTATTCGGGCAGAGATATTATGAAGAGCTTTGTTCTACACTCTTCCATGGTTAATTAAATAATGTCATAGACTATTCTCCAGAGGTTTAGTCACATTCCAATCCTCCTAAACCTATCTAGTTCAATACACATGGAATTTAATATATCATAAGTAATCATAGTCTCATCTTGATGTCTTTCTTCTATGTGGCACAAAATTACTCTATAGTTAATAAGCTCAGCCTGATTGAAAAGTTTTTCATTTGTTAATGACAGTAAAGCTTTATCAATAACAATATAACATGCAATAAAACATCTGGTACAAGCTCATTAGTTTCTTAAGAAAAGCAAGTAATCAAAATACAATACTGGTATAAATTTATCTGGCACATATCAACATGTGAACTTGAATGTGAGGCTTTGCGACAAGTGCAGCCTTCCAGTTTATCATATCATCCTTTGTCACAAAGTTAGTGAGGTTAATGCAACACAAGGAAACTGAGTGATACATTCTGTTAGAATCACAAGGACCATTCAACATAAAGAAAACAAAAACATATCATGTGATATGTAACTGTCTGGCACACACATTTTATGCAGGTTAACGGTTACTCAAACGGCAACAGCTATAGTTGTCCGTGAAGCTTCTGGCACTCAATAAGTTTGTCTCGACTTACCAACAGGTCTGGCCTGCTAAGGCACAAACAAGCCAGCAAGATCTATAACACCAACGAGAAACATGTAAGATACTGACAATGTGGTGCTTCACAGATTGTTGGACCCTACCAGTTACTGTCAATGGTCCTTGTAATTCACCAAGTTTTGTGATTTTTGCGCGAAACTGTAGGCGTATCGCTCACGAGAGGGCCGCGCGTCATTGCACAAAACATACCATGATTGACGACGTCAATGACGATTTAAAGCCTAACTTATGTAATTCGCATTTTTCTAATGGAACAGCTACAGAAATATACATTATTCAGAGATTTACACCGTATGATTGCATGTGATTCCAGAAACATGGCCACCGAACTTTATTTTCGGGCCAAAACACAAATGAACAATGGAACGACTGCTCCGGCGGATCAGCCCGCACCTTGCTCGTAATTGCAAGGTATCAATTGGATGTTGTCTAGCAGGCACAGGATTGAATAATTTCATACATTACTCGGGAATACGTATGTACTTATGACTTTCTGACGTTTTACGGAATATTTGGCAAGCGATGTACTGTATCGAGAGTGTAGAAGATTTTTTCGACACAGCATTATTTCTTCGAGGGCTTCGTGACAAAGGATATTTCTTCTAAAAGAAGAAATTGGACGATGAGAAGAGACATGTACAAGATGTCCTTTGCAGTTTATAGCGGTAAAGATAATCACATTCCCTCAGTGCCACCGCCTCTGTCGGAAACAAAACACGTTTTACCTCGGATACGGAGTCATCCTCGCTTTCCGAAGAGTCCGTCATGTATTTGGCAGGCGCTCCCGAGTACGTTTCGGTTTCAGATTTGGCCGGACTCGAAGCCGAACTCTGAGGAGTGGACGATTTTACCACATCAAGTTGCACATTCACCTTATCGATATTTCGGTTTTCAGACTGTCCAACATTCTGCATCTTTGTCCTAATCCAATTTAACTTAATTAGTCTTTCAGTATTAACACTTTTTATATGAAATCAACACGTTTTTCTATTAGCAAACAAGATTTATTTCGTCATTTAACCAGGTTGATACCCGCCATGTCTACTACTATGGCGAGGTTCCCGGATGCTTCAAATAGGCTAGACAGCTAGTGCCATCTTGCGGTAATTTAACGCAACTCCTGGTACGCCATCTAACCTAAAAAATGCTAACTATGACCATTGACAACATTTATTTTTATGTTTAGTCACACACATGCTTGTTTATCCGTGTGATAACCTTTGCAATTTGAAATGTACAATTTCATACGAGGGTGGATAATAAGTCCGTGCCTCTTTGCATAAAACACAACAATTTTTACATTATCTTTTCAAGCTCTATACATGAGTAATTTTTTTTTTTACACGAAATAAGCGAAAACACTTTTGACTATAGCCTGCCTGATGTTAAGCACCACTATAGTCTAAGATATTAATAATAATGTATTAATATCGTAGAGGGAGTATAGTATAGAGAACTTCCATGCCGTATACTGGAAAAAGACAGCAAATATATACCTAAAATTTTAAAGTTGCCCCCTATATGGAATATGTATATATATATATACAGTTCCGCACGGATCCTCGATGCGCGTAGTCGCGTCTTGCGTACAGTTGTGAGTCGCTATTGTTTTTACAATGTCCGAGCCACCTCCACCGGCGCCGCCGCCGCCTATTATTATTGACGAGTTTTTAACTTTCGTTCAAAATAAAATAGACGTGCTGGACGAAATTAGTATTACACAAATATGTTGTACTACTTTTTCTGATGCCGAGATAGAAGCTGGAAAGTCTACGCTGGTCAAAGCGCTGCCCGAAAGAAGCTCCAGGAATGTGATAAGAAAAGGAGAGGATAAAAGTAAGAAAAATGTGAAGGATATCATAAAACTGATGAAAGAAAATGACCCGTCTATTCAGCCTGTTTTTGTTGCGAGGAACCTTAACCGGTTACCAGCGGTCGGTTTCGACCACGTCGACGTCTCCCGGCTCCTTAAAGACATGGCTGGGATGAAGGCGGAGCTGCGGGACATACGGAGTGAAGCGTCCACAAAGGCCGAAATAAATAATATGCAGACAAAAATATGCACGGACATAAATGGCCTACGCGCCTCAATACTTTTGACTAGAAAAAACTGTTGCATGTGCTCTGCGCCTGCTGCTAATAAAAATGGACAGCGATCTATAAATGACGAAGCGAGTAAAATTACTACTACGCCGGTAAGACAGCTGACTAAGGAATGCACTGATAAGAAGCGGGCCGGTGCGTCGATGCCTATTGTTCAGGCTCGGCCGGGTACAAAGTCCAGCGAGACGGCGAGCGAGCAAGTACACACACACACGCCTTCCTACCGCGACATCGTGATGCCTACTAGTCAGCTGCAAGCGAATGTGAGCTTTGCGTCGGGCACTAATAAGTCTGATGATAGCTTTATACTAGTTACGAAAAAGAAACGTAAATCTAAGTTAAATATGTGTGGAACTGCGACGGGACCTTCTAAAATTAGAGTAGCGGAACAAATGTCTTCAGTATATATTTCAAGACTGACGAAATCGACTACGATTGAAGATATTAGGGAGCATATTATCGACAGAGGACAGGAATGTCGTAGTATCGAACTTTTAAAACAACAAAATGAGACGGACTTTAATTCATTTAAGGTGACAATATTAAGAAGTAAGTTGGACTTGTTCCTTAGTAACGACTTCTGGCCCGTGGGCGTTAAATATAGATTGTACCGCGAATATTCGCGCCCGCACTATGGCCGTAACAATCAAAATTAATATGGATAGGCACAATAATACAACTTTTTCTATAGTTTCTTTTAACTGTAAACATTATACGCGTAGCATACAAGCCATTCGGACTCTTTGTAAAAGTAACGATATTGTATGTTTGCAAGAGACATGGGCGTTGCCGCACGAATTAGATACATTTAGTGATATTGATGTTGGTTTTGATTGTTTTGCCAAATCATCTGTAGATACCTCCGCGGGGGTGCTGCGCGGGCGGCCTTACGGCGGTTTGACGATATTATGGAACAAGTCCAAGTTTAGTCAAGTTAATATAGTGGATTGTGTCAGCAATAGGCTAGCAGCCATACATGTTACTGTCGGTATGAAGTCTTTTTTGGTATTTTCAGTCTACATGCCTCAAAATGATATTGAAAATATCGTAGAATTTACCGATATACTCGCTAATGTAAGTACAATTATAGAGGAGCAGCAGATACAAGTAGCCTATATTGTAGGCGACTTTAATTCTCACCCGAGTTCTATTTTTGGAGTTGAATTACAAAATTTTTGTGACGAGGAATGTTGGACATGGGCGGACCGGGCCAGGCTCAGCCAGGACAGCTACACGTACGTGAGCGAGGCACACGGCTGCTGCCGGTGGCTCGACACTGCGTGGCCACCCGGGCTGCGCTTGACTCGATCCGCTCTATAAGTATAATGTACGACGTGCTGTGGTCGGACCACTTTCCGTTAATTGTTACTTGTGATATTGGCGAGTTATGTAATAAAACAAGTTTATGTGCGGACACAAATCCTTTGCGGGGTATTTTGTGGGGTTCGCGAACGTCTAGTCAGGTAGAAATGTACTCTCTAGAATGTAATAAATATTTATGTGATATATATACGAAAATTGACTGTATTGACTGTGATAATAATAATAAGTGCCTAGATTTTAATGATCATTTACATTTTATTAACAGTAGTTATTTAAGTATTGTAGATGTGTTACAAAATGCGGCTAGAAAAAGTGCGGTTCTGCCCTCTGGTGTACGGAGAAAGAAACAGATAACAGGATGGAATTACCATATAAAATCATATCATGCGAATGCTCGCATCTATTTTAATAACTGGATTCTTGCCGGAAAGCCGTCATCTGGCGAAATATATACAAATATGGTAAAATCTCGTCGAGAATTTAAAAATAAATTAAAATGGTGCCAAGTAAATGAAGAGAAGATACAGTTGGATATATTAGCAAAACATAGGCGTGATAAAAACTTTATAAAATTTTGGAATGGAACTAAAACTAAAAATCATAAAAATACTCTGCCAGTGACGGTTGACGGTGTCCAGGACCCTAAGGATATTGCGGAGTTATTTGCGCATAAATTTAAAGTACAGCCCGAGTTGCAGGCGGAGGCGAACGATGTGACACCGAACGGCGACATCTGTGGAATAAATTGTGTTCGATTTAGTGCCAAAGATGTGGCTAAAGCTGCTTGCAACATGAAACGCAGTAAATCACCCGGCCACGACGGCTTAAGCCTTGAACATATTTTATGCGCGGGAGAAAGAATATTTGAAACACTGGCCAACTTGTATAACCAGTGTATCAAATATTCTTACTTGCCTAAAAGTCTGATGCATACTGTCGTGGTGCCGATAGTTAAAAACAAAACGGGCAAAGTAAGTAGTGCTACTAACTACCGACCAATATCCTTGGGGACTATTATAGGCAAGATATTTGAGCGACTGTTGCAGCCTTTACTGGTGAATAACTTACATATAGATGATGCGCAGTTTGGTTTTCGTCCAGGTTTGTCTACTGATTTGGCCATCTTCAGTTTAAAACACACGGTGCGTTACTATACCACTCGAGATACTTCTGTTTATGCCTGTTTTCTCGATCTGAGTCGCGCATTCGAATTAGTAAACTACAATATACTCTGGAATAAGCTGTCAGCGACTCAGGTCCCAGAAGAGGTAGTCAGGATATTCAAATACTGGTACGGAAGCCAAACAAATGTAGTGCGATGGGGCGACACGACCTCCAGCGAGTACAAGCTGGAATGCGGGGTCCGCCAAGGTGGGTTAACGTCTCCGAACCTTTTCAATTTTTATGTCAACAACCTGATAGAGGAATTGAGAAGCACCCAGGTCGGGTGCCATATTGGTGACGTATGTCTTAATAACTTGAGTTACGCCGATGATATGGTGCTTCTGAGTCCCTCTATCGGCGGATTACGGAAACTACTGGCTGTGTGTGAAAGATTTGCTACCCAACATGGGTTAAAGTACAACGTAGCAAAAACAGAAATGTTAGTGTTTCGAGCAGGAAAAGGTCCAGGCGTAGTTCCCAATGTGTATTTGGCAGGATCACCAGTGAAGGTTGTAGAGTCGTTCAGGTACCTGGGACACATATTGACCGATGTAATGAAAGATGACTTGGACATGGAACGAGAGAGAAGGAACCTGTCCATCAGATGTAACATGCTCGCGCGCCGATTCGCAAAATGTTCTGACGAAGTGAAGGTTACTCTGTTCAAAGCTTATTGTATGTGCTTATACACGTGCCAGCTCTGGACAGAGTATACCAGAAGTTCGTACCATACCATAAGGGTGCAATATAATGACGCATTTCGCATCCTTATGAGAAAGCCCAGATGTTGTAGCGCGTCGGGCATGTTTACTGATGCACGGGTTCCTGACTTCTTTGCGGTTATTCGCTCCCGTATTGCTTCCTTCTGGGAAGCAATACGGCGATCGAATAATAGTATACTGCAGTGCCTGTCCGAAGATTTGTACAGTCCCATTTATCGGTCCTGGATCTCTGTACACCAGAGTAAAAACCGCAAATGATGTGTAATTTTATTCTATATATTGTATCTAGTTTAAGTTTTATCAGCATTTTGTAATCTGAGTTTTATATGGGTTTATTGCCTGAAATAAAGACATTATTATATTATTATATTATTATTATTATTATATGTTCCCCGAAATGCAAAAAAAATCTTTCATTGACAAAATAAATATTTTCAGATTTAATAATAATTTTACGATTCAAACTTATAATTTACTCAAATATTGGTGTATCAATATGTTTTTATTAATATAATTTTATACAATACGGTAAAAACGGGCAAACTAACTAAAACATTATACAATTTACATTAAAAATATATTATGTTCGAAAATATAATAAAATTAAGACATGTTAGAGAGGAAATTTAAAGGCATATATTATACAAGTATGTGAATCTCAAGCGCCATGAAATTTACAGAGAACAGAAGTTATATTAAAAATATAAATATTATGTTAGAATGTCACCACAACATTGTAATTGCATTATCAACTTATTTCTTAACTACATTAATTATAAAATATTAAATACTTTTTTACCCTAAAATAAGGTGTATTTTAGGGTAAAAAAGTGGTATCCCTAAAATCGGATTAGTTGTATCAAATTGAGTTGGTATCTTCTTCATTTACCTACTCGTTCTAACCCGCTTACACCAAATCGAGTAAGAGCGAGATGGACACAAAATGTCAAAGTACGATCAACCCATGCAATTTAGGCGGATAATACTTCGAAAATTATAACCTCTACATTTAGAAAAAAGATACGTAAATTCACATAAATCCAATATAATCCTGTACAATTTATTAAATAACTATTATACATGCAGAAATATTCACATATGAACTTGAAAATGAAAACTTACGAGTGGAAAGTTACATTTGCACATTTTCTTTCCGAGCGGCTTTTACAGCCTAAAATAAGAACAGTTCACCATTCTTCGCTAGTCAAATTTAAGCATTTCACCACAAAACAGTTGCTAATAACACTCAAAGCACTATATTAAAAGCACTAAAATACCAATTCAATAATCACTCGACGGTTTGTCTGCCACAAATGAGCTTTGTGGCAGACAATCAAAATCGCATATTTAGTAAGGGACAATAGATAATATATTTTTCTCTGTTACTCTCAGCTAGGACTACATAAGTTTGTCTCGCTTGCATAATTATTATTAGCCATGCAGCGCCTCTATACTATACTCCCTCTACGATTAATATAAATTAATACATCAATAATGAATGAGCGATTTTCCAATACAAAGTTAATTTTAATAACTAAAGTTGTTAAGAGATGGCACCACCTAGGCGCGCCGTATTTTTGCCCCATCTGATGTATTGCTATGTATAATCATAATCATTCTTTATTCATAAAAAAGTATTACATTACAACAAAAGATATACTCGTATTAAAAGAACTACAATATCCTAGGTAGTTACAATATTGTAAAATGAATTAAATAGTTAATTTAAATATGTCAAAATCATATATAGTTTCCTGAAGACAGTGTTTTAGTCTACTCTTGAAATTTCCTAAGCTTGGTGCCGAGATAACAGTTTCTGGTGTATAAAATACTATAGGTACTTCTGACTACTACAAAAAAGGGACACTTAGAAAATCTTTAGAAAAGCCTAATGATAATCTAAGTACTCCAGCCCACTACCAGAGGGCAGCGTGCCCCGCATTACCACACTGGATGGCAATGCTGATACGTTGAGCCAAAAAAAGGCCAGCATTTTGGTCATGCATCGCGTCATTCGCGTCAACCAAGCGCTCTGAGAGGTTTTGGAAAATAGTATGGGCTCCCGGACCCCTCAGCCCCAAAGTCTCGACTGCCAAAGGCTCAAATATGTAACCTCGGCCGAGGTTAGCATATTTGCGTCTCTTGTGTTCCTCAGCAATAATAGCAGCCGCTCCAGCCCGACACCGTGTCAAAGACAGATAAGACGGCACCAATGTGTCGACGCAAGTTGCGTCCCACACAAGGGGCCGACCCAACTTCCAGGGCACAAGAGTCATACCGTCAGGTCTTTTTCCATCGTTACGTGCTAGGCCACTCAGTTCGAGCATAGGTGCAACATTGGCAGTGGAAAAAGCCCGGCGAATGATGTCGTTCAGACTAGCGTGGCGGCTAATTCTACCAGCACTCCTCGAACACGTGAGTCCGTGGTGCCCGAGCTGGTCGACATCAGTTCAGTACCACACTGGCAGCGATGCGGCTCACAGCTCCTCGTACCCAAACGCAAGCTAACCGCGAGTCGAAAAGCTGTCGGGTCTAAAAGGTTTCCTGTATTATACTCCGGCCGTTCAGAGAATGCGTTCCTGACACCTGTCAGTTAGTCACGACTAGTGATGGGCACAACATAACACTGAGTTCGTTACCGTTCCTCCAAAATAAACCGCCGCGTTATTTTTAAGATTATTTTATTTTTAAATTGGCGGAATCATATAAAATTTATATTTTAGTTATTTAAGTGGAAACCAAAAAAGGGTAATATTAATATAGTAAAATTGATTTATTTATTCTTTGTTACAAAGTTACAATCTGTATTTCTATGCAATAAAGTACATTGAACGTACGCCATTTGGGTTATCGTTTTTAATCTAAGTATTAAAATGCTAGTAACGCCATTTGGGGTTACCATTTTCAACCTAAATATAAAAATGCTACTTTCTTTCGCGCGTTCGGTTTGGTCGTAGTTTTATTTTTATATTTAATAAAAGTTATCTTATAGTCCATTATTTTCAAATTCTTAAAAAGAAAAACAAAACGTATTATTTTATAAAGTATAACTGTATAAGAACAGATTACGATACTATTATTGCCGGTTATTGTTAGCACAGCACTGCAAATATAAAACGCTGTCATAACCTGTAACCTGTAATAGCGCAGTTTAGATTTAGAAAAATATTGTTTACCAAGTTATTTGACACTCAGTTTGGCACAAAATTATAACATTAATTGATTATTGATATAATAATGTTGTTTTAATGCTCATCAATTGTTAAAACGGTAAACAACCAGCAATAATATTTTTATCGTAACTGCAACGCCATTACAAAGTTACGTCGTCAGTTCAATCGCGACGTGTCAGGAACGCATTCTCTGAACGGCCGTACTATAAGTACAGGATTATTTTATCTAAATATATAAAACTCAAAGATGACTGATTGACTGACATACTGATCTATCAACGCACAGCCCATACCACTGGATGGATCGGGCTGAAATTTGGCATGCAGGTAGATGTTATGACGTAGCCTTCCGCTAGGAAAGGACTTAGGGAAATGCCACTTTTAGAGGGGTGAAATAGGGGATGGAAGTATTTCCTACTTCTTAATGCAAGCGAAGCTGCGAGCGTCCATTAGTATCTACCTATCTATACATATTATAAATCTGAAGAGGGTCAAAAAATCTGTACATCGATAATATTAGAAAAAAAAAATTGGGTTTACCGTTAACCAATTATGAGACACGTTTCAGCAGCTTTCATATTTTTTGTCTGTTTCTCTGTTTATTTAAACCCTCATAACTAAAAAACCGCTGAACGGATCATTATGCTTTTTGGTATGTAGGTAGTATGAAGTCTTAAGAGTGTAGGTCATAGGCTTATTATCCTAAAATAATGCGAGCGAAGCCGCGGGTGTATACTAGTAATGTATATTTTTATCAATCATATCTGTCACACGGAACATAAGCACGTGGACTGGACATACAAACGGACAAAAGCGCATGTTTGTGGCCCATATCGCATGGTCTGTTAACATATTTCAAATAATGCAACACTGTTATAGTTTCGCCCAATGACTTGAATTTACGATTTGACATTTCTCATGTTTATCCAATAAATACGGTGCATGTTTTTTTAAACACAAAATTGTAAAGTTGCCACTCACAAAATGTTTATTTTGTCTAGCAAAATTTTTGTCTATACCTCGTCGATTGCTATCATAATGCTTGCGAGATCTCTGCGTAGTGCGTCGCGAGTCATTGGTTTGTTTATACATGTTCGGTGACTATTCCTTGATAGGACTAAATTGATATTTTGACCAATAGGACCTGCTTGATTGTAATAGAAAAAAATAATTTAGTTGTCACTGTTGTCAGGAGTATCTCTAACTTCATGGGAGTATGTCAGTCTCGGATGTCAGTTGTTTACATATTTCATTCAACGAGTTCATTCATTCATTCAACTTTTCCATTCGTTCAATAATTCAAGAAAACTCGAAAGAAAATTATAGCTAATAGCTACATACTTTCCTTTGTATAATTTCGCGATTTTCTCTAGATACATTTGTTTGGGAGTCGCTTCTGTAATGGAGATAATTATAGATAAAGAATTAAGATTTTCTTTACGTTCGAAAAGTTAGTTCTAGATAAAACTGGCAGTCTTAGGGTATTTTCATTTCTAGCTTCGCTATCCGAAAAATCAATCATGTAAACAGCAATTCATCGGTGGTGTCACCTGGTGTTTCATTGTGCTTCGTGCGATGTATAGCGGAGTAATGTAGAGTGATGGCGAGGGACGGCGACGTGCCCACGATATTCAACCCGAAGCGAGTGCGGACTCCGTCAGTGATAATAACCAGCGAGGAGGTGGTGGAGGCGGAGCGCGGCGGCGGCGAGGCGGAGCGCGAGCCGCGCCAACGGGCCGCCGACGCCGCTGAGCCCGCGCGCGCCGCTCACACCGCAGGCCTCCGTGTGCTCGGCGCCGCCGCTCACCACGCAGCCCTCGCTGCAGCAGGCCTACAGCGAGTCCGCCACCAGCAGCCAGGATGAGGAGCGCCAGCTGCGTGACAAGAAGTGTCCGCGCTCCTGCTGCTCTAAGTTTGCCAAGAAGGTATCAACTGCATTTGAAACTAGTTTTCATTCAGGATTATGAATAATAAGAAATTAATACCAACATTATTTTATTTTTGAGCTTGAATGATTCTGACCCTCTATTACTATTATTTTATGAACAGATTTGTTTAATAAGTTGCTAGGTTTGTCAAATCTCAAATAAGTAACTAAGTAATTGTGAATTATCAAATGGTCATTGGCTGTGTATTATAAGTACTTGCATAATATAAAAAAAAAATATTTGGCAACTCATTCATTTATTTGATTTTTTGGCTAGCAGCAATTGGTTGTAGACTTCCTTGGTAGTTTGAAAATTCTTTTTGTTTATAATAGAACAACCTTATACCTCTATCACAATAAACGATAAGTAATTATTCCATCCTATATGACTTATTAAAGGAGTGTGGCTCAGCGGTTCTAGTGCCTGCTTTTCATCCAGACACACCCTGGTTTGAACCAATGACCTTGACCCTGCACCAATGACTTGTATTTTCAAGTTATGTGTGGATTTGCACTCACTTAACGGTGAAGAAAAAAAACATCGTGAGGAAACAGACATGTTTGAGCACCACAAAAACCAAAGCATGTGTCTTCCGTCGAAGGACCTGGACACCCACCACAATGTATCTGCCCAAGAAAACTCCCCTAACGAATTAATTCTGCGGGGGAGTCACGACCACCACCCTCAGTCATGAGGAAATACGACTCAAAAGATATGACATGAAAGAAGCTAAGACAGGCTCAAACAGAAACATCACTTGACGGTGCAAGCAGTTCCACTTCTTATACCACAACTCCTGCCGTGACGGGAGTAGGAGTGGAACTAGTATGCCAGAAACCCAAGGCTGTGCTCCGATATTTCAAGGAGCTTGGCTGGCTGGTCTAGGCAGAAATGGGGGAAATGCACAAAACGCCCCAAGCGGGATGTCCGTGCAGGACTCATCGCCCCCACCTTAGAATTAGAATATGACATATTCCTTCTACTTTTATCTCCCCAGATATACTACGGCATCTGTGTGACGGTGCTGCTCACCATCTCGTGGGTGACAACCACCCACTGCATCAAGCATATGTACCTGCAGGAGTACCCACCCAACGTGCACCCACTGTCGTTTGGCACCGAGCCATCTGTCTCATACAACCACACTGTGAGGGTACATACACATGTAAGTATTAAATATGAGAGGCCAAACTCATGTGCCTTTTTTTTCAGTCGTTAGTTGTTAGCTTATGATTTCCTAACTGACAGAGATGTAAAATAAAAAATAAATGTTCCTAGATATTTCAAATCAAATTTTTTTGTAAATATTTATCGTCACTCCGCTCCACACAGAAGCAAAATTCTGCATGAGGCAGCTTTAATTTCTTGTAACACCACATTATAATATAATTTAGGCGGATGAAAAACAAATCAAGACTTATATTCTAATTACTTTGTACATTATTTACACCTAGGGGAGTAGGTATATACAAAGCAGTGGGTTGACAAGAGCTGAAGATGATGATGATTATTTTGTAGTGGAACTATGATTAAAAAAGTTCCAACATATTATTGCGCAGCAGGCTAGCACTGTGAAGTGTGAATTATCTGTGCCATTATGTGCTATAATAGAATGTATATTAAGCATATTAATCCTGTTCTTCTGTTGCAGCATCTCTACAATGCCCCATTCTTCACGGCCTGGTTCTGCACCAACTGGCTGATATTCTTCTACCCTCTTTACCTGACTGTCATGCTCATCCACAACAAGTGCAAGTCAGCCAATGACATCGTGTTTGACGCCTTCGGAGATTTCAGAGAAAAGGGATTCACATTTGGTAAGGGTTGAATTTAAAATTTTACATGTGTTGTATAAACGATTGTTAGTACCTAATTTTCTTGTTTCTTTCTCAAAGAAATATGTAAAATGTGTATGTGTGGTTCTGGTAAGATATATTAAATTGGTCTGCTATCATTATCACTCAGTCAGTGGTAATATCTGTGTCAATGACTGTGTTGAAGCAAAATCCATAAATAGAACAACATACATATAAAATGCCATCTTTCCACAACTAGACTATAGCAACCAAATTTCATAGCTCCCATCAATTATTTATTATAACTCGTTCCATTTTAAAACAACTTCCAGGTTCACAATTTTCTCATTCAACTCAATGTTTTTTTTTGTGTGTATTTACTCTGTTAAACATAAATTAATTTTGATAAATATTTCTTTAAAAACCTTGACCATAGTTTAGTGTTAGTGTAGTTTTAAATGGTCATTAGTGTTTTAACTGACTTCAAAAAAAGACGGTTATCAAGTGTTCTGAAAGTTTTTCTTTTCATTGCAGCTCGCTTCATCAGCCGCTGCGGGCTGTTCTGCCTGCTGTGGATAGTGACGATGTTCATGTACACCTACTCGCTCAAGTACCTGCTGGCCACGGACGTGGTGGCGCTCTTCGTCACCAACGTGTCCTGCATCTACCTGCTGTCCTGGGTCATTCTGCATGAGCAGTTTGTTGGAGTTAGGGTGAGTCTATTTTATGTTTAAGCGTATATTTTAGCGTCACTGTAGTCTAGGAATTTAAGACAGGAAGTTATTGATTAAAGCATATTTTATCAACTAAAGGATAATACACAGAAAGTAAAGTTATTTTATTATTAGTTATTAATTAAAGGACATTAAATAAGTGTGTTGAATATCGTAACTCTCTTATTTTTCTGTGCCTGCGGCCAGTATGTTTGCCCAAGATTTTTTCGGATATCATAGCCGTTCTCAACTGACTCTCTTTGAATGAGTTTAGATTTTGAATGTATTATTGAGATTCCCTCCGGTTCCCCTGGCAGATAGTGGCCGCGATCCTGTGCGACACGGGCATAGCGCTGCTGGCGTACATGGACGGCATCGCGGGCAGCTCCACGCTCGGGGGGGTGGTGCTGGCCGCCTGCGCCGCCGCCGGCTTCGGGATATTCAAGGTACAACTAGCTTTTTTTGTAACAAGGAATGGGTTTGCACTTGACCGTAATTCGCCTGATGGTAAGCAATCATTACGGTCTAGGACGGAACGTGCTTACTCAGCTTTATTATTAAATTTATACATCATCATCATTAGCTTTGCAGGACTTGGTAAGCCACTCGAACTCGATTTTGTGATTCTCGACTCCACCACTCTCTAAAAAATAAATGAGGGAAAATAATAATGAGTGGCAGGATGTACCTAAATGCTGATTTCGAACCTGCTTTATGAAAATGCCATGATACCCTAACAATTCGGCCACGGCCAATTTACAGCAAAGCGAGAAGATCGACATTCATTTCCAAGCTCTCAAACTAACTTTGGACCTGGCGTAGCAAATGCCTGTATTTGATCAAATTGAGAACTTGATCCTGACCACCAAGACCATAAACTATACCTACCATCTTAAAAAGGTTTTTAGTCAGGAATTTCGAATCCTACCACATCTAAAACCGTTTTCTATCAATAACTTCTTCCCAATACATATCCAAGTGAATGCCGATGATGATTAATAGTTGGCAGCGGCTGCTTCTATTTGTATAACTATGAAGCTCGACCTCGCCTCCGCAGGCCACTAAGTTCAGAGGTTACGCTAATCGTATTTGAATAACAATGGAAGGGTATTAGTAGTAAGCGTACGTTCACTACTTAAGTATTTTGTACCTATTTTATGTCTAAAGTCAAGTGTTATAGTAAAATGGCTTATATTTAATACTTTAGAATGTATGTATGATTGATTGATCACGTATGAATAGAAGTCCAGGAGGATGGGCAAAATTTAAAAAAAATATAGATAGTGAAAGACTTTTACCTTTTTCCATGTTTTGGCCGCAATTTCACATGAAGCAGACATAAAGCCGATGTATTAAAAATAATAAAAATTACACATTTACAAGCGTACCCTACGCTTGTAAATTTGTAATGTAGGTAGTGGGTAGACCCATTCACCCACCCTTCTCGGCCGTAAACTTGGTTGTTACTCCCAGTTGCATCCAATGTTAGCAGTTTATACAATCTCAAATGTTAGTCAATCTTATACATGTATGTAGTCAAGTCCAATAGCCGATATAACTATATGTTCCCAGGTGCTATTCAGGAAGGTGATGGGCGAGGTGAGCCCGGGGCAGCGCGCGCTGTTCTTCTCTATCGTGGGCGTGGTGAACGCGTCGCTGCTGTGGCCGGTGTGCCTGGCGCTGTACCTGGCGGGCTCGGAGACGCTGCCCGCGCACCGCATGCCCTGGCCATACCTGCTCGCCACCAGTGTCTCTCTGCTCAGTGAGTACTATACTCCTGTTGAGATACACCTGGAATATCAGCCGTTGACCTGCTGTTAATGTGAATAGCATTGCCACAGAACAGATAAAACAATGGAAGTGGTGCTCGTATCTGCTGCCTGTGCCACAATTAAGCAGAATATTGCAACAATAGCGGCGGCCATGATTAGTCGTGCTTAGCTATGTGAGCTAGAAAAACACTCGCACAAAAAACATGTTTAAAAATAATTCATGCCTTGTTGTGAAATTATTACGTGTCAAAAATATCAGAACGAATAATTTATCAAATGGATATGTATATTTTGTTTTACTTATACTTAGGTACCCGTACTAAGTAGTTATAAGGGCACTTCCATTGTTTTCTCTATTTCGCGAGCATTGCCGTCTCACACGTGTTAGCCATGACTGCTGCGGAAATACTTTTGTATATGAACAGAGAAGGGATAAACAGCTCAGATAATTTGCGATTTTGCTTTACTAATGTCGTAATCAGTGGCGGTTTAAAACTCTACAACGTTGTTTCTTTGTATACGTTTAGGTTACAACTAATGTTTGTTCTTATTTTGCATTTCAAAAATGTGTGTTTTGTGTTTCAGTATTCCACCTGGTGTTTCAGTTCGGTAACATCATGACGTACAATATCTTCGTCTCGCTCGCACTCATCACCGCCGTGCCCGTGTCTGCAGGTAATATGTTTCTTTTTATTAATAAAATCCTTGGCATTTTCATCTTGTATGTTTCCAAAATTGGCAAATGTTCCCAAACTTTAATAAGCCTCTATAGTCTATTTTATGCATCTCTTTGTTGCAACCTGCTGGTTTTTTATACTTAGTTAGTCAGGCATTTGACCATATTCATATTTGGTTCGACCATCTGTTACCTGAAGCATCCCTCACACAAGCGCAACTGCAGTTACTTGAATTGCCTTAAATGTATATTGCCGATACACTCAAAATTCGTCATGCTGTGCGTACATTAGCATTACTAGTATAACATCAGGCAGGCTGTAGTCAAACGTAAACCAATCCCACATAAAAAATAAAAAATGCCTGGAACATAATCAATAAATTAAACATATCAATAAACTATAAACTTTCCACCCTTGTCCCAGGTCTGGACGTAGTGCTGTACGGCGTGGAGTTCGAGGGCATGAAGCTGGCCGGCATCATCCTCATCACGGTGGGCTTCTTCCTGGTCATGTTCCCCGACAACTGGCCCGACTACATCATGCGCCTGCTCAGGTGGGTGCACTTGGGACTGGTCTGCTTGGACCCTGGGAGAGTATGCTACGCAAAGAGATTAGAACACGTTTCTTTTAAAAAAAAAACTTAAATGGAGCCCAAAATCATCATTATCAAATTATAGGATGGAATGATTTTTGCCTCTATTTGAATTAAAAAACATAAAAAAACTTTCAGAACACTTGATAACCTCCTTTTTTGAAGTCGGTTAATAAGATAGGTAACCAGACGAGTACCACAAAGCACGATGATGTGGACTCATGGATTAACGTACGCTCTGGTGCACGAGAAATATTAAAGTTAAAATGGAAGTGGGTTTTTAGTTACAGCAATATTAAGAAAAAAGTATTTTTTTTTTTTTCAAAACCTAAGTTTTCATTTAATCTTATTACCTTGATACATACGTGATAAATGAGGTTCTAATTTGGCACATGTCGAGATGGCCTTTAATGCCTGAACCAACATTATCTGTAAACTGAAACATACAGATTCAAGATACATGTACTTACCTATCTTTCTACATCAGCTAGACACATCAGAATCGAAGCAGTTTACATTGGCTTAGCATACTCTCTCCATATAAGTGTGTGAAGTAGCGGTGATATAGGTTAGCGCATAGAAGCATGCACTAGACATATATAGAGCCCTAAATCAACAAGTTTAAAAACACAATTGACAATCTTAATCACACTAAACTGACATGAATATTTAAACTAGCGATACGAGTGTTAAGTCGGTTAGATCCCCTAAAATATTAGATTTATACAAATCCCAGTGTGGGTACCTATTCTGATTTTGCTATTTCAACTCAATCGAACACACAAATACATCATCAACTCATATCTGTAATAATTTGCAAAATTTAATTGTTTTCTCAATGTCTAGGTGTTTATCAGAATTGGCATCTACCGTTTTCAGAGAAAGACCTATAGAGTCCGTTAGGGAACCTCGATTAGAAATTCAGTTCGACGGTGCCGCCCACATCAGGTATTGATATTATGAAATTCTTTAGCTAGAAATGACGGTATTTAGCTCATTTCTCCTTCCTTGGCTGGCATGATGGACTCTCTATCTTGCAACTGTCTATTCTATCCACCCAGACTTTTTTATACCTTTTATTTCACGTGTCTAATGGTCGGCAGTATGATGTGAACTCTGTACAATAACATTTGGTATCGTATATGTATGAGGAACGGACTGGCAATCAACCACTACTGATAGACCGTAGTAGATGCACCAAACTTTATGACTGCACTGAACTTAGCCTCGAATATCATCATCATCATTGTACTTCTATCCCGCACCACGATATGGGAGCATACAGCATGACTGCTTCATCTGATTCACGCACAGCTGCCGAGCTGACTGAACTGAGATAATATCTGCTAGTACAAGACAAGAAAGCATTATTCTACTTCGATTATATATCGTAACTGCGAACTGCCTTGCGAAGCTTTTAATGCAAATGCCATCACAATATGCAATCTGGTTTCAATTCGAACCCACAATGAGTTAGAGCAAAAATTTATCATAAATAATATTCAGAGCGGCCATGCAGTTTGGGCATGCTTTTGTACATTCCGATTCTATTGATTGCCAGACCGTCGAACCCTACCAGAGTTTCCTACTTTCCTGTGTCTCCTTTTCTATGAGTCTCGAGAAATTACAGATTATGGTCTGCTAAAATAACAGCCAGCAATTATTCTACAAAAATTATAGACAAGTGACCTTATTTTTAAATTGCTACGACCGAAATCTCAAATGTCTGTAATTTCTCCTACTTATTAAACCCCTATTTTTTTCTTACACCATTTTTCTCTCCGACCCTATTCACACTAAACCCGTTTGTCATATATAGATGGAGCCGGCGCCGCCAGCGCGGCAACAACGGCTCCGGTCGGAACCGCGACGCCATGGACTACCGCACCGGCTACATCCGCTCCCACCTGCGCTCGCCCTCCGGCCGCGTGCGGTGACCGACCACCGCGCAACTACTGCACTACCAGCGCGAACAACCCGGCGAGTACATGTAGCGATACTACTCACACTATATTTATCACATGTCAAATTATGTCCGTTGATGATCAAATCACGCGAGGTAACCAAAATTTGGTGCCGTGACCAGGATTCGTATCAGTTTATCCAAAGTAGTTTCAAAGACATTTAAACTCTTCACGCAGATCACATAAATGATATGCGTAAGATCAAGACCCGTTCCCATAAATTGGGAACGTGGTTGACTGCTATATACCAAATTTAAAAAGTGCATGATTGGATCGTCTATGGACATTTACATCGAAGTAACGACTCGTGAAGTTACAGTGAGATACACTGAAAAAGTTTTGCAACAATTAATATGAAAAAAAAAGTGGTATTTAATTGGACTTGAAATTTGCTGTTGTAAAGTGTTTGAAATTACTATCGTTCAAGAAAAGTGTAAAGTTCCATAATTACCCTCTCTGTCCTTTGAAATCTGAGATTGTTATAAATGTATAATATTATGCTTGGAAGCTAAACATTTACGAAATTTAAACTCGGTTGGAGTTGGAAACCACAGAAATACTCGATGAATGGCTTTGTAAACAAAGTTGACTAAACAATTTCGTCAACACTCCCTATACAAATGAAACTTTTGTATAAGTTTAGCTGTCGAATGACTTTTTAAGCCTCGAAGATTTCCTTAGACTTAGGATCGGTGTTGCAACAACTAAAATAACTAAGCCATGTATAGTATTCACGTTGTACTTGTCTCGTGTTGTGTAATTAACATCTTAATAGATCTGGACTTTGCATTCTTTGTCCTGGAATCCAAATAAGAATGTACTCGCATATTTCTTTTAAAGGTTATTAAGATTGTTTTATAAGGGTCTAAATGTTTCAAATAGAAACAAATTTGATGTGGTTTATTTCACACAGTTTTAATATGAACGGTCTTGTGGTCAAATCTTATTATAATCTGGTCAATACTCAGTTAAGATATCAAGCGTATTGTAACTGAAACTCTGGAGAAATATGTAGTGTTTTTCCGCTGCGACTCAATAAAGAAAAAAATGAAATAACAAAAAACGAAATATGAAATAACGTACGTACGTGACGTACCTAGGAGAAATATGTGTGTTTTTTTAGTCGCAGCGGGAAAACACTACATATTTCTCCGGAGTTTCAATACTCAGTTGTTTAATTGTAAGAACCAATTTTGAAGATATTGTTATTTTATTTATTAGATCTTTACATTTTCATGTGGTCATGTTATTATGATGTGATATCTTCGTAAATTGTATTTCCATTATTCACTCCTAACTATTCTCTAATCTAACTATAATTACTCGTTCAGTAATAAAAGTATGATTCTGATGTTGAACCTAATATCAAAGTAACGAGTAAACGTTGGTAGAAAACTATCCAGCATCGAAATGAAACTTTTACGAAACCGATAAAATAGCAGGTCATTCTCTTATGAAACAAATATATTCTAGAACTTAGGTATACAAAGTAATTAGTAATCAGTTTTGAAAATGAATAAAGTCTGCTATAACAGGGGTTGATAGTATCCCTAGTCTTTCTAATTATCTAGACTTTTCTATGCTATTATCTTCATCTTTCATCTCCTTTCACTGTTTTCTTTTATATATTTCTGTCACTTGGGCACCCTACGGTCAGTCGCTTCAACGGCGAACGACCTAACTCTCCTATATAGATTTGTATTACTACAATTGAGTGTTGTGACTTGTGATCTTCACATTTAGATTAGGTTATTAGACTAGTAAAAGGAAGAAATATCGACCATTTCATTTGTCCAGAATTGAGGCGGAATCTAGCTACGACCATAAATATGAAGCTTTTGGGGTTAAATTCTTACTTTTACTAATCTGAAAGGATTGCTTCCGAATTTCACGTTTCTAACTTATAATATCTAGTCAAATATTAGGCAGGGTACGTGGAATAACGGTATTTATCTAACTTTGTGGGACGTGTGCAGTGTACACATGTACAGAATAAGACGTGATTGGCTGAATTTAAACATACTACGTATCAATTTTACAAGAACTTAAATACTCTTTGGAATCTAGTATAGTATTTATCAAGAAATAGTACGAAAAGTAGAGTAAACCCTGTATACCCACACGAATAAAGTTCCTTAGCTAGTGAAAGCCCCAAAAATCATAAATATAAATATGTAATCTATACAACTAACATTTACATAGAAGTGCTGAAGTGAAGCTTGATGCAAACGTTAATCATTATTTATTACATTATTTAATTAAGTTGTTAAGGGTACACAATAATCATTCACAGAAAAATAGTGTTTAAGTAATGTGTAATATGTATAGCAGCCCCAATATAGTAGTCAATACAGATGTTGCACTCGCATATTTTATGTCGTACCCCAAAATACTCTAGTCGTAGTTAAAGTAACACTTTGTACCTATAGCATTCCGTATTCGGGTGTTTTACCAGTTTGTTATTTGTATAGGAACGATATTTATACAGTTAATAATTATTCTGAAGAATTTATGGTAATAAGGTTATACTTATACTGGGTTACTGGTCACTAATGCATAACCTTTGTTACAGTATGTAAAAGAAACTATTATTGTTGTACGACTTTTGAAAACTAAACCTAACACACATATTTTGTAAACTCGTGAAAATCACATCTAAATTATTGTGCAACTAGTATCCTAAGACAGTGAAATCAGTCTTTGGAATCAGTTGGTATTTACTTGTATTAGTAAGGGCTAAAGTTGTTCACGAAAAAACCCTCATGTCGGATTAAAAATAACTCTGTATAAATATCGTTGCTATGTTTACAAACTAGTTATAATTTATCAAATGCAGTTAATTTAGAAGTGATCACCCCAACCAATGTTTTGGATGGTTTAATTAATTTATATTTACGTGCCTTCACCGTGTTGTCCTTTGTTGTTGATTGTTAAAGTTTAATAGAGTTAAACATTCACTTTGTTCTAATGTCTACTGTTTTAACATGATTTAGTCAACAATCGTATGATGCGTTTCTCTAATGTTATTTTTATATATATTTTGACCGGAAATACGCAGGTTCGAATCCTGCCGGTCGTGATTATTTTCGCTCATTTTCCAATAAAAGTTTAATTTAAAACAACCATAGTGCAGGTTTAGCACTTAATAAATTAACTCATAATTAAAAACGCGAAAGGCCCATTTCTCGTCATATCAGGTGTCCATAGTACATCGATATGAGTGCTTGTTAGACATATTCTGACAGCACAAGTGGCGCCATCAGCCGCTCAGTCTGAAGTGTATGGAAATGAGTGTGGATTTTCGCGCCTGGCAGTTAGTAGACCGTAGCCTAGTTGGTTAAGGCGTTCCGGACGGTGATCGGAAATACGCAGGTTCGAATCCTGCCGGTCGTGATTATTTTCGCTCATTTTCCAATAAAAGTTTAATTTATTAAAAATATTCCAAATTATGATGTTATAATTTTATCATTTGTATATGTATACTGGTTGTTTTAACTTTCGGATGATACATTATTTTTCTAAAAAATACACAATCCATAAATCAGTCTGGTTCACTAAGGTCTGGTCAGTTAAGGTAAAAATAAAATGTTGGTTAATCGAAGAATTAACTTATAATAAAACTAATTATTCTGGCTTTCCTAATGTGTCCAATTAATTCAAATGATTGTTTTGCTATTTGAATAACATCATAAATCATATAATTACATATATGTACAATATAGCAATAATATTAGCATCCGACTGATATCTTCTGTCTGTTTGTGTGGTTGACTTCAGTATGTTCTTGGCTCAATATCTCTCGAAGTGACTGATATTTGTACTTTGTTTATTGTACGAACTATTTCTGTACCACCCTCTCACTTAGATCTCATTGTTAATTAATGTTTAAAACGAAAGCTAAATGTTTTTATAAAATGATCTCGTTAAAATTGTGTATATTGGTTATCGTTTATCAGGACTTTATTGCTCGTTTAATTGTAAAATTTTAAAGACTGAATTTAAAATGGAAGTTGACTAAAATTCAATTACGCAGTCGTGGATGTTAGTCTAGTGTTAGTCGGTAGGTATTATGGAGGTATTGGTACGTAGCAGCAGTAGACGCGTTATATTGGTGTCTAGTTTAATGCGAGGGTTCACTCAACACTGACTATGAACGATATTTGTATCAATTCATTTAACTAAAGGAAGAGCCTGCACTTTACAACACAGGTTATCCTAGTGTGAAGTGTAGTGAACATGTAATAGTTCATAAATTTTTTACTAATTTGAATTTGATACATGATTATTTGAAATGGTATTTTACTATGTAGATACATATACCCGTAAAAGTGTCTTACCCCCCATTCCTAGACGATTTTTACAAGATACAAATACAAATTATTTATTGATAATACCACAAATTACAAGTCATATCTATTCTTATAATACCTATACCATTGGCTGTTTGAAATTCACCAATAAAACGTAGTAACAATAACGCGAGCGTGTAGAAATTGATTTGAAGGAACAATCAAATTGTTTGTCGTTCTAGAAACCGGGGGTTAGACAAAACGGAACATAAAATATTTTCTTCAAGAAAATGACAGTTTTAATAAAAAATAATAAAACTAGTCTTTGAATTTTCAAACCGTCCCATTCCCACTAACGAGTAGAGTTAATTGTATCTGTCGAATTAATTACAATATACAAAACAAAGAAGGTATATTGTCAGTGTTGAGTGCCCCTCGCTAATATAGAGATCACGATATAGTAGATGCATTGTTACTATGTTAGCGACCACGAGATAACACCTGGGCCCCCTGTGATTCATTTGTTAATTAAACGTAGAGGTATGTTGGTCATACAATAAATTTGTCATAATAATATGTGTCTTTTATTTATTCTAATAACCTAGGTATAGTGCCAGTTGTATTCTCTCGTCCATGTTCCATTCATCTCGGAAACGAATTAAATAAAAACGGGTTGCTTTCTAGCTGTTTCAATATTGGATGGGCGGCATGAAGTTTACCTTCATTAGTCCAGTCAATAAACCCCAAAACCCCCAACAAATTAGTTACTCGTTCAGAAGGGTAAAATAAGTGACCGTGTGAGTTTGCACCCTTGTAGGGTGTACGGAAAGGGTTGAAAAGGAGTGAAAAGTGTTTTTTATCAATAACATTGCCAAAAAAATTAGTTACTTTGTGCAAATTTAGAATTAAGTTTTTGTTACCGTTTTCTAACATGTATCAAATTTGCACACTTTTGCAGCATACGGAACATTTATTATTAAAAAACAATGATTATGGTTAATAACACGAGTGAAAAAATTAGTTACTCGCTGCAAATTTGGAATTATGATCTTTCTTTGGTTTTCTAGCATGTATTAAATTTGCACACTTTTGCAACTTTATCTTTTACTTACTTTTACTTAACAAAGTTAAAGTAGATGACTATTTTTGTGTCTGTCTGGGTCATGATCGTTTTTTATCTGTGTTCCAGGCCCATATATTACATATTCGAATATTTTTACCAACAGAGCCACAACTTAACAAGTTCTTGATTAAAACTGAGACTGTTGCGTCTCTTTCCACCAAGGAAAGGTGGTAGCATTAACATATATAAACATCTAGGTAAGAACAGCGCAAAACGGGCCTATGCGGCCTATGCCCTGCAGTGGGTCTCATTAGGCTGATGATGATGAACGAGGTAGCGTGCGGAGAGTTTTTGCCTCTATCTGTCTAAGTTAGCAGGTAGTACTAAGACCAACGGCAAAGTTGTTGCCTACGACAAAATTAGCTAATAAGCTTAAAATTGTATAGGTACACGAGTACTTATACTTTAATATACCTACTTTGCAATCTGATTAGAGTTTTCAGAATGTATCGCGTATATTGCGAGCCTAAAACGCAGGTAGGTCAAAAGGTAACTGCAATGTAATGAAATATCTCTGCGGTGGCCTTTATTCTGCATATATCCCAATATACATGCGAGAGGTCTATGAACCGCTTTTCTATGAATGAACTTTAACAGGGCTTTCCTGCTTTATTAAAAAAATTAAAGGTTATTAAAACAATTAATGTTCACTTACATTTTCGTAGGAGTCACATTAGTGTTAACACGTCAAAAATCCAAGACGTACTGAGGAAGCGAGTCCGCCCGGCGCTGCGCGAGCGTTGTGCAAAAGTGTGCAAATTTGATACATGTTAGAAAACGGTAACAAAAACTTAATTCCAAATTTGCACAAAGTAACTAATTTTTTTGGCAATGTTATTAATAAAAAACACTTTTCACCCCTTTTCAACCCTTACCGTACACCCCACAAGGGTGCAAACTCACACGGTCACTTATTTTACCCTTCTGAACAAATTCACAAAGTTTGGCCGAGTAACTAATTTGTTGGGGGTTTTGGGCTTTATTGACTGGACTACATGTTCAATTCAATTTTGAAGGTCTTTATTGATTCATAACTTATAAAACTAGTACAACACAAATGTAAACACAGGTAAACACAAATCAACATAAATATAAAATAAAATATGAAAAATTATGCAAGAAAAAATATGCTAAGAAAAAAGTAAATAAAGCAAAACACACATTTATAAATTTGACTAAACAGTCTTATTTATTGAGATAATCCACATACAATTATTGATCAGGAATACACTTATTAATTAATACCTACCTAAACATAGTTGATAAACCCCATGTTTACAACAGCGGGGTTCTACATTAGCCTAATTAAAATGCATTGTATAACTTGACAGTTACAAAAAGTCTTTTTATAAAACTACTTGCACTTTTACATCATCTTATCATTTATTTAATGCAGTGTGTGTAGTTGCAATAAATGGGTATAGTACCATTTTTTTTTTACGTGGTATATGTTTACTTTTGACTACAGCCTGCCTGATGTTAAGCAATGCTGCAGCCTAGGGTGTAACACGTTTACCTAGAAGATACCTATTAACTCTAGATTTGAAAACCCCTGGATTGTAGTATTCTCTATAGTATTTTATGACCAATGATGCCATTCTGAGCCACATGATCTAATCTTACAGAAACATTCAGATGAATAATTTGATAACCTCTTCCTACGTTGATGTTGGTTATAAAAAGGTTCAAAGTAACCTTTGCAACTAGTAGACTCCATAGTCTGGGTAACAAATTCACATCGTAATTAACGTGTGTTTAATTAATCAGCATACTGTTTACATAACTATTGATGCAAAAAAAAAATCTTTTAGAACAATTGATAAATTTCTTTTTTTGGTCGGTTAAAAAACAGATGACTCGTTGATAACATTATTAAGTAAGGCAGTACGTTGTAGGTATGTTCAACCAGGCAGTGTTCTATAGTACTTATACCTCACACAACACAAGAAACCACCCTCTATGTGTGTATATAGTAGTGCGGTCACAAGGTGTTGTTGACGCGGTCCCAGCGCCAGATGGTGCCGTCGTCGCAGCACGTCAGCAGCACCTTGCCGTTACGGGAGAGGGTCACCTGGAAGGAAACAGTAAGTAAACGTAAAATCTATAGTTATTTAAGGCATTCATACTGATATCATAGGTGACATACCTTGTCGTGTCTCTATTATTTCGTACCTGTCTGACAGCGGCCTGACAACGCGGGTGCACTAGTTGCGAGGCGCGCGAGCCTCCCGCCACGTTGCCCAGCTCCCACACCATGGTCTTGCCGCACTGGTTGCCCAGAGCTATCACCTGCAGAGCACATAGTTTGAACTGTAAACGGTGCAAGTCACATTTTATAAGGGGGTTAACGGAAACTGAAGATAGGGAATTGTGGCGGCCGAGCCTGTGGTAAATCGGAACTGTTTGCGATTGTGGCTCAGAAATGTCCGCAAATCTGGAATTATGTCTGCTGCCTGTAACACGGTGAACACACACAGTTACAGTGTAATTCTTACTTATACATTAACATAACAAGTGACAATGTTTGCTATTTTGAAATGGCATTAAGAGGCTGCAATATACATTAGTACATAACATCAGGCGAGCTATATACGAGTATAGGCATATTACGCGTTGAAAAATTACAGCCAAAACGTTAAAGAAATAGTATAATTTCAAATGTTAATTCGTCATAAAGTAGATAATTGATCCGTACTCACCCTCTGACTGTAGTCGACAGCGAACCTAATGAACCATATCTCGCACTCCTTGTAGTCGAACCTGTGCACGATGGTGACGGAGTTGTCTCCGGGGCGCAGGTCTGCCTCCTCCAGCCGACCTGGCTTCCAGCAGATTATCGCGTTCTCGCAGGACTAAGGGCATTGAAAAAAAAACTGTACAAAGCACTGTATGTTTATATTTTGTTGATGTTTATGGTTGTGAGAATGAAACAGGGTATTTTGACCATAATGTCTCATGTTACCGAAAATACTAATTATGTACTTGATACTCGAATAAAAATGTTCCAGAGTTTATAACTTGCATGATATAAAACAAGGAGTCTTTGTCTTCTTGTTTCCTTTTATGATACATGTTCATTCTACCCGTAAGTAAATATATACAGTTTGAGTGAATGAAATGGCATTTGAGTGGAAAACTCTGAAAACAGCCCTGAGGACCTCATACATTTTGCATGGTATAACTACCAGCGTACTAACACAAACTCACCTTAGACAAAATGAGATCACCCATCCACCGCACACAGTCCACATAATTCCTATGAATATCTCTCGTCGAGAAGTCTGGAAAGTGTTCCTTCAACGAGTTGAAAGGTCTCAATGCTCGATGCGGATTGAAATTATAGCTTTGCTTGATGGCTTCATGCATGGAAGGTTTGTCCAGTCTCCACAGCTTGAGGGAATGGTCCATGCCACAAGACATGATGCGTTCTCCCTTCAGGTCGAAGTCAGCGCTGAGTACTTCGTCCCGGTGTCCCTCGACGCCGCCGAAGATGGCGATGCAGACGTCTGTCATGATATTCCACAGCCGGAGCGCGTGG
This sequence comes from Macaria liturata, assembly GCA_964023185.1. Classification (NCBI taxonomy): domain Eukaryota; kingdom Metazoa; phylum Arthropoda; class Insecta; order Lepidoptera; family Geometridae; genus Macaria; species Macaria liturata. The sequence goes on from OZ026819.1 coordinate 2,118,025, forward strand.
TCTTTGGACGCAGAGAGTAACAGGTTTGGGTCGCGCGGGTGGAACTGGAATGTTTTGAAAATAATGTATGTAATGATTTGCTTAGTGTGGGGCTAGATGGCAATGTGTGTAATGTCCGGGAATATTTATTTATTTATTATTTAATGGTGAGGAAGTTTTTACAAAGTCCTGCAAGATATGACAGTGTGGGTTTTGTGAGGGTATTGTAAAATGAAAAGATTTATTGCATCAATATCATCAGGTGAAAAAGAACAACTACACTGAAGAAGGTTTTCTTATTGATTTGTTTTCCCATTTAAAAACACAAAATAGTCCTTTAACACTGTTTTACAGATATCAAAGCTGTGTTACTTACCAGAATTATAATAAAATCTGGCCATATAAATAACAAAACCAGTCTAGTTGCTAATAATTACCTTGACTTCATTGATAGCATGTCCGTGTCCTATGTAGTGCTTGATGCAGGTCTGCGTGGAGGGCTGGAACACCCGCACGATGCCGCGCGACCCCGCCACCGCCAGCAGCGGCAGCATCGTCTCCTCCTCGTACGACCACGCACACGTGTAGAATGTTTCATCCACCTAATACATTTATTTATTTATTTGATTAATGGGCGAGCAGCAAATTGCTGATGTGCCCATATCACACTGTGTCAAAATTGTTTTGTATAGTCCACACAAAGTTCAAAATTATACAGTCCACTGGTGCAATGATCACAAGTTAACAGGAGAGTTTTTGGTTTTCTGTAACCAGCCATCAAGCCGGTTCCTAAAGTTGTTTACAGATGTTGCATATTTATTTATTTACTTAATTAAAACGATAACAACCAAGATAAGGAACCATAATGATGATAATAACATATGAACAAGATAATATACAAGTTTTATAAGCTTATTTATTGCTCTCAATGTTTGGGGAGAAAATAGCTCATACCACTCTCAGGACTTAATTCTATGACCATATGTATATAAAGTCACAATTATCTGTTGCTATGCTATGCTGTGGTAGAGACAATACACAATGATATACATACATGAAACTTAGTTAAACTTAAATAATTGTGTTTAAGTAGTTAATTGGCAATCTTATCACTCAAATGGTATCTTCCAGGTAACCAATATAGTAGGGATCAGGTTGCAATACCATGATAAATAAGGAGATAATTTACTAAGTCCTATGACATAAAAAAACATACAGTACTACCATAAGCCAGTGTACAGATTCACATGAAAAGTCACATACTAAAAAAGTCAAGTACTTAGACATTTAAGCAGACAAATTATGTCATTTATTAGCTATAGTAAGCCCCTCACATCAGGATCAGCATAGCACTGCAGGAACTTGAACCCCCCAGACTCTGGACATTCATATATGGACACCCTGTTGCTGCCCACCACTGCAAACACCTGTGGCTCCCCCTCACCCAGGTGGTGGTTGAACTGACACCCAAATAGGGGCTGCCCGTGGTCTTCTTTGGCACTGCAACTGAGGTTATAGAAATGTTAGTTTAGTTGTGTTAGTTGGTGTCATAATGTTGCTGTCTGAGAAGTACAAAAACACAACCCTTAGTAACAAAGATTATAATTCAAGAAGGAGGAGTTCTATTGTTGTAAGATGGCAAAACTTGTCTGAACTGTAAGCAAATTTAAACAGAGTGCTAACAGGGCATGTGTAAAAAGAAAAATAAACAAATTCCAATAGCCAATATATTGTGTATTGAAAAAGCAAATATTTGTCTTGCTTGATAATATTACTAGTGAATACTAAATAGCAGAGGTCAGAATAGAATTTAAGTACTGCTATAAGAAACTTTAGACCAATGTGAGAGACCAACCTGATTACCAAAAGGTTACATTCTCACTTAGACTCCAACTTCTACAAAACAATAGCTTGATGGCTTCTATTCTATTCATACAACCATATAATTTTGGTGTTTAAGATTACAGTTCTGTTTGGTTACTTACTTGAACTTATATGGAGGTTTCACTGGCTTCACAACGGTCTTCTTCTTGCCGCGGCGGCGTTTCTTGACACGAGAGTTAGTCGGAGTTTCACTACGCGATGTATTGTCGGTGTTTGAAGTACTTTCCACACTCGAAGTGTCGTCCTACACATAGCCATATACACATGTAAATATAACTTGAATATATACATTTTTGGAATCAAAAATCAGATAACATATCAAGAATAGCTATACGAGTCCAAAAACATTAATTTCTTGGCAATTAATCACTAACAAACGCTTTCAAATTGTGCACAAAGACACCACATTTTAAACATGATTTTATGACATACTTACGGCCTCATTGTCTGAAAAATTCATATTATCATACAGCACTACTTAAGTTTAATTGTTTTTGGGCCAAATATACGTGAGTTTTATTTAATTTTATTGTTTATTTCTCATAAAACTGGATCTCGATAATATCAGCTGACAAAAGCGTTATGAAAATGTCAGTGTCAAAATTTCGCGGGATAAACCATAAAGTAAAGACTCAAGAAATTTGCTATGGAAACCAAGTTTTTAGTATCCGATTTGTCTTTGGTTCCGTTACGTAAAAATATGTTGTAACCGTTTCCGGTAAATAAAAGCCACTAAGTATTTGAACGGATAATTTTATTTTGAAATTGGGATTACTACATAAAACAAAGAAGAATATAAAACGCATTTAAAACAGTTTATTTCAATAGTACAAGTATTATCATCGAATCAACACATATAGGTACAATAAGGGTACAATATAAAAATCATTAGAATATTTCTATAGGAACATTCATAGGCCAAATTTACAATAAACTAAGTATAAGTTATACGTATTAATGGATTTCTACCTAGTGCGTATTCATAAATTACATAAAAGAAAGTTAGTAAATATATTAAATTTTATTCATATTTGTATAGGTAGCTTATTATTATGTAAGTAAAGTCTAGTCACAGCCTCTATCTATTTCTATAAATTCATAACGTCTAGATACAATTAATACTGACCACGTTTTTATTACTACTAAATACGGAATACAATACAGGTTCTTACTATACGCAAGTTAATAACTACAATTAATGTAGTTTGTACTGGCCATATGCTCACTTCATAAACAGTCTTTCTCTTAAAAACTATACCAACAATGTTATAAAATAAATTTCTATTGTTGTTTCAACCCATCGATCCAATTGGGGTGTATGCTCGATGTTTCCACCACTATAAGCCCCATGTAGGTAAGTATATTAGTTTTCTACCAGCTTGCATAGGTGCCAAAGTAGCAAATTTTTTGGTAAATCCTTTTTGCTGTCAAACTTTGTTTTTATCTTTGCCATTGATTGACTCTGGAATAGTTTTTTTTTATTTCGTCCATGTGGCGAGGTTTTACCCCCTCGAAGGAGGTTGGCAGGTGCAGGCGTGTCGTAGAGCTACTTTCAGCCAGGGCAGGAAGCGGTCGACCCTCGCGTACACTCCGGGGTAGCCGGGCCGCGCGCAGCCTCGGCCCCACGATACTATGCCTGTGGGGAGAAGTTTGGTATGAGTTGTAGTGTCTGCTCGGGTTTATTGCTAGTAGGGTTTGTTAAAGTTGGTCATGTACGGTGGTACATGACCAACTTTAACAAACGAAGGTGAACTACTTACATACTAGAAGATGTGCGAAGGTAAACTACTTACATACTAGAAACTATAAACGCTTATTTCAAGGCTAAGCACACCAATCATGTACAGTCAAAAATCTATTGAAGTTTTTTTACTTTGTTTGCACTTTGCGCCTGTTAATAATAAAGTACTTCGTAGATAAGATATTGAAACAGGCGTTACTTTGCGGAAATCCATTGTAACTGAAACTTCCACTAAACCGACTTCAAACAACAAACTTGTCAAGTTTGTTAAGGAGTAGTCGCAGCGGAAAAACACTACATATTTCTCCAGAGTTTTAAAGTACTTCGTGCTTGGCAAACTGGCATAAAGAATACTGACCAACAACAGTATAGTGCGGTCTAGGCACCAGCAGCGGCCCGCCGGAGTCCCCAGTGCATGCGTCGCGGTCCTCTGCGTTGGCGCACACCATGCGCGGCGTCACCTTGCGGCGCCCGTACGCCGCGCCGCTGCACTCCTCCTGCGCCCAGATCTGCACCTCTGCCTGAAATTAGTGCACTGAGACTCAATATTCACTTCATCGTACGAGTACCTTACATAAAAGTGAAGACAACTTTATGATTTGTTGGTCGGTTTTTTATCCTCTATCACACCGTAATAGAGCGACTTACTTACTAATGTGGCGCTGCGACCTAAAGTGCCAAAGGCCTCTGACACAAAGAGACGCCACTCCTCTCGGTAATAAGTAGAGCGACGAATCATCGTAATTTTGGGAAGGTGATACTTTGAGAGGGAATGAAAAAACGCAGCAAAGCCTGGGTAATTCATTAGGTCACAAGTAAGTAATACGTACGCTCGATCATCCTCCAGCTCAGAGCCATTTTTTTAATGTAACAAAACGTAATCATTAGAATTTAATTGTAATAACGTGCTAGCAATTACGTCAATAATTATGTCTAAAATTAGCTCGACATTAAATTAAATCATGCATTTCGGAACTATTAATAATTATATTTTGAATTAATTCAACCGCGGTCTAAAGCTTCAAAATGAATACAGTTGATCTTTGATATCATAAAACCGGTAAACTTACTTTCATCGGTATATTAGAGGAGTGCCCCTTCTCCACCGTGCTCCCCCAGCCTGTGACGATGGCGTCCACGCCTTCCCTTAGCGAGCCGTCATCGGCGTCTGAAATAACAATATAAAACATTAATTAGCATTAGCAGGACAAAATTCGAGTAAATTTCTTTTAATTTTAATTTGGACTTCACCGATCCAATATTTTTTTAATTTTTAGCCATATTTAACTTGATAAAGGAAGTTCGCTGTTTACCTAACTGTTTCGATATAAACGTGTTGTTATTCAGATCTAAATAACTATACAACAGAAGCGTTTCTTTGAGTTGAGATTTTGTTTCTTTTTTATACTTACTTACTTACATATTGAATGCACCAAAGCGAAATGAACCGTTTTTTTTTTAATCTATGATAAGATTAGAAACAGATTTTTATTATCATCACTTTAGAAAACCTATTATCACATTTGGCCATTTAGCCTTGTGGTCGTAAAATCAAAAATACTTTTCGCCAACGATGAAATAAATTACTTACTCAAATGTAAGAGATCTTCGTGGGTGGTGCGATCCCGTTACATAAATTTTCAATACCTAACGAAATAAAAGGCTATAACAACTTACAAGTACATATATAAATGTATATTGTCGAACTCTGAACTGAGACATCAAACCGGCTTGTATTTTGTATGCATACAGGGTCAACAGGTGAAATGATCTCATCCTTGAAACAACTCAAAAAACTGTAAATTTTCTTATTATTATTCTAATTTTTTATAACACTTTTGTGATCTCTCCAGCGTAGGAGGTACATTCTGCACGGGCCGGAGCCAAGTGCTTCTTGAAAAGTTTACAAATTATTCTCTATTATTGATGTAAATGCATAAAGTAAAAGACAAATGACCGCAATTCTTCAACTTTCACCCTTAGGGGTCTCTGACATGGTTTAACAAGTTCTGTGCAAGTTTTATAACTCAGCCGGGACTAACACTAACGGCCTTGTACTCGTTGCCATTTTATGTATTTTGCATCGATCACTTACCCAAGAATTTTACAAAAATAGCTTCAGTACAATCAAGTACAAACCCAAAAACATCGTTTGATCAAAAAAATAAAATACTTTTCAAAAGTCGGGTGCCAAGTTCACAGAGCCAAAATTGGCTGTGAGTGACGGCATTACCACTGTAATGAGCCACGGGCATTCCTTACATCACTTATTAGACGTATAGTAAGAAGAACTTATTTACGTGGGGTAGCAAAAAGTTAAACGTAAGCTTATATTGCATTAAACCTGTAATATATTAAATCTGTGTGTAATGTCCCGGGTTTCTTTTAATCTTCTTCTTCGTTTGCGATTGGTCAAGTCTGGCGTCGAGAGGTTTCATTGTATTCATTAACTATGTGTCCTAGATTTGCAGGTTGTAAGTACTCACCAGGTATACAAGCAGGTCTGTACAGATGGTCCGGCAGCGGCTCGGCCAGCCGCAGCACTGCTATGTCATTGTCATACGAGAACCGGTTGAAGTCAGGGTGCTGGACCACGTGGGAGACTTCGAAGCCGTCAGCTCGGGACCGGTTCACGTCGTACTCGCCAACCAGCACGGACAGACGGGACGCTTCTATCCTGGAATAAAGATATAGAGCATTAATGTACAGCGAAATTCACGGCGGGAGTTGGGAGAGACCTTTGACCAGGAGTAGGACAGCATAGGTTGATAAAAAAAAAAATTGTGTTAATGTGATTGCAAAATATGGTAAGTCAGAGTGGCCAACTCTGGTGTTGAGAGTTTATCAAGCCACTTTAAGGGCCGTGACATGGCTTTACGACTGCCGTACCGACAAACAGCCGGGACCTACAATTTAACGTGTCATCCGACCCACATAAAATAGTAACAAACTCTAGCATCAACCAGGGTTCTAGATAATAGCTTTTTTTAAATCATCCAGCGTTTAGCGCGATTTAATCGAAAGCGAAACAAATATAGGCATACATCTGAAGAACACACTTTCATTATCTATCTAATATATTTATACTTATGATAAGCATATACATAAAATATATATTTTGAGACAAAAAACAATAAACCCTCCAAAACATCAGTAAACTAACCAAACACTAATGCTAAGGAAACGTAAACAAAGCTCATAATATAAAATTAATCAGCAAAATTCAGAGGTACCATAAGGAAATAATAAAACAGCGATCATGCCCGACGACGCATCGATTAATATCAATCAAGGAAATGCGTGCAGGCATCATACTGTTATTTTAAACTCAAATAAATATAATAACAGTCGATATCTAATCGAATGTTAAATAGTACCTAATTTTGTATTCCTTTCCATCATGTGAGATCTACCACTCCATTACTAATCATAAAAAATAAACAATCTTCTCACTCAAGTCATGTGCTAGAGTAATTCATCCAAGAAACACGAACGCACAAAGCTGGTTTATTAAGCGGGTATATAAACCTCGCTATATTGATTACCATTTATTAGGTTTACCGAAGTAAACCCTCCAAAAACTGGTTTTAGACTCATTTGAGTGTTCCCCTCCACGGAAATCTTTAGTAAAAGGCGAAAGATTTATACGTGTTGAAGGGAAACCAGAGTAACATCAACATTGAAATCAAAATTTCGCACCGATATGCTACAAGCGTGTCTTTGCGCGATTCAGGATTTCGCCACACTGCGTTGAGCGCCATCTAGGGGAATTTTCTGGTACTAATCTGGTTAGCTTTAGATGATGAGCTTCCTTTTCAGTGTGATATCATTGATATGGTATATTCCATTTTTATTACGATCCCACGTTATATAACAACAATTAAACCGATTTATCATCATAAAAATAATATGTACGTGTTTTAAACCCATTGATTGTGAACTAATCCATTGACAATACAATACTAAGAAAATTAATTTCAGATTTCTGATCAGAGAAATGAAATGACTATCGCTTGATTATCTTTACGTTAGGTAAGTAGATACTTAACTGAGCAACTACAGTGTCTTTAAATATTCTATCTATTTGTCTCAAGCCGTCAGCACACATGGTTTGTTTGTCGTGTTTTGCATAACACAGGCCCTTAGGGCTGTGGCCCACTTTACGATATGTGTGACCTTCACTACGGCATACTTTCCCGTTATTACGTAATTCACTAAACTCTTGTGCTCGTGATTTTGTATGCGCTTTGTTGTAAGGAAACTCAGATGTTGATTGTAAAAGTTGGCTCAGATATCGGATTGCAACCGCTTTCCAAAAATACCGAACGCACCTGGCTCGAAAAGTATTGTATTTTTTGTAAGTATTGAATGCATCGGATGGAGTATCTATTGAATACATCAGCCATATAATATCTGATGTACCTACATTATGTAGGTATACCCGTAAACGATTGCTTGTCAAAGGAACCCTTCCCAGCTCCCCTGTTAATTTATACCATTAAAGTATATCAGCTGGTTTGTGCGTATAAACTTCAACGCTGTATCTATCAGGTTTGATCTAATTGTATAATACTAGCGGCCTTGGTTTTAGTCCAAGGACTAATATCTTCACACCAAATTTCCTCTAATTCAGTTTGCACTTGGATCATGAAGAAGGCGCAAACCTACTTAAAATGTCACTTTTATAACATTAGTAGGAAGTATGATGTGATATCAGGTAAAGCACGCTAGCAGAATGCGATAGAGTAAAAAAAACTTTCAGCAGAATTGATAACCTCCTTTTTTGAAGTTGGTTAAAATATAAACAAGAGTACTTCCAAGTATCATAGACGCACACATACTAGTTTGTACGTATACGTATACAGACACTGTTAAACAAATGACACTAAAACCTTGTGCAGTCGAGTAAAAAAGGAAGTCCAAGGTTGCAATAGCCTCTACTGTTCCCAATATGCAGGCGTGTCATATGCAACTGATTTATGAATAACAGTGATTTATTTACCGGCCCCATCAACATCATCTTTGAAATCTACGATTGATATTGGATTTATTGGAAAGGAGATAACGGAGTTTGATGGATCATACGGGCTCTACCTATGTATCACAAATGTCCCTCTTCCCCTCGGACCTCGAACACGAGCAGACGTTTCCCACTACTAGTGACCAATTTTATTTTAAATTTCTCTAAAAATTTGCTATATAAAATCATGTGAAATAATAGGACCGCATAATAGTTGAGGAGGTTGTATCAAACGAGAGATCACACATAAGAAGCACTGGACGTCACACACAACAAGTAAGCGCACACATAGATCTGGCTCGGAGCTATTACGTGATACTACGCTACATCCCCATCCCGTTGAGCTCCCCGCAAGCGCCATCGCCTTCTCTGTAGCACCAGCACAAGCTGAGATAGCATAGCAGGTATCGTTTTGACAAATGCCAGACAATGCCCACTTACTACACCGGGCCCGCGTTGAATTTGTAGAATAAACGATTAACGACCACTTCCGCCATTTTTGTCGTGCGTCGTGGAGCTTACAAACTTGAAGTTAGCTACACATTCTTGTCAGACGTGCCAGTTGACTTTTACCGCGTTATAACCAAACGCGGCTTATAACCTAACAAAATATAATAGCATTGGTCGTTTTGTACATTGTGCAATTACCTATCAGCATGTCGCTGCAACGTACGCCACCCCAGGGTTTTACGCAAGCACCGTCTTCATATTCTACGCCCATGGAAGTTCCCGACCCGACGAAAGAAACGTGTGTATTTGAGACTGGAGTTGAATCAGCGCTCAGTGCGGCCTCTTCACTAAACCATCTAGACAAAGTGGTTATTCCTAAACAAAGAAAACAAAGGACTAAAGTTGCAAAAACTCTAGCTACTAAACGAGCTCTTCAAGACACCTCAGGTGAGATGGACAATCTATCAAAATCTGATATCGTAGATCTACTAGCCGCCATGGAGCGTCGCCAAGAAGAACGATTGGACAAAAAATTTGATACTGTTCTTGGGAGCATAAACAACGTGCAGTCGTCTGTTGACCAGCTTACAACTAAATATGAAGAAGCCTGTCGCAGGATCCAAGTCCTAGAAGAGGGAAAAAAACTAGATCAAGTTGCCATATTCCAGCTTCAATCCCAGGTCGAGCAACTTCAACACTTCATCCGGGGCGCCAGCCTTGAAGTCAGGAACGTGCCTGCAAGTAGCACTAAGGAGTCGAAAGATGATTTAATAAATGTTGTATTAAATAGTGCGCTATCTCTCAAGATCCCCCTTAAGCACACAGACATAAAGGACGTGCGTCGTATCCACACTAAATCTGAAAACAAGCCTATTATAGTGGAGTTTACAACAAATACTACGAAAGATAATTTTCTACAATTATTCAAAACGTACAACAAGGAACACAGGCAGGAGCCGTTTAATACCAAACTAATCAAAATCAGCGGGCCCCTGAAACCCATCTATATATCAGAAAACTTAACTCCCATGGAACGGAAACTTTACTACCTCGCCCGGGAATTCGCAAAAAAACACGAGTACACTTTTTGCTGGATATCTCAAGGCCGCGTCTTCTTGCGGAAGGAAGAAGGCTCCCCACCGCTAAAGATCTCAAGCGAAAGTGACCTGGAGCGCCTGCATTCACAATGACTAAGTGTAGTGAAAGTGGCTTATAGCACTAAATCCTTACCTGAACATAGTCAATTTGTTATATGTATGTTATGCGTTTTCTTTATAATATGGCTCCGTTATTTGCATAAAACCTACAATCTGCTATTATTTATTAATGTATACTTCCGAATAAAACTGCTAGCATTCTACTATAATGTCTCTTTAAATCCCATCCATCCCCTAGTACTAATTCCTCGTACATACTCACAACACGCAATCCACACATACACAAACATAATATACACACTAACAAGCATACATACTACAACCAACCCACACGATTCACTCATACTCGATACACACAAAAACATATCTCACCTGTACTACTCTCATGAAACTCACAACTCAAAATTCTTTGACACAATTAACTTGATTTACTACAATCTGCTCTTTTCACTCAGTAAAACAATTTACTTGCTCAATTACCTTCTTGCCAAACTGCTAAGTAATTGCACAAACATTCCTTGTCATATTATATCTGCATCCACGAAGTTATCTGTAACGGGCCATACGAACGGAAGCGCACCGCTCAACGCGTGCGGCGGTGGCCCCGCTCACTCTGTGACTAACAATGCACTGAACAAATACTCGATCTGCAAGCTGCCACTACTGGCTGCTGTTATCAGTAAACCAGTTTTTGGACGAGTTTATGCAACAAAGACCCATGACTTACCCCTTAATAAACTAACAACTAATTCTTTCCGCCTAGTAACTTTTCTATCAAAACTGTTTTTTCGAAGCAATTTATTATTATTCAATTTAGTTTTAAGCTTTCTGCAAACACAGGTATTCCTGTGTCATTGTCCAACCAAACACAGCAGTAGCCTAAAATGAACAATATCGATTTAATAAATTGCATCGATGAGACCTGTTTGATAGAAAACTTCAAAGTAAACTCAGCGGAAGAGTGTAATAACCTTTTAGGTAACCCTACTGACCAAATAACTATTCTTGCCCAAAATATAAGGAGCATCCGAAAAAATCTAGACCAATTCCTAGTATTTCTTGCTAGGTTATCTTTTCGTCCAGATGTCATAATTTTCTCTGAAGCTCGTATAGACGATAGCTTTACTAATATTTATTTGCCTAACTATAACTGCCACTCATCCACTATTTTGAGAAACCAAAATGATGGCTTAGTTATATACACAAGGCAGGGAATCAATTTTGAGGTGAAGGAACCGCACTTTGATGATGCAAACTGCCTTACTATCAAACTGCGGAATGAACTTACCATAGTAGCAATATATCGTAGCCCATCCATAGACAAAATAGACGCATTTATTAATTCCTTAGAGAGAACCATTATTTCAGTAACAACTAAGAGTTGTATCATAACTGGCGACATAAACATCGACATCAAGCCCAATTCAGTTGATAGAAAGCGTCATAGTTACTTAGAGTTAACAGGTCATTATGGTTTTATACCAGGCCATGTGACTGTCACCCGCGAAGCCAGTCGTACATGTCTAGATCATGCCTTGATACAAACGAAAACTTCATCTCGGGTCATTGTCTGTGACACGGACTGCACAGACCATTTCGGTATTCTTACCAGTATAAATGCAAACAAATCCATCACATACCCTAGAAGCAAAATAGTACCTCACATCGACTATAACGAAATATCTGTCACTCTACTGAACGTGAACTGGGAAAACTTCTTCAAAGAAACAGACGTCAATTGCGCCACTGAATTCCTTACTAAACAAATTATATCTGCTACAAAAAAACATACAACCTGGAAAAAAATACGAAGTGCTGATGTTATTCTTAAGCCGTGGATGTCCAAAGCTCTCATTGCACGTGCTAGACGCAAAGATAAACTCCACTCCGAGGCTAGGAAAGCCCCGAACAACCCCATCCTACAGAATAATTTTCGCGACTACCGTAATAAATTCAACTTGTTACTGGAAACTACAAAAAACAAATATGACGCAGAAAAGATAAACACTAACAAAAACAACAGCAAGAAACTTTGGAATATTATAAAAGATATATGCAACATAAAATCACCTAAATCAAATTCAACTGATATCCTTAAAGCTAAACCTACAGAAATTGACTCCCTAAACTCAGCAAATAACTTTTTTACCTCAATAGGTAGTGACCTAGCCCAATCTATCTTACAAAAACTCCAGAAATCAGAACAACATCTGGCAGACAAAATCAAACCTAGAAATACCCAGTCCCTTTCTTTCTTTATCACCCCAACTGACCCCTTTGAAATCCAAAAGATAATATCAAATTTAAAATCAAACTCAGCACCAGGTAGTGACCAAATAAGCAACAAATTATTAAAAAGTGCCAACCTTATTTTAGCCCCATTAATATCGCACATTTGCAACCTCAGTTTTTCTCAAGGAATCGTCCCTAACTCCCTCAAAACAGCAGATGTCACGCCTATTCACAAATCCGGACCAACCACATCTATCTCAAACTACCGCCCAATATCACTCTTACCCTCAATGTCTAAAATTTTAGAAAAAGTTGTAAATAAGCGCTTACTGAGTTTCTTAGAAACAAATAATATCCTCTCTCCAAACCAATTCGGCTTCAGAAGGTCCAAATCGACTGAGGATGCTGTTCTAGCCCTTGTAGATAAGATAACCTCAAAATTGGATTCTTCAAAAAAAATTTTGGGTGTATTTTTAGACTTGGCCAAGGCATTCGACACAGTGTCTTGGCCAATACTCCTGCAAAAGCTGGAACACCTGGGAGTGCGGGGCCTGGCGCTGGACTGGTTTCGGTCATACCTGAGCGAAAGAAGACAACGAGTTCGTATTTCCGACCAATTCAGCGACTACAGCCCCGTATCTTTCGGTGTGCCTCAAGGCAGCGTGCTCGGCCCTACCCTCTTCCTGACCTACATCAATGACCTGTGCCAGCTGGAGATCCAGAGCGCCAGCATCTACAGTTTCGCCGACGATACGGCACTTCTTTTTTACTCTGACAGTTGGCAAAGGGTTGTTGATGTAGCTCAGCGAGGCCTATCGCAAGTTACGAGCTGGCTCGATGACAACCTTTTGACTCTAAACACCAGTAAAACAAAATACCTAACATTTCACTCTACACAACGCTCTCAGCCAAAAGCACTAAAACTCAAGCTACACTCATGTGGTCTGACCTCGCAACCATGTTCCTGTCCAATATTAGGACGAGCAAACGAGATAAAATACCTGGGCGTAGTCATAGACAGTAACCTTACATTTGAGAAGCATACACAAGTGCTCAGAGGGCGGCTACGACAGATGCTTCACATTTTCAAACGTCTCGGAACCGTAGCTGATCCAAAGACTTTGAGAACAGCATATATCTCGCTGGGCCAGTCCGTTTTGACGTATTGCATAGCTTGCTGGGGATCTGTTGCCAAAACCCGCTTAAAAAAAGTTGAGATTGCACAAAGGGCTATACTCAAGGTAGCATACAAAAAATCTATGAGATACCCTACAGACAAGTTATATAAAGAAACAAACTATCTAACAGTCAGACAGCTGTATATTATGGCAATAACTCTTCGTTTCCATAAAACAGCACTTATTACGACTTCTAGTACTAAACAAACGTCGAGGCGTAACGCTTGGCCAATTCCTAAAACACGAACGAGTCTCGCCCAGAGAAGCTACGCCTTCAAAAGTCCTCAACTATACAAAAAATTAGACACGACCCTTAGTCTTCTCGAATCAACCAGATTTGTGTGCAAAAAGAAGCTCACATCTTGGTTGACTACACTCAATTACAGAGAAACAGAGTCTTTAATCAAAACCTAACATTACGGGATCTGCTTCTGTATTGTCGACAACCTGGAAGATTTCACTTCCCGATTGTCGCCAGTACAAAATGCAGGTCCCACATAAATAAATAAACGAAATCCTAACTACCTAATATCTAATAATTAACCGTTATTAACTTGCTTTTGATTTTTTTCAGCTTAATACTTAAACAACAATAATAAATAACTTCCAAAAACAAACAAATGATAAAAAATAAAAAAACATATTTATTATCCCAAAAAAGGGTGAGTTGATCTTGCATAACTCGCTCCTTTTGTCTGACTCCACACGGAGCGAACTTCACTCGTAACTACAGTTGAACGCAAGCGCCATCCATGGGTGCGCGCGGGAAACGTTTAAACCGGACTTGACAAATACCACAACATAGTGTATGTATGCACGTACATAAAAAGCTTAAATTCCAACTTTTAACTGTTCACTTACACTTCTTACCGGCAACCACAGTTTAACATATACATACACACAAGCACTTATACGTGTACCTACACTATTCATAAATACACAATATTCATAAATATTCCCTCTTTTAATATTATCTTACCTACAATAAATATGATCTACCTGCCATCCCTTCCTATCCCATCCTTGAGACAACCTTAGTTATATATTGTTATAAAATTTTAGTTATCCTCAATATTTTTCGAAGCCATATATAGGTATCAAAATAATATTAATACTTAGATTTAGATTTTATAGCTAGTAGCTAATAGTTTTAGTCAGTTTTTTACTTGCTTGAAATTGGTCCATTCTGTTTAGATAATCATGTAATTATTCCTGTATTTCTTACTAATAAAAAAAAAAAAAAATATATATATATTCAGATCCTATATAATATTATGTATATGATAGTTTCCTATCATTTATGTTTAAATATTTCCTTTTTAAAGAGCATGATTCCCACGACACAGGGTAACCTAGTGTGGGGATCACAGTCAACATCATTTACCCATTTTTTATATACCCTGTCTGATCCAATTTTCTTTAAGTACAAATGATGTATACTAGTCTAAGGATTTTTGTGTGAATAAAGTAAATTATTATTATTATTATTATTAAATGCATAAGAACTATTTCGAAGTGAAATAACGAGATGTTATTTCATGTTACATAAACCTATTGGATAGCTGCTATACGAATTGTATGTTTTGAATGAAGACAGATCGAGATGAAAATATCGAAATAATTGTTTTTTTTTTGTGATGCCGGGAGAAACACTTCTCATACCAGATAAGATTAAATAAATAAAATAAAAAGTTTATTTGACTATTTACAATTTAAGAAACTTAACAGTAGGTTAAATTGACTAATTCATTAATTAAACTTAAATAATTGTGATATAAAATCTATCTGGTATGCGCACTAGTTACAGAACTGTATTGCGCATAGTAATATAATAAGTATAAGCTCGTGTATAAGTAAGTATATGCTTTTCAAAATGGAGTGATTAGTGGAATAAAATTTAAATCTCAAAATGTATCATTGAGTTAATTAGGTATTTGCTAGACTTAGCAAATTACAACTTTACAACTAATCACTTTTGGCCAAAAGGACCAAAAGCCTTTTATCTATGACACTATAGTACGGTTGAACTAGTCAAGGTTACAGCAATGAGGTCAAGATCTCGGTTTGGATGCGCTTGCGATCCTATTGTCGTCTTCGGCCACGAGCGAAGCGAATCCATTGTGTCGCATCGCATGCTCGTGTGAGATGAATCCTAATTCAACACGTTAGCACACTAAACAAACTCATTAGGGAATATTTAGTGCAATTGTATGTTCTGAGACATACACCTATGGTTGGTATATGAGCTCACAAGTGAAAAGATCCTTGAAGGACTGGTCAATTAAGCATCTCTGTTAAGAAGAAGTCGTGGTTTGCACAAGATCGAAGCAGGTGGCACATACAAAGAGTGGCCTATACCCAGCAGAGGGATAAGGCAGGCTGTAGAAGATGATGAGGAAAGAAGAGAAAACCATTCCTGTCGTAAAAAGACCAGTAAAAATATAAGTGTACAAACTATGTTTAGTTTTTACCTAAGGGAATAAATTGTTTGAATTGAATAATGCATGTATCAAAATGCAAAAATATTTTTGTACGCAATAATTCACCATGTTCAAATTAATCAACACACGCTCGAATGCCGCACGCAAGACCGGTAGCTTTATAATTCTTTTTGGACAGCAACAAAAGTGCTGTAAATTATGTCTAACACCCGTATTAAATTCCGATCTCAAAATAAAACGATTTAGAAATGTATCCGCTATTGTAAAACAAGAAAGACTGCATGAATTAATTATACGAGAATGAATTAAACGATTCGTAAAGACCAAAAAACGTTTATTATTTACTGGTAGGGGCAGGCCGGGTTTTGTCCAAAACGGCAATCTAGTTTGCATAATACGGTAAACGACACACCTTCAAAGTATAACTGGTTCATTATTTACATGTGTGTGTTTTTTATTAGAACTCAATTTCAAGGCTTATGTGGGAGAGTGTCCTTATTTTGTGAAGTAGGTACAGCATGGATACAAGTTGTATTGGCAAGTTGGTATTTCAAATCAGGACAAAACATAGAATAAAAACCTTCTATAGGTAATATTTATAAGGTGAATCCGAGGAAGGATCTGGGCGCCCACCGCGGTTTAACTGCCCAAAACACAGAACAACGATCGGGCCACATCGCCCCCGCGCGCGGCCCCCCGACAAGCATGGACTTCAAAGCTCTGTGGCCCAAAAGAACCATATGCATGCCCATAACGAAGTAATTCTGCGGGGAAGTCACGACACTCAGTTATGAGGAAATATGACTCAAAGAAAAAGCTAGGTATTATTAAAAATTACAAAAGCAATATCATAGTAGATACCATTCAAATTCTTAGAAAGCAGATCAAAATACACAAGAAATTAAATCCCTTTTCATACGGAGCCAGTTTTTGTTCAAATTTGCGTAGCCTGTAGCAACAGCAGGAGCCAAAAGTCCGGTATCAATTAGCGATAACAACAAATAACCCCACATATACAGTTAGTAACAAGCATTTAATTAAAAACTGGTCAGCGTTTAGCCGCTTCCTTAATCACTTTACGGACATCGGTTTTACTGATGATTTAATTAATTCGGAGCAATCACGATAACTGTTCCAATTGATCAGATACAGTAAGAACTTGAATTTTAATAGCCTACAGGTTAAAAAGATGTTGGGACAGTGATAACATTCAACGTGGATATGACCAAACTGTTTCGTAGAGCTTTGTCCATTGAAATTGAAATTAGTTCCAAATATTTTTCTACTACTTATATAAAAAAAAAAAACTAAAATTTAGAGTAAACATTATATGCTTATCTATAGGTAATTATCACAATTTATAGAATTGTTGATACTAGAACCGTTGTTGTTGTTGTTTTTAATTTAAGTGCAATTATTTTAGAATAAAGTAGAGATTATTCTTAACATTTTCTTCAAGCTTTTTCACAAATAAAGTACGTACATTATTGACAATAAATTATAAATTATGCTGGAATGTGTCTTGCACGGCCGTGACGCATTAGCATGCGTTGCAGCACTGGATCAAAGCCGCAGACAATCCATCCGCATAATTTATAGCTTTGAACGGCTAACGGCTCTCCTTAACTGCTACGTGCATAATTCACCATTGTACTTATAAAAAAAAGTTTTTGATCGCAAAATGCATTCGTACATTCGTATACAATACGTGGAGGAATGCACGTTACACAACTGAACAACATGTCTTATAAGGACTATACACATTGTGGATTGTTCCCTCTTCCTGGTTTACCTCAAATAATTGGCTTAATATATCTCTGGAACATTTTTTCGGTGATTTATTTCTTGTACATTGTTAAGACGGCATTTAATTCAATTAAAGAGGGATCGCGAGACATGCGTATCTTTTTATATGTATACGATCAATTTTTTACAACTTTTTTCGTGTTTCAAATTAACTGCCGTGTTCCGGCACGCGGAATAAATTTTCCAAACTTTTAAAGGCGACTTTTAGAAAAGAAAAAAGTGTTAAATTGCAGTTTACAGTTTTAAACTAATTTATTTGCAATTTATGTGCATGATTTGTTTTAAAGATTCTTATTAGCGATATCCGTGGTGACGATATTTTAATGAAAGCAGTAATTATAAACTTTTTATTACGTAAGTACCTACCAACAATAAATATACAGATTACATTTTTTAGAAGATTTTAAAATAAAACAGTCCCAAATATCAATTTAAATAATTTAGCTGGTACCTAATAGAGATTAGAAATGAAAACGAAGTGTCCCAAACGGTATTTCTAATGAACATTTTAATTTGCTATTTGCGTACCTAGATACTTCACTATTCAATCAGTCAATAATCAACTTTCACCAATTTGAGGCTCAATTCTATTGTTTGCAGATTTGCTCCGACGCGGTTGTGTTTTGGTTCACATAAAACTTAATAACTACACTAAAAAAATAGTTATTTTCTCTTTGTATGTACATACATGCTTTTTTGGGTATCGATTTTAAGAAATATGAAAATGAACTTTCCTTTAGGCACGCTGCCCTCTGGTAATGGGCTGGAGCACTTAGATTATCTTTAGGCTTTTCTAAAGATTTTCTAAGTGCCCCGTTTTTGTAGTAGTTAGAAGTAGTATGTTTTTTTTCTTCCCTTGTTTTTATATTTTATTATTGTAAATAAAACTTTCCTTGCCTTGATTGTAAAAATAAGAAAACTTGGACCTTCGCTTACATATCATACATGAGCTTTATAAGTGCGTTCCAGCGAATTGCACTCAAGAGCAACGAGTAAAGCAATGACATCTCTTGCAGCGCTAATGTTTATACATATTTAGTTCCTAAATTAGTACAAATGTGCTGCAAGTTATTAATAAATAAATAAATACTTAAATAACTCACAATAATTTAAGAATTGCACCTACAAAATTACGAGTAAAGCCGCGCAGTAGGCACTAACTCTAAAATGACTCACAATAATTTAATTTAACCACGGTCTTATTCATTAATATTCATGACATATTATTTGCGCGTAAGGATGCGTTAAGACTTTCTTTCTTGTAGGTGTATATGTATGTGTCTGGCACGCAAAGATAGAGGTGTGGCTTTTGATAGCTTTAAGCTAACACGTTTTTTGGTGAGGAGAAAACTGGCTTGGTATGCTTTTACACTTTAAATAAGATACAAGATAAACTAAGCTCTTTTCGTCCTTACTGTACACCCTTTTGAAAGCTCAAATAAACGTTTTTTTTATGTTGTGTACATATGAAATATCATTGGTATGATTTTTTTTACTAAAATTTGTAAAATATTTATTACCAGTAAGTACATAAGTTTTTGTCCATAGGTAAGTATTTATATTATTTTGTGTATCCGTGTGTAATACGAGTATGTATTAGTGTAGTCCTAGCTCTTATGTATCTTCTTATTAATTTTAGTTCATTCCTTCCACTACCAGTATGTCTAATTAAAAATTTTGCTCTTCTTTGTATATGTCTCATCTTGTTTGTTTAATTGCCTGCCTTCTTGTACGTGCGTGACGTCACAGCCAGCCCCAACGGAAGACCAGCGCTGGTTGCTTCCACACAACCAGCATTATGCTGAGTTGGGGCTGTATTGTGGCTGATTTTATGTTTGTTTGTTATATATGTTTTTATTCGTGTTTGTTTTTTCTGTTAAATCTGTCATAATAAATGTTTTCTTTCTTTCTTTAAAATTGACAAGTGGTCAAGTGAGTATAAGGTATCTTAATGTGTTTGTATAAGGGCCTAAGATTCTAAATGGGGTGCTCAAATGCTTAACTGATGAAAAAACAATTATATAGTTTATGTGTTCTTACATAGGTACAAACTTACGATTGTTATGAGATACAATTTCCATAAAATCTTTAGACAATCGATACTTCATACAATATACAACAATTAAATAATAAAGATTTTAATAACCACTAACCTCGTTGGTGTACAAACGTTAATAAGTACCTATAATAAGTTGAACCGTAACATTGATCCCAGAGCCCAAATCTCAGAGGTCAGTAAACCATCGCTGATTTACGGTATTGAACACCTGCCAGATGCCGTTTCTAATGAATAGGTGTAATGAAAATGTTTGAATAATTATCGTTTTACTGCTAGCTTTCAATTATTTTTACAGATACCAATAGTTCATAGGTCTAGGTTCATAGGACTCATTTAGATGCAAATCTTGAAAAAAATCGTAGAATTCTACTAAAAAAAGAATAGAATGTACTCTTGCAGATTTACGGAATATGAACAAGGGAACGTAATCTGTGTTAGGCCCTACTCCTACTCCACCGTTAAACTTTATAATTTAGTTCCTCTTGAAGGACATTATGATAAAGCATAAGTTTTATTATAGATACCTAAGCCATTAGGTAAATATATCACAGGATGATATAGCATACATTTAAATTAATATGTATATTTTTGTACGTATACGATTAATGATATAACATATTTGAATAAGTTATAAACTTTTCTTAACCCGCAGCAAAGAGGTTTTAACCTTCAATAAAATGTCGAGTAATGTTTAGTGAAATAACAATGAATGAAATTAAGATTAACGACCGATGAAAATGCAAGTTGTCGGACACTTTCCTTTACAGGCGCAATGAATGGCACAAAATTAACAAATTCAATTTGAACTCGAGTTTTGACAGATTAGAAAACTTTGCTTTGTAAACAGTTTTAACAGAATTGAACCTTTTATTTAGCCATGTACGTCTATAACCTTTTTTCATAAATATGAGTTTTATTCTTAATTATTGTTGGAAAATCTTTGGTATAGAAATTGCAAGAAACACAAGCACTGGTTTATAGAACCTAAGTTTACCATCCTTGCAAAGAAATTGAAACGCATAGATACAGTTAATCACAACGCGTGACTGAATTTGACTTCAAGAAAAAAAATAACAACAAACAAACATCTCAAGAAAAAACTGCTAATATAGATAATAATATAATCTTCTTCCACCATTTTCCACACTACCCAGAAATATAGTCTCTTACATTAAAATAAAGTGCGAAACTATTACTAGTAACTATTAATCTTAATTAATTCCAATCACGTCTGCACATTATAACTATCACAAAGACCTTGTGAAGCACTTAGCACCAGCATTGACCTACACCAACACTCAATAATACTGATAAGCCAGACTTAGATAGAAAAGGGATTCGCAACAAGGCTAATGTGGCAGACGAATCTGTACCTGGGCGAGATTGTGATCTTGGTGAGCTTACAATAGCGAGAGCTTTTGTAGTTATAAGGTTGTTCATGATATAATCAAATAGAATGATTAAATCAATAAAAAAAAACTTTCAGAAGACTTGATAACCTCCTTTTTTGAAGTCGGTTAAAAAGGTTAGATTTATCATGATTATTTTTAGTTTGAATGTAGCATAACAATTGAAGCCGCCGGAGGATACCGCCATGTTTGATGAATCTTTGAGAAGTATAAAATCTGAGAACAAGCGCTGGGCACCCACCGCGATTTACTTGCCCAAGAGAATTTCCCCAATTAATCCATTCTTCGGGGGAGAGAGGGGTACTTAGTGCCAAATATGACTCAAAAAGGGGAGACGTACATAATGTTATATTTTATGAGAAATAAATTTCTATGAGTCTATGGAATCATCTGCCAACCAGCCTAGTCTAACAGTATTACAGTGTAACTGCTTGTTTACGCAGATAGTGTTCATTCTGTTACAAGGGAAGGTCAGTGTCATAGAAGCAAGGTTACATACCTACTGTAACTGTTATGTAAACTGTAAACTGGCTCTACATTATGTAGAGTGGTCAGCTTGGTTTGATCGAGCAAAGCGTTTAAAACTGATTTTAGCAACGTATGGCTAATATACCAAATTTTTGCTCTGAATTTCTGGGCACAATTGCTACACGTAAAAACAGGACAAGGCGATTTCCCATTGGGTGGACGATTGGACACGACTTCTCTGGAAATAGACACGCAATATTCCTTGGCAAATACGATTAATATCTCTTGACCTCTGACCTGCGCCCGCGCAGTTTAGTCTTGCAAGTTTGAAGAAATTGTTGGATACTATGGTGTATTTTAATGTCAGATCACGCATTTTGTTTATAACGTCTAACCATAATAGTTTTTTTAAGAGTACAAAACAAGTACGTTATTTACTATAGTTTTTGCATATAATCTAACATCCTCTAATAAAATATATGTTTGCAATTATATCCAACCTCACTTATCTTATTAAGCACCTCAAGAAGACGAAAAAGCTTTGATTTGATCAACTACTTTATGTATTCACTTTATTACATTAAAAATATCTTATCTTTATCTGTTACTACACATATAAATATACTTACTCGTGCACACAATGCGTGGCAGTGATG
Organism: Macaria liturata; assembly: GCA_964023185.1. Classification (NCBI taxonomy): domain Eukaryota; kingdom Metazoa; phylum Arthropoda; class Insecta; order Lepidoptera; family Geometridae; genus Macaria; species Macaria liturata. The sequence goes on from OZ026819.1 coordinate 2,140,505, forward strand.
AGATGGTCCCTGGCAACGACGGTGGCACCACAGATGACCTTCCCGTCTCGCTTGAGGGCGGCCAGCCAGGGGAACTCCCCCGGGGTTACCTCCTCGCCGCCCACCACGCGCCCGCGCCGAGCTACGCCACATGCTGGAATGAAGGAATCGCTTAGTATGGGGCTAGATGGCACTGTGTGGAATCACAGAATATTTGAAAATTGGGTTTTCACTACAAGGACAAAAAAACCTAAGTCACCCCATAAATTGGGAACTTGGTTAATAAAAAGAACAGCTACTAGGATCACCAAATGGAGTTTTTAGTCACTAGAAGCTGAGATTAGACCAGCTTGTTACAGGGAATTATGGGCTTTGTCTTGCTATTGTATTTTATTTCCTGTTTTTTATTTTATTTAAATGTTCTTTATCTCGGACGTTGTCCAAGGCATTGTAATCTTGGCGTACTTATTTTAACCGGCAATTATTTAATCCATTTCCTGTTGCAAATAAATAGTTTAACTAACGATATTTTGGTATCCGCAATGATCTTTATACATATCTTTAAAAAATAAATACATCCCATACAAAAGACCTCAACGCGTGAAATTAAATGGTAGGTGATACAAAAGAGTTCAACGCGCGCTATTATGTTTTCAGCTGCGCTGAGGGTTAACTGCTGATACATAAGTTTATTCATTGTAAATAATATTATGTAGATATGTATATAAAAATAAAAATGTTAAAAATAATATTGTTTTTGTAAATATCTGTTTTTTGTAAGTTTTTCTGTATGTTTAAGTAATTTTTGTGTATACTTGTGGAATATATGTATGTATTTATGTTATATTTTTTAGTTAAATCTTTTAAATGTACGCACAAATAATTATTTTTAAGTTTTTTTTCTTTATTGTGTTTTATAGATTGTAGCTTGTATCCATACGACCACGTCCATATAAACAAGATGTTGTCTACAACAAATAATTTAAACAAATAAGTCACAACCTGACCTTACCCAATATCGTAAACAAACTTCTAGAGAAACTTATAAATCAACACATTAAAGTCACCCAAAAAATAATTTACCAACAAATTATTTTTCAAAACCAACGCGATCAATGCGACGTCCTTATAAAAGATATTAAAGCTAATGAAAAAGAGAGATTTTCTCAAGCAATTACATAAATCAGAGATCGCATCACGGTGGGCGGGTACAAGCCTTCCACAAGAGACAGGCAGTCTACAGCTATCGGTTACGTCTGATAGATACCCAAAATAATAATATGGAAACCCTTATGAACAAATGACTTTGGCTTTGATAGAATTCTATTCAAGGTTTTGGAAATTTACTGGAGGAATTTTCTAGATCACATATTTTAGACTAGTGGGTGCTCGCGGCTTCGCTCGTATTAAGAAGTAAAACCCAAGCCCAATCCATCCAGTGGTTTGGGCTGTGCGTTAATAGATCACTATATCAGTCAGTCAGTCACCTTTGAGTTTTATATATTTAGATTTACTCGCTGATACTATTATTATAATTCCAATTGGAATATGTAAGATTTTAATAGCTAGAATAAGCTAGGCTAGAAGAGCAAATCAATCAAATGATATAAAACTTAAGAATGTTTCATTCAACTTAATAAAATTTAGTAATGCATCATGGAATTCACAGATCAAGCCTGACACATTAAATTGGAAGGTACATTGTTCAATAAAATTATAAGCTTTTCTAAAATGCATATTTTTTCATTTATAAGAAAAAATTACACTTAATTTATTAATTTCATTTTTTATATAATAACGGTCTTATTTATAAAAAGTTATAGAAGAGTTAAAGTGTTCTATAACATCACTATAAGAAAAATGACCATAATCGGTATTTATAAACGCACTATAGCGCTAAACAGTTCTATAAGTCTATTGTAAAGTTATAGTAGCGAGGACCCCACTTTAACCGTACTATAGCGGTGCTATAAGATCCAAGATGGCCGACTATCCTGCCATCAGCTGATTTGCTGTCTTTGGAGTAAAATAAAAACAATCAATCGAATTTTGTAGCGGCTGTCTTTGATTGTGACTAGGCCCTAGGGTAATATATTTCAATTGTAAAATTTCTTGTGAACTTGTGAGTTTTCGGCATCTATGCAAGCTTTACAAAGTTTGGCTGCTATCGAAGCAATTGAAGAACTGGCGAAATGAATACACAGCAGTGTCGGCAAAAACATTATAGAGAAAGATTTGATCCGTTTTCTCTGGATGATGAAGATTTTAGAAAACGGTATCGCCTTATAAATCTACGGCACATTTTGTCATCGCCTTGGTCAGGCAAGAGATACAACAAGACCGAAGAGGATCGAGCATTTCACCAGAGCTGCAAGTATTGACTGCAATTAGGTGTTGGGGTCGACGTGAGGTATATATACCTTCTGTTTACTGAGTCGGTTTCTGTTGTTCGTCTCAAAATCCCTTTTTACAAGTCATCTGTTTTCATTTTAGGTACAAGAAGATGCTGGCGACCACCACAGATTGTCGCAGCCGACCACAAGCATGGTTTGAGCACGAGTAGCCCATGCACTGGCAAGGCTTTCAGCATCTTTTATAAAGATGCCTGACACTTCACTGAACAAGAAACGACGATGCGGATAGAAAGGGATTATATTCGCTGAATGTGCAAGTATGTACCTAATATGTTTTTAAAGACTTCATGAATTAATTATATCAGTTATCCAATGTAGAATAGTATTTGTTAAAAAAATATATTGTTACAGGTAACCTGTGATGCACGTCTCCGCATCAGAGACATTGTGGCCAGGTGGAGGGGAAGCACCCATGATGCAAGAATTTTTAATGAGTCGTCACTCAAAGAGCGCGGAACCATATCTCTTCACAGCAATATCAAGGCCCCAGAATAGGTGTGAAGAAAAATATAATGAGGCACATATAGCAACAAGAAACACTGTGGAACGATGTTTTGGGGTTTTAAAACAGCGTTTTCAGTGCCTTTTGTTTGGAATCACTTGCAAATTGGAGAATGTAAAGCCTACAATAGTAGCACTTGCAGTATTACATAATATTGCCATTGACCAGGGGGATGCTGTGTTTGCAAGTAACTCAGATGCTCACCAGGCAAATCCAGTAGTCCAAGAGGAGCCAGGACAAGTTGCAAGTGAACGCTCAAATGCCATCTTGCAATCATTTATTAGGTCACATTTTAGTGAGTAGTAAAATTTGTGATACTGTGGTTGAAGTTGGCATATAACTGTACTGTAATGGTACTGGCTCTCAAAGGAGGCTGCAAGAACATACCGCTAGGTGTTTGGTAACAAATTTACTAATTGACAGAACATACTGTTAGGTGCTTGGTGACAGATTTACATATACCTAGAAGTGATAATCTTTATGAACATAACATGAAAAATTATTCTTTGGAGCATGTACTATGATTTTACTGTTAAGCCAAAACTAAAACAAGAAAAAATGTGGAATTGTAAAACCAGAACCGGTGACATTATGTGTCTCCACTCAGAATTATATATAAAGATTAGCCCTTATTGTACCTACACAATGACACTGCTGCTCTTGTAATAAATAAATTAATAGTACAGACATGTGATAATGCTAAATGAAAGTATCTTAGTATGTGTGATTAGTGATAAACATGTTAATAAAAGTCTTTCTATGTATTTCATTCTGTTTTACTTTTATAATAAATCATTTACTTTATTTACAATAATAAAATATAAAAACAAGGGAAGAAAAACTAAACATACTACTTCTAACTACTACAAAAAGGGGCACTTAGAAAATCTTTAGAAAAGCCTAAAGATAATCTAAGTGCTCCAGCCCACTACCAGAGGGCAGCGTGCCCAGCATACTGGCCGCATTACCACGCTGGATGGCAATGCTGATACGTTGAGCCAGAAAAAGGCCAGCATTTTGGTCATGCGTCGCGTCAACCAAGCGCTCCGAGAGGTTTTGGAAAATAGTATGGGCTCCCGGACCCCACGGCCACAAAGTCTCGACTCCAAGAGGCTCAAATATGTAACCTCGGCTGAGGTTAGCATATTTGGTCTCTTATGATGCTCGGCAATAATAGCCGCCGCTCCAGCCCGACACCGTGTCAAAGACAGATGAGACGGCGCCAATGTGTCGACGCAAGTTGCGTCCCACACAAGGGGCCGACCCAACTTCCAGGGCACAAGAGTCATACCGTCAGGTCTTTTTCCATCGTCACGTGCTAAATAATAAATTATTTTTAATTTCAAAAGCTCTTCTTTTAATTTTATTTTCTTTAATTTTTGTTGCTCGTTGGCCATATGGGCCTTATCTTCCTCCAGCCAATTTTCACTACGTTGCCTTTTTCTAAATTCCGTATTCATTTTATTTTATTTTTATTCAAACTTTTGCGTAAACTATGATATTTGCGCGCCTGAATATCAACGACTTTGACATTTGTTTGTGTCCGAGCATAGACAAAATTTTGTGTTTTTGACGCAGTTAGCATATATTTGGCACTAAGATACGTATTATCTGTGGTTAATTTCGTTCTTCTTTGACTTTTTCTTTATACTGGCAATGATTTGGCTTATTGTCGGTACCACGTGGGAACTATAGTTATAGAAGGTTTATAGAACGTTTATAAATAGTAAACTTTATAGAACACTTTAAATGCTTATTGAACACTTTAACTATAGTATGCTTAAAGCATACTATAGGCATTTTTTATAAATAAGACCGTAAATCTGTTGTAGTATTTAGTTAGAGGTAACCTATGAGCCAGTAGCAAGTGACACAGTGAACGTCGATTTGAGTATTGATCGATTAGTCACACCTCGCTGCCACGAGACCATCTGCATAATCCCGCGGGTTTATTTGTAAACAAACTGTTCAACATTTAATAATAGATTTGTATGTCATTTATTACAAACGGATGGGTGTTTTACTGCTATTAAAGTATTTATTTTACTCATTCATGTGCATTCAATTTGATTTAATAAATCTATTCATTTGTGTGATAAATATAAAGGTATTGTCAGCACGTTATCGGGCATTAGTATTGGGTCAGTATTTAGTGAAAACATGCTTTACAGTTTACATTCACATATCACGAAGTGGGTTAATTTGCGATCGAGTCGATAACGCTAAGTGCAGCGGAACATGGCTTTACATATTTGCGCGTACTTTTTAAAGCATAATAAACGTTCACGCGGATAACGGATCGCAGATGTAATTGTTAATCCGAGGTGCAATAAATTCACCATTTCGAAGACGTTTTACACATCCGGGGGCACTTAACATACTTGCGAAAATATCTCACAGTTTTATCACACACGCTGTATGCTGCAAGCGCACTCTCTCAAAACACTTCAACTATTAGCACTCATTTATGACATAACAGATCTTGACGAATTCTTATTGAATAAGCGGTTTAGAAATTATAAAAACGAACAAAATTGCGGCCTTTAACGGGCACGCGTGAATTATAAATAAAGCCTGATGGGCCATTACGAAACCTCACGTGCTATTAAAGTCGCGAAGTCATATAAATCGGAGCAATAAAAATGCGAACGGTTCCATTCTTACTCACCGTACCGTTCGATCGAAAAAAGATAATAAACATAAACGATACTGTGATATCACTGCTTGTATTCTAACTGCTTCGATTGTATTAGATATTCACAGAGCACACTGAGACACTTCACAAGAACCGTCCAGTATTGGTGTGAGACTCACTGCAGGGCTTGCAGGCGCGGGCGACGGCGGCTGCGGCCACGAGGAGACAGAAGATGCGAAACATGTCTGGCGGAGGCACGTTCCACTCTGGAGTCAGGGGGAGACGCCGGCCCAGCTATTATAGGCCGCGGGCGGCGCCTCCGATAAGGCCTCGGGGCCAGGGTGAGCAGAGCAGGCCAAGTTCACGGCGACGCGGCCGCCGCGCGAGTGAGCGCTGCACCGCCTGCAGCCGCCTGCTAGGAGCTGACCTTGCCTCGGCCGCCGCCCGCCGGCCGAGCGAGCCGCCACCACACCCCATTCATCTATTACCTAACACGCACTACTTTGTTTACTCATTATTGGAACTGATTGCTGCCCTACATATCCACAGTGGAATTATTTCAGATGGGTCTTTCCATTCCGATTGCTTAGGTGACGTTGGAAGAGGATAAATTGCAATGTTATTGAGAAATGCAGTTGATTTGATGTAACTCTATTAGAATGTGTGAATCGAAAGTAGGTCATAGATATATACGGCACAACTAAAAAGAAATGGGACAGCTACAAATATTCAATACTCTAATTTATCTTAAATAGATTTATAGTCGCACTAATTATACCAAAGTTACAATTTATCATAGAAATAATCAATATATTATGTATATTCTGCACCATGATTTCTAACAATTTCGTGCGGCCATACTCGTACACGCCTTTAATTGATTTCATATTTACCGTTATTGCAATGAAAATCAACCAAAAATTCTGCCTAACCAGTTACAACGTCCCTCCGGGCGTTCCGTAATAATAATCGTTATCTCATTGCAATTAAAAAAGTTGCAATTTGGTTGTTAAAAAATACTTTAGATTTATGGCATTCGCTTTCACATCTGCATTTCCGACGGAAGCGTTAATTCAATAAAGATAAAAGCTCTTAAATTCGGTGAAACCGCGATTAGAGTCGTAAATATGTACACCGTGTTCACACTTGTAAATACAGTAACATGATAGGCTTTTAATTGATTTGTTATGCTTTTCTATTTTGTGTTTTCGATTTCTACAGCTTGTTTGTCAGAGTTACCGCACGAGTGTTGAAGTGCGGATTCAAGTGCACGCTCGTAACGAATCTCAAGTGTTCGCTTTAGCGTTTCATCATAGCCAATGAGGAATAGGATGTTAGTTTCGTATTAGAAGATAAATCGCAAGCATCGTGAAGGTCGCCTATACAAACCCGGGCATCCTTGCGGAAAGTCGATCTTTCTTACGCAACGTTTGCATTTAATTTCAACTCAGCTGATGCCACGCAGTACAATTTTACTCTTATATTTGGACAATCTTACCCAACGTTTTACGTAAGGCCAGGATTAAAACGACGCAGTATTTAAAGTTTTGCAATTTTTGATATTTCGGAACAAAGTTTTATGCAGCCGCATTGACCTGATGGCCACGGCAAACATGCTTGGCGCCATTCCACTTTCTTATTTTACAATGTTATATTATAGTGCACTCCGTATAATAATTAGTTACTTGATTTACGCCGTGCAACACTGCGTCCGTAAACATACCGTTTTCGTTATTTATTGCTCGCACTGTAACATTCAGAGTTGCGTGCCATATAAAGTTAAATAATTTTATCTTCGCTCGTACCTAAACGTCTTAACGGTTGCTCAATCCTGCGTGAAGGAATTTAGGTAAAGGGAAGCAAACTTTGTTATCATTTATTTGTATTGGGCAATCGTTTTATTGGTGGTTGGCGTCTGGTCGTCTAGACAAACAGACGCGACCTCGGCTTAATTCCGACGAGAGATGGAAAGAGCCAGCGTAAGCCATGAATCAGTGGAAGATCGCATCAATTAGGCCAAGGCGACGACTCCACCCGTATGTCGATAACAATGTAGCCTCTCTGCACTTATCAGCGAATATAGTTATTAATGCACTACTATAGAATTCAGTTTCGACGCGAGATGCTAATGCGATCGAGTTTGGCCTTAGGTAAAGAGGTTTAGCATAATTTTAGTGTTACGTTAACTAGGAGTCGCCTTGGGCGAGGAGTCGTGGGGTCATCTTTGACATTTTTACGTCTTGATCAATCACTGTCGGCCTTACAGCATCGGCATACTAAGGAGATGAGCGTCACGTGACCCTTTATAATGCCTACTTTGGAACTATTGTCTTATACCTAGATCTAGTTCGAATATTTTAAAACTCTAATAATATATTAAAATACACTGATAGTTATTGCAATAATAAAAATTGAGGCATCTTCTAGACTATCTCATGTGTATATTTTAGTTTACATTTAATTTATAAGATCGCTTGAACCGATTTCCGACAACCGACACCGTGATCGTTGATCTTGATTAAATCCTTGGTTTGAATTGATTGATCATACTCCATTAGATACTTGGTAAAGATTTTATACACTGCAATAAAGTTGTATTATTATTATATGTTCAGTGATATTGCCATATGTATACACCACTGCTTTAGGGATTTGAGCATATGCGCTTCAAATGTACGTATACGTAATGTACGTAGGTCTGTATTAATTTAATAGTGCTTAACAGTCAAATTATCTCCTTTCAGCAATTCACTTTCGAGTATATCCCCAGTATAACAGTAGCCCCCAGCTCAATTTATGGATATTGTGGGCGTCATGAAATCGGATGCACATCTCTCCATGGCCAGGTTCCACCTGCATACTGCTCGCTGTGGCCATGTGATTGACACACTTACTTTTATTGACACATCAAATAACTATTACGAAAGTTGCAACAAAAGACGAAGCCAATGACAAAGAGTGAACTTCATATTTATTTACTTACCTTATTTAGTTTTTTTTTGCTACTCGCATTTAAACTAGGTATAAATGTCAAGAGCGCCGCAAGAGATGTAATCTGGCTTACGCTAGTTGGTAAACTTACAACGAAAACAATACTTTATAATGCCAAAAGTTAGGTTCACAAATTGTGCGCTAACACTCTACTCTAGGATGTTCCTGTATTGTGAAGTGTAGGCTATTTCATACATCTTAGGACAATTCAGTAAAAAAAAATCTACGAACAGGAAAAAGTGCTACATTCTAGGCTGAAGTAAATTTGAAGCTAAAGTTAAGTGAAAGTGATATCAAAATCGGACAGCGCACCCTGTTGTCATATTTAAACATATTTAGAAGCAAAAGAAACACTACATATCATTCTATTAATAGTACATGTAGGTCAGGTACCATGGATAGTCTGCTGTTATTTTTACTAAGATACCTACTATGAATTGAGCATTGAGTTTTAAAACTTTTCATCGGATATGAATCACACATCACACAAGGAAAAGCTTACATAATAAAGCTAAGCACGGTCTAGTATAACAGATCCATATAATAATGAAGGGTCAAAAATCTGTAGGTACATAGAAGATATTAGAAGAAGAAAAAGGCTGAACGGATCATAATGATTTGTGGTATGTAGGTAGTATGAAGTCTTAGGTGTGTCATAGGCTACTTATTATCTTGGAATAATGCGAGCAAAGCCGCGGGCGTCCACTAGTTTAATAAAATTCAAGTAAAGGTACCTACTCTGGTGTTGCCCGTATTAATCCTGGATAAAAAATATATGTTCATCTAATCTCTTTACCAAATTTCATCCAGATTGATTTGCTGAAGAACAGTTACAGTTTCTCAGTGGCACCCCCATTATTTTATTTATGGTTTATCTGTATAAGCTTTCTGTGCTTACCATTTTATTTAAAACAAGGCCTAAATTTCCGTCTAAAAAAAATTAAGAACATAGAAATAGGAATGACCGCGAATAAAAGGATGACAACGAAAAAACGCCTACAACTATACTGCGCGCAAATAGCTGCTACACATGATAGTAGTTTTTTCAGGCGCTATTACATTTTTCAACCAATCTAAATTTTTATTTGCTATAAATTTTATAAATAACTAGTGGGTGCTCGCGGCTTCGCTCGCATTAAGAAGTAAAACTTGCATCCCCTATTTCACCCCTTTAAAAGTGGCATTTCTAAAAATCCTTTCTTAGCGGATGCCTACGTTATAACATCTACCTTCATTACAAATTTCAGCCCAATCCGTCCAGTGGTTTGGGCTGTGCGTTGATAGATCACTATATCAGTCATTCAGTCAATCAGTCAGTCACCTTTAAGTTTTATATATATAGACTTTTGCAGTTTGTAAATTTAAATCTAGTCATAAATATTTTCGTTGTCAAATATTAGGGACTTTTGTACTTCTACTCTACATCATCTGATACAGATGTAACCAACCAGGCATAATCGTGTACACTCTACAATACTCTGCTAATGCATTCATATGACGGATAATGATGCAACATTGAAGAGTGCGTGCCATACCTACCATCACCGAGAGCCTTACGATTAGGCGGTAACTAATAGAGCATGTTTACAATCCCACATGAAGGCAAATGACAATAATTGCCCATTAGCGATAATAATTGTAAAAAAATTGCATATGTGGAATGTTTGTTGTATGCGCGGGAGTATAATAGCGGTGCGGGCGCGCAGGACTCGCATTGGGGCTGCCAGGAGCCGATGGAGTGGAAGTCGGCAGGTGGTGAAAGTAGCTAGTGCTTTCTCTGTCTTGAGCCTTTCTGCAGTCACTTGACGGAGCCGCGAGCCGCCGCCTGCTCCTTGCTCGTGAGTAAATAAATTAATCCACGTGATTTACAACAAGTGAAGTGCGACGATATTTGGACAGTTACTGGGCGAGGATCTGCTTTGAAAGTGACAGCGACCGCTTTCGGAATCTAGGCACGTTCTCGATTCGCTTTTTTCGTCCTCGTTTTATGTTAGATTTGACCTCCAAAGAATATCCTAATAATAACTTTTAAACTAGTTTTTGGCTATTTTGCATCTTGTTTAATTTACGAATATAAAAATCAACAAGCAACAAGACATGTTTTTTGTTTGTCTACCCTCTTTGTGAATCAGTAATATAATATGTAGAGCAATTGCGATAACAACTCTATTGTTATATCAATCGCTTAGAAGGGCTTGTAAAGGCTTTAATAATGTGTGTACATTAAGTTCGTTGTGAAGGTACGCTTGTTTTGTGTTTGGCAAAGACCTAGTGCCCTGAATGAGTCAGATAATAAATTAATCCTATTGATAGTGCGACTTTCTAGCAGGAAAACAGCTCTCGCGGCGGTGGATTGGTTGAGCCGGGCAGTACGCCTGACGCATACCAATCGGGAAATTTCAATTTCTTTCATCAATCCTTAATCAGGCAGTCCCGTTGCAAAACCGCATGTTACTTTTATTGCTCCGTAATTTCGTATATTATTACGACCATGCTCGGTGACGACTTAATGAAGTCCGTATAAAGAATTTTTAATATAAATAAGGAAGGAGTTCTGAGAAGCTAAGCTTTGTGAATTGAAAAGCTGACGCATCTTCTCAATAAAGATTTGCCGACAGTTCATATAAATTATAATATCAAAAGTGATCTCTTTGTAAACTCTACCAAGGTAATATGTTTTATGAGTGTTGATTACATGTTTTACCCAGAAAATACAGAAACAACCTTAATTTTCTTTTGGCCTTAATTGTGTTCCGTATTATAAACACATTAGATCAACTTCTACTAGGTTCAGTATAAAACTAGTGTTCAAGAGATAAATGTTAGTCTTAAAAATCCCATTTTTTTTTGTTAAAATAGTTATATTATTTTTTAGTTAAAGTATTAGTAGGTATATGATCGGTGGGTAAAGTTTAATCAACGTTTTTGTTGAGTATCATAAATTTACTTAGGATATTTTGCTTTGTTTTTAGCGATTGCCGTTCTTCGGTCTTCTGTAAGTTTTAAAATTACCGATCAGAGTCATCATCGTTGAAAATACATAGTTGCCTAATGTACACATTAAAATTAATAATAATCATAAAATCAAAGCATTTCTACACCATTCACCATCTATCTCAGACCACGGCTATTGCTTACCATCGGGCAATCTACGGTGAAGTGCAAATCCGTTTTGGTAAATAAATCGCGGGGCCTTTTTTTCGCTTGTATCTTTTAGGCAATTCTAACTCAACCGCTCCACGTATACCTAATCATGCAAATCGTATAAGATGAGTGATAGCATAGCGGGACATTGGCAAAGCAGCGGCTGACCTGCTTCGAACTTGTCCTTGATCTCGTATTAATGTACCTACCCACCTACTTCCGAGTACTAAATAAAGGAAAAACTAAGGTATCAATACAGGCTTACTGGTAGGTAACTCGATTTCAACAAAATCTGTTCATTGTCCTTTAGAAAATTGGTGAAAACAGGCGTTAATGGAAAAGCCTTTTAATCTCGAATTCCGTTTCAGCACAAGTATGCCTTAACTTAGGTCAGTGTTGCTTGTGAGGATATCACTTTACTTTGTTGACAAATTTGTTCAAATGTTTGACTGTCCGGTGCAATACAGGACAAAATATGATTATATCCACGAATAAAGTCAACGCATTTGATACTCGATTAGATACTTATAACGACGTTAGAGTGGGTCAAATGCCTTATCGTCCAGACTAAAAAAAATAAATAAAAAGCTCACCCGTCCTGCTTTCACGTTCCAGCCTTCACAATGTCACCCCTGTGTGTGATCCTCCTCCTCTGCCTGGCTGGCTCTGTGGCGCCAGTGCCGGTGGAGAAGGAGAAGGGCATCCTGTCAGACTGGATCAGCTCCATCTTCGGCGGCAGCACCACGCCGACAACCACCACGCTGCGACCCATCAATGATCCGCCAGAGAACTGCCCTGCTTGCCGTGAGTAAATTAGAAATATACTTTATGATTGCATTTTTAATGTACATTTTATAAAAATCATAAGATTTACTACAGGAAATTAAATTATAACCCAGGGGTCTTCAAATCTAGAGTAAATAGGTTTCTTCTAGACAAGCGTGCTACATCTTAGACTATAGTGGTGCTTAACATCAGGCAGGCTATAGTCAAACGTAAGCCTATTTAATGTAAAAAAAAAAAAAAAGGACTAGTTTGCAAAGTATCTCGAGATGGAAGATAGCTGGGACTTTTGCAATTGAAATAGGCTTCGTAATTTGTTAACGAGCATTTCATCGTTTCAGCTCATATTATAAGAGATTGAATTGCCTTACTATTTGCACGTTTAACTCTCTTCTTGCGGTCGTGCTATGTGAAAGGAAATTGGTAATCTTCATGTTACCTGGTTATTTATGAAAGAAACGTGCCCATAAAGACTAAAACTATAACTTCATTCTAATTTCCAATTGCCTATCATTTCAGAATGCGGTATCCCGCGCACTCGGCGGCGCATCGTGGGCGGTCTGGAGACGAGAGAGATGGAGTTCCCCTGGATGGCCGTGCTCTTGTACAACAACCGCTTCTACTGCGGAGGATCGCTCATCAACGACCTCTATGTGCTCACAGCTGCGCATTGTACTGCTGGGTATGTGGATTACGGAGAATCTATGTTATGAAATTCAGTAGAAACAAAAGGTCACTAGAACTAGTGTGAACCTATCCCACGTAAAAAAAACTTGATTTGGCATAGGAGCACCTTTTGTATCTGATTTGATTTATAGGTACTCGTACTTGCAAACAAACGATTAGGACGCGAGAACAGCATTCTAATCCCATCTCCAATTCCGCCTTGTTTTGTATAATGTTACTTGCGTTTTCGAATTATGTGCAAATGTGCATGTTTTACGGCACTACAATAAAATATTGTGGGTACTTAGATGTTTATGTGTACTAAAAGTAGTCTCATTTCCATTCTACACAAATGTTGCCAAGTAGGTACACAACTTTCTTACAATGAAACGAGAAAACTTGGGCTGTAGCCAGATATCCCATTTATAGACGGAATGCGTAGACACGCGAATGTGAAAATATTTCCATTAGGTAATCCTGACTCATCATTGTAATGAACAACATATACGTTTTATAACTTTAGTTAGAGAAAGTAGCTACAGCTATTTATTATAGTTCTTTAGGCGTTTGACGTGACGGCTTCTGTAACAACAAAATAATAAAGATTATGCAACTACACTAGTGACATTTTAAAAATTTAGCCACCAGATTAATGTTTCGTCAGTTTAACTGTCCACACAATGAGAAGAAGTAGTATAAGTAGGTACATAAATAGTGGGTATAGCTTACAGCATACGCAAAGGTACAACTACATTAAAAGATATCAATTTTATTATGTTCTACACAGATTCCGCAAAGAGAAGATGTCAGTCCGCTTCCTAGAGCACGACCGTTCCAAGGATAATGAGACCAAGACCGTGGACAGGAAGGTGGAGGCCATCATCCGCCACCTCAGGTACAACCCTGGGACTTACGACAATGATATCGCACTGCTGAAACTCAGCGAGAGGGTAAGGAGAACACCTTACTTCATGAAGAAATCCCTCTTTTTTAAGGTCTACATGCGAAAACTGATATGATGTAACATTTAAGGCCAGAAAATGTACCTAACGCTTTTTATGTAGACAAATAACAACAGAAGTGTATTCAGATGGACAATAAAATCAGAGCATACCTAGCTACATAACGTTTTTAAAGGTCAATTAAAACTTCCTGTCTGTGCTTAAAAATACAACAATCGTTCCTTATATGAAGCAAAATATGTTCGCATTGACAACTACAGTATGTAACAGAATGTAGATAAGTAAGAAAGCTAAACGAACGCACCTTGAAACCTTTTATAATTAAGGATAGTATTCACAAAACTAATTAGCCACTTTTAATTCATTTACAGGTGGATCTCAGTAACGCTTTGAAGAAGCTCAGAGACGACGGCGAAGACACCGGCGACTCAGCGACCGACGAAGGAGGCATCAGGCCAGTTTGTCTGCCCAAGACAGGGCCTTCGTATGCTGGCTGGGACGGGCTGGTGACTGGCTGGGGAACCACAGAGGAAGGGGGGTCTGTTTCCAGCACACTGCAAGAGGTAGGTCTTGTTACATTTATTTTTGTTTTGTTTCGAGAAAATAAACTAGACTTTTAGACACATAAAAGTAGGTAGCTGCTGGTCACTGTATGTACTTATACTACACGTTCAAGCAAGAATAAGAAATCACAATAGGTTTCGATGGCAATAGTAAGAGTGATCCTAAATTCGGGTTAAAAAGTTCGTATAAAACCAACAATAGTTGGCAAATTAATTTGTTACATTCACTTTAAAAAACTTGATCCTGGAAGGTCAAATTAAAACAGTAATCTGATTATAGTATACCGCCGTTACTTTTTAATTATTTTTTTTTTTTTTTTTTTTTTTTTATTATGGCTTTTGCGATGATATAACTTCGCAATTCTGCCAATGTCAAGTGGGAAGATAGGCCATCAAACTGAGAAATTTTAATTGAAATATCGATATGTACGGTGGTTTTATATTGCACAGTTGAGTGTTTTTTTTCCCCCTTTTTTGCTTTCTGTAACAGCAATAGTTAACCAATCTACAGACATATACAGAAACAACACAAGAACAAACACAAACATAGATGCATATACCTTTTTAATTATAATCCATTTCATATAGCAAGGCACCTGTGACACATATAAAACGTCACTTGTCAATATCATTTTGACAATTGTAATGATGTACTGCAGTAATTTGAATTAGAAATTTACCGATTATCGATTGTAGTTACTTATGGCTATTTTCATCTGCCTATCCTAAAAATGTTATGTGAATTACCGACAATCACAAAATAATATTCGTCGAACCCACAATAAATTCCTACAGATAAATTAAGGAAGGGACAAATTGAGAAGAAAAAAAGAATACAGTTTTGATAAAAAATATTGCCAGTATAATATATATGAAGCAAAAATATATATTAAATTATTCAAATGAAATTATGATACACAAAAATTTTATGTTTTTCGCTATATTTTTTAAGATACAATACTCATAAATATCTTCATTAATTATTTTAATATAAAAAATCGCATAAAATCATTGTGCTTGAAGTACATAAATCATTATCTCTGATAGATCGAAATGATAAATACTTGTTATTGCGATATTTTTTTGATGTCAAAAATAATCGATTACCAAGTCCCAACCCTACGAAAATGACGTCACAATTAGCAGTAGTACGTAATTTTGCTGTGCGATGAAATTTAATATTTTATTTTTTTGTAACCTTGAATGCGAGTATGTACACGCGAAAAATACCCTTTATTTGATGTCTTATAATTTTTACTGTTTATATTAATAGTTATTTTTGTTAACTTACATAATATTTTCACTAATAAATAGAAATATTTCAACATAAGCATGACGTCACAATAATTTATGTACATGTTCTTTTACGTTCTACTGACCTGTCACAGGTGACTTGCTATATGAAATGGACTATAGGTACTTTCGTAATTATTATACTAATTAAGTTGACTTTTTATTATTTAACGAATTGATAACTGTTACAGGTACACGTGCCAATAATATCGAACGCTGACTGCCGTAAGACTGGCTACGGTAACCGCATCACTGAGAACATGCTGTGCGCCGGCGAGCCCGACGGAGGTCGCGATGCCTGCCAGGGGGACTCGGGCGGGCCGCTGCATGTGCTCAACAACGATACTGCTACCTTCCACGAAGTCGGTAAGGAAATAAATAGGTTAATTGAATCTTATTTAAAAATATTACCTACCTTTAGTACTATAAATGGTAGGCGACAGATTCACAATGCTTTAAAGAGGGCAATGCTTTAAAGAGCAGAGAGCCTAGCAAAAGTTTTACTTAGTTTATCTACACTTTAGTCACGACAGTCAAGTATTTGACCACCAGCAAATGCCTTCAGGAATAGAGCTAGGTATCATATCAGAGTTATCAGACGATTCTACTTGAACATGCTGTTAGGTGGGTAGCGATGGCGATAGATTTACATTTTGAAGGTGATAGTCCAGCGGGTTATAGAAATTCAAACATCTCGCTATAAGTACGTGTTCCACAAATATACAGCTTGCCTCCGATATACCTTCCACGAAGTCGGCAAGGAAGTGTATTTAAGTAGGTCAATCGAGAAATGGTGATTAAATTTTAGTGTTGACAGTTATGTAGTTACCCCGCGGAGCAGAATATCTTATGCATACGGAGAAACGATGTAGGAACCCATGTTTGTGATTGACGTTAGCAGCTGTAGGGTTATTGGCCTTCTTGCGGATCTGACATGGAATTAAGTTTTTATACTAGGTACCTTTTTTGCAAATCTTACGTAATATGAATCATTGCATTGGCAATCATTGATTCATAGCTGGCATTTGAAAGGCCCGAAGATCTGCTAAAGAAGGTATTGCATGCGATTACTAATGTTAAGTAAATGTCGACACGGCGAGTCTTTGGATGGTTGACCAAAAAGTGGTAGGTATTGAATGACAAAAAAAAGAAAAGGTATTGAATGACACTTTAAATT
The DNA here is from genome assembly GCA_964023185.1 of Macaria liturata. Classification (NCBI taxonomy): domain Eukaryota; kingdom Metazoa; phylum Arthropoda; class Insecta; order Lepidoptera; family Geometridae; genus Macaria; species Macaria liturata. The sequence continues at coordinate 2,157,614 of OZ026819.1, forward strand.
GTAGATCTCATAGCCATTGTACGGCAGCCATTTCAGAAGCTGTTAAGGTTTGAAACCCGGTTTGATTGGGCCACTCTCATACAAAGTTACTTCTACAGCTTGTATAGGTTCAATAATAACGATTTAAATACCTACAAATGTACGCACACCATAAATGGACCAATAAAAAAAATTTGAATTTTTGAATTTGATTTCTTTTTCAAATTTCCAGGAGTGGTCTCGTGGGGCGAAGGCTGCGCGCGCCCCGACCGGCCCGGCGTGTACACGCGGGTCAACAGATACATGACCTGGCTAAAGAGCAACACCAGAGACGCCTGCACTTGCGAATAGATCTACTGGCTTACCTACTGATTCAATTGTCACAAAGGAAAATTATCATTAGAAAACAAAGACGCCACATTTTCATATTTAAATGGCAATGATATCTGCAGATCATAAAATCATAGCTTCTTATTCGGGAAAAACTTTCGAGTCTGACACACGTTACTAGCGCAACGGTATTTGATTTTTTGCAGGCACTTACAAAAACAACGTTGAAGATACTACTTTTTGTAAATTATTGAATTGATTGGTCAAGTAATTGATATTTGGCAAGATTATATTAAACTTTTCAAACTGACCTAAAATAATGGAGATTTACATTTTGACAAAATGTTTTTTTGTAAATTGGCATTATCCATATGACTTATTTAATATATCATCATAATTCTAGTAAATTATTGAGAGATGAAAAACTTTGTAAAATGTACCTATACTTATTTAGGTACTAATTAACAGCTCACTTCGTGTAAACTATATTCTGTCTAAGTATGTCAAAGATGTTGTAAATGTATCTATTTAATTCTAGCTGGCTAAGAAAACTTATTTATTACTTAGTTACATAAGCTCTCTAAATTATATATTTATTGAAACAAGTTAGTTCTACTAAAATAAATTATTATGAGTACCAAAGATTTTTTTACTAGCACCCTGTCTTATTAACCACTCATATCCTAACCCTGATGATGATTATAATTTCCAAAATATTGATATAGGTATTCTTTTTAATTACAAAGGGTTATTAAAGAAAAATGCATGGATTCAATTTTTTTCCTTATTTATTTGATTACTTATATGACTTATATCAAATTTGTAAATTACTTACAAGGAGTAGTACAGTACAGGAGAATCCACATTGTCTATCATCAACTATTAATTTTTTAATGATAAATTTTAAACAAGAACAGGAGGATTTGACTTATTTAGATGAATCCTAACAAGCAAAGAGATTAGGTATTAGTCAAAATTTCTAAAAAATATAACTTCAAAACTATCCTATTACATTGACTTACTTAGTTTTATTTATTCCAAAATGATCTGAAGGTAAAATTTAAACATTATCATTCTAAGGCTCTGAACTTATAAATAAACATGCTAAGAATATGCAATAAATAATTACATGCTAATTTACAATAATACTCAAAAATAAACTTCCAATATTAAGTATGCTCGACTGTAGCAATAATTTTGTCACATAACCCTAAATCATATCACATACAATTCCTATTAAAAATCAGGTTTTTTTCTGTCACAGAAAATAGTTACTATGAAATGGAATTGAGAAATGTAAGTACTACATCTAATTATTGCAGTTTACCTGATCAGTACTTTGCTAGTAAAAGTTTTTAAAGAGTGAAGACAGTTCTGACATGACATTGTTGTAAATGATGCTGGTGTTGGGCAAGGCATCCATGCTGGCTCCCAGGGGGCCGCTGGTGTCGGGCACGTGGGAGGTGGTGGTCTCCTCTATCACTTCATTCCCATTCTTGATTATCCTTTTAGTTTCAATGGTCCCATCAGGCTTTTTCACACTGGTTGTAATGATTGTTTTGCAGAATGTCCTGCCGGGCACCAAGTTCCCATTGAATGGTGCCACATAGCCCGGGTTCTGTCCATTGCCCTTCTGTTTCAGCAGACCAGATATCTCCTGGGAGGACACCTTACCATCTAAGTCAATATCTTCCTGTGGGTGTTGATGTTTCTGGTTGTGGTAGCCGGGTTTTAGGTAGAAGTCTCGGATGTTTTTGCTGTTGTCGGGTTCGGCTTCCATCGGTTCGTTGGGCATTATAGATTCGAATTGATCTTCATTGAGGAAAAATCTCATGTCACCGAACATACTGCCGAAAGATTTGAACATATCGTGCATATGTTTGGCAAACTCCTGTTGCATAGCTTCTGGGGATGTCAGAATATCGATATTCTGTCTCGTATATAGGTCGTCACCGTCGTCTTCGTCATCCGAACTCCAAATGGGGTTTCGGAAATCATTTCTAGGTGGCTCCTGACGGATTCCCAAGAACGTTCGCAGTCTGTCCATGAACGACTCGTGTGCCATTGTTAAATGTACTTGGGGATTTTGTATTTGTTTGTAACTGCGGGAATATGGAGGTTTAATTGCTATCTGTTGGATTTATTGTAAATTGCGCAACAAACAAAACTTAGACTTACCGAACAACACACAAACAGCTGATTATTTTTTTTCTAGAAAATTTATTGTATTAACTTTGACGTTCAGGTGTTTTATATTTAGCAATCGAAGATATGCATATTTGCCGTTTTCTAAAAACGTATAAAAAAAGTACAAGTGCTCTTTTAAAAATATTTTTTTTGTACTTATTATAACAGATTACAAACGATATAAATTATAATACCTTTTAATATTAAACTTTAAATAGTCTGAACCTGAACAGTCAAATATTAGTCCTAGCTATGACAGTGACTGCTGAACATATGAGTCGATCGATAATGACATTGTCATTTTCCGCCCACTTACTTTCCCTCCCCGCCTCTCCGCTATGGCGCTATCCAATTTCCGCCTTGATTATTTCCTATGTCCTATCGAGGCGCGCGTATTTTTAGGAAAAGTGTATTTCTGAAAATACTGAACTAACTATACTGTATAAAACATTATGCACAATATGTTATGACAAAGCAGATTAAGTATAGTGAAACGAAACAGGGAAGTGACTGTGCCGAACGCAGGAATGCTAATTAGCCGGGACATCAATTTTGCCCAATATTGATTCAACTGGAGGTATGTTTACATTTGATTTGTTATTCGATAATCACGCATGCAATCTAGCTAAGTCGGAATCGCACTTTATAGGAATATTTTCTTCTTAGCTTCGTGTTATCGAAGTTGGCCACTATTTCTCCCGCAAAGAATCGTTAAATATAAACGACTTTCATTCGGGTCAAGCAATGCATGATTGAAAAGGTGGGTGTTATTTCTTAGCCGTGACGAATTTATTAGAAATGCCTGTGTCGTTTAATATCATGTATTTGCGATTGAACTAAATAAACTACGGAAAAACTTCTAACTGCTTTAAATGCTTTATTTATCTAAACATACTGTTACGCGTGGATGAAATGCTATTTCGTGTTTTCTTAACCTGGTTTTTTTTTCTATTATAATTTTCAATATCGGATGTCTATTTTTTCCAGTTACCTTCATTGTGTTTCTCTGCCTACATCTAAATTAAGCAAATTGTGTTCAAACTGGTTTTTACTAATATATTATCATTAGCATAAATGTGGTTCATGAATTTGAAGTAAGTATTAGTAAAGAGTTGTAGACCAGTTTGTGATCAAAATGCCGCCTAACCAGTCTACATCGCTTCTACATGGAAGAGGTTAGTTTCATTTGCTTATTTTGTGATATTTTGCACTTTCTTTTTCTATGTTATCAACTCTGTTTTACTAAGTATCATAAACCTGCTCACCATGTTTATTTTGTGATGTGCTATGTGTATGTATGTACTATGTGCTACCAACCAATACACAGTCTGTGCTTTCAGAGTGTGGGACAATATATTTTTTATCACAACTTAGGTGATTTTTGTGGGTATCTAGGTACTTACTTCCAAGAAATTAATTTTAAATTGTAAAAAACCTGTATAAGTGATGGTACCAGTTTTCTGCATAGATTTAATACTAAATTATTTGAGCTATAATTAAAGCAGGTCACCCGATAACATACAATATAACTATGGTAAATAACATCTTGACATGTTAGTGTGTCACCAAAGCTCAAATAGTTTTAAATTTATCCAAAGAGGGAATGTATTTTGGCTATAACTCATTCAATGTTTTTACCCAAATTAGGCCACAAATATTGCTCACTATCAGGCTAACTGTGGTAGGCCTTGTTAGGCAAATTAAACATTTTGATTATGTTAGTAAAATACAAATATCTCTTTGGTGAATGGTAATATCTGGCTATCATTGTTCATATTATTTTAAACTTACATTTCTTTTTTGTCACTCACTGCATCAAGTTTGAAAGAAGAAGGAAAACATTTATTGTGACAGATTTAACAGAAGAACACACAGGAGTGAAAACACAATAAACAAACATAAAATCTGCCACAACACAGCCCCAACTCAGCTCAACATATATATATATATATATATTATATTATATGCATCAATTTTATAGATACTAACTTACATAGTAAAATTTAGTTTTATTCTTGTATGTACTTAAATAATATGAAATATCTTACTTTGCGGTTTACAGTCAGGCTTTTAATAACCACAAGCACCTACAACTCTGTGGTGACACATATCACACATGTAGAGGAAAAAATACATATTATTTTTTATTTACTAGTGGACACACCTAGCTCACATTCTCTCAGTATGTAGTAGTTAGTAGTAGATAGATAGATTGATACTTTATTGGACTCTCACATAAAAAAACATAATACAAAACGGAAAAAAAATTAAAACTATTGCCACAAATGGCGGCCTTATCGCTAAAAGCGATCTCTTCCGGGCAACCGTAGGATGGAGAGGAAAATATAAAAAAAGACTAGACGGGGTGTACAATAACGAGCACATGAAATTTGACTGATTTGACTTTGTAGTAGTAGTAGTAGTTAGTCACTCTCAACACTCTATACTTACCAAAAATCACGATTTTCTGTCCCGTCATTGTGGAGTGAAAAGGAATGAACATCAAACTGACTTACACATTTGTATATTGGTACATACATACATACATACATAACTATTACTAATTTACTATAACACATGTGGAGATAATCCCCTCATCCATACTGAATACTGATAGTAGAGGAATCTGTGTGCAAGTCACGTTGCTATACCTACGTACATACCTACTGTCTCAGAGGAATGCTCTTTGTAATATGACGTCATGACGAAGGACTTATCTAGGAACGTGGCGCCAGGACGACACCTTGCTCTAGGCGAGAGATAATACTTATAATTATGCATTTGACACGACTACTTACGCCTTAATAAGGTACTAAGCTTGATAATCAACACTTTTTGTCCCATGACGATGAGGTGTAAACAACTGTCAACACAGTCAGTCTTTGGATGGGTGACCTATAAGAAATTTTCACTGTACAAAAAATTACGTGGGTAGTATGACACGTTAAATTGTTGATCTGGCAGTGGCTGTGTCATAATGTGGCAGTTAGTATCCCATGGCAGAGGCTCCGAGGGAGGTTTGAAATAGTTTGAATCTTTCGATACTAGGCTAACATTACCCTGCCGCTCAAATACGATATGACGATGAAGACGACTCAGATCCTCCGAATCAACAAGTGTTTTATTTTTGTAATCTAGTACCCACGACACTAGCGTTTGCTTAGTGTAGGGCTAGATGGCGCTGTGTGCAATGTCCTGGAATATTTATTTATTTATTTTGCCAAAACTCAGAGCATCATAATTCACAACTAACATAATGTAGTTGTGCCAGTGGCTCCAAGAAAAGTTTCTCACTGTAGTAAATTTAGTCGTTCCGGTATATTCCACTTTATTATTATCCCTGCCCTGCATAGAGAGCATAGCAAGTCATCAATAAAAATTTAATACATACGTAGATATAAACAAAAAAAACTATATCCTCAAGAAATTAATAATACAGCATAATTGCGGAAATTATATAATAACGCGTGAACGCACTCGTGGGAAAAACGTATCGCTGACTACGTGATTACGATTAGCTATTTATCTATATAGGTAGGTAGGCAATTTATAATCAATTTTAATTTTTTTAACTTTTTTTATAGGTGTTTTAAGTTTATTAAAAGTTTTAGTTTATAAGTTAGGTATTAATTACTTAAGTTTTTATTTTAAATTAGTAAAATTTGTTTTATAAGTTTTTATTAAATAAATACTGTTTGACTAGTAAAAAAAAAAAAAAAATTATAATCAATAGGAAATATTAATCGATTAGGTACATTATCTAATCTACTTGCCAACAATGATAACTACTATTAAAACTAGTACGATTATTGTTAACTAATGGACGCCCGCGGCTTCGCTCGCATTATTTCCGGATAACAAGTAGCCCTTGACACGTCCGGGCGGGACCTCATACTACCTAACCTACATCACAGCCTACATACCAAAAATCATGAATCCGTTCTGTCGTTTTTACGTGATGAGCGTTTAAATAAACAGATAAACAAACAAAAATTCTATAAATTGTTGGAACGTGTTCTGCTATTAATTCTAAGTATCTCCAAACATTTTTTTCTAAATATCTTCCATGTTCAGATTTTCGATCCTGTTTAGCTTTATTATATGTATATAGATAGATGATAAGCTATCTATTTAATCGCATTCATAAACACCGTTAGTATTTACCTAGTAAATATAATTATGTATATCTCATGAGCCTATTTGCACGTAGCGATGATACCTATCTAAAAACTATTAGAAAATATTTTTTGTGTCGATAGCTCGTCTGAGACGCCTAATCCTTTGCCTAAGCCCTTTGCTTCCATGTCTTAGATTAAATTTTTAGTTTTAGTTAAGTTTACATAGTTTGAATATTAGTTTCTATTGTACTTTTAATTTTTATCATGATTATTATCTGAAGCTTTTTTACTGTTTAAATCACATCTATACTAATATTATAAAGCTGAAGAGTTTGTTTGTTTGATTGATTGTTTGTTTGAACGCGCTAATCTCAGGAACTACTGGTGCGAATTGAAAAATTCTTTTTGTGTTGAATAGAACATTTATCGAGGAAGGCTTTAGGCTATATAACATCACGCTGCAACTAATAGGAGCGAAGAAACAATGGAAAATGTGGAAACAAACGGGGAAAATTATTCATCTTTGAGGGCTTCCGTTGCGTGCGCCGCGAAAACGGTTCAATATATCAAAACAATGTGTATGAAAGAATTATTTCTCTTGAAATGATCTAACAAAATGTCCACGACAGTATACGTCTATCTCTTAAGATTAACTCACTAGAACCGTTTTTATGGTAATAACTATTCCACGCGGACGAAGTCGCTGGCACCAGCTAGTATTACATATAGGAATAGAGTTCTGTGATAGCTTAGTTGTATTTTGTAAAATACAAGTACACTTATTTGTACATTTTCTTTATCCGTACCTAAAGTTTGTACCAGGTTTTTTGCGTATGATTAAAGAATAATAGGTACGAGGCTATTGTTTTTATATCAGCTGTGGTTTAGGAAAAACCCAAAGGGGCGAGTCACTACATTATGCATTTATTCGCAAAGACTCGCGTGCTCTTCGTCTACCCCTTTATTGTTATTATTCGTATTCATAACATGTAACTACACACATGTAACTACTAAGGTATTTTAAGTAAAGTAAAATAGTTCATTTCCTTTGCTAAAGTACGCCACAATTAAATATTTTATTTAGAGGTTAGTGAGCCAGGTTGTAAACAAAGTCTCTGAACAAACGAACTGAAACTTTTAGACTTTAGACAGAGTGCTCACTATTTATAAATTTAGTGATGAAATTATATCTCTCTCGTCCTAATTGTTATCTCACATGGTAGTGGGGTCAGCCTTTCTAGTTTTTCGCCTCCACTTCGCTCTCTGATTAATAAATAATTGTGATTAAAGTATATATATATTTTTTATTAATGTTATTGGTTGTACATATATTATATTGTACATTAATAATTTGTACGTTAGTGTCGGAATGTATTTAGACTGACATTGCAAAGTACCTAGTGCGCGACTGCGCTTCCTAAGTACATAGGTAATGTAGGTATTCATTGTATTCAGTTATGTCCATTGCATTCAAAATCGACGATATAAAAAGTTAAATACCTTATTAACAAAATTACTTAATACACGTCGAGTAAACACTATCACTTAAAATCGGTGTAAAATCACAGTCATAACAATGTTTTCAAAGCTATTCTAAATTACCATAATATGTTTAATTTAAAATAATGTCTGTATCTAATAGGAAGATTGTATTTCTATTTCGAGACCATTTTTTTTCCATTCGTGTTTATGTAATAACACAGAGCTCGCCCTCAGTTTTTTATTTGCAAACAAAAACATTCGGTACTTATCTTGTTGGCATTTTGATTCTCATTCTAAGCCTCTGTTCACACGTTTAAATTTAAAATATATTATGCATTTATATTATTTGATCTAATCAACAAATTTAAGTATTTAGCGATAATATTTTTCCATCAGGCACACTATGGTCATGTGCAAACTTGTTTAAGTTAAAAAAAGTCCTACAATGCATGACGTATTATAGCAAAAAAGTAATCAAAACAAAGTTTCAACGTAAGGAACAAATTTAGTTGTACTCGTAATAACCGGCTAGCACTTACGTCAATAATTATGTCGAAAAATTATAATTATGTAATGTGTGGCAAATCTTCCTATACCATTGCTGGAGTCTATGACGGATGCTTTGACTTACTACAAAACTACTACTTTTGGTAAAAGTAATACCATTATAACACTTTTCCATACACCTCAAGTCAAAGGAGTCTATGATGTCACATGTTCATCTAGAACATCTTGCCTTGTTATTATCAAATTACTCGCCTGATTGTGTATTACACTTATTTGCATTCAATGTGTGGTTCCTTGACAAGCCGGTTTTACTTAGGATTAGTATACACGATATCAACATGATGATAGATCTGATACAGTAATCTTATAATTTTCAGTCCCCTGCATTGAGTTACTAAAAATAAATGTCATCACGTGTATCACTACAATTTACTTTATAGACTCTAGTATTTTTCTGGAATGTTTCTACTTTCTAAGGGGGAAGATTACTTGTATTGTAACAAAAAAACTGGAAAGTCGTATCTATTTATTTGAACGGTGTCACATGTCGTATACACACTACTGACATTACACCGGTTTTCGCAATGCTTCATAAGAGCAGGTACTCTTTCTGGGACATAAGTCACCTCGCTACTAATATACCGATATGCTTATCATCATCATCATCACGTACACTGTGTCCCCTGCCTTACCGCTCGTCCCAGCGCGGCCAGTCAGTCAGTCAAGGCAGTCAGTTCCACGCCGCTGCCTTCGCCGCACTGCCTTGCCTCACTCCTATTCTGTTTTTCTGTGACTTTACAATCGTGTTTACCGCCCGTTCCATCAAGTGTTGAAACAAATCAACACTTCACCAGCTTTCTATCGGATTACTTCTTGACTCTCTACTGTGGTTCGTATTAAATATAAACGTATACATGTAGTTCGATTTGTTGAGTTTTGTGTGTGGTTTATAAAAAGTAATGTTAGTTAAATAGATATTGTCAACGTTGCAAGCGGATGGCCTTGCCGCGCAAGCGAAAGTCGGTTTTGTTTGTTGTCAAAATGATTAAATCGCTCGAGAGTCGCTGTGATTGTAAACAGAAATACTGGGAAAATGATAACGAAAACAATCTGACGTTTTAACTATTGTGTTGTGTTCACTGGTAACTAAACTTGAACATCGTAATTGGTAACATTGTGTCGATAATTGTTAACGTGGGATAGGTTTGCTTAGTTAGTTTTTTCGTTTCCTTTTTAGTTTATAGTATGTATTTCATGTTTTAAAAAATGAATATTAGGTATTTATGAAATGTAACTATGTACTTAAAACATGACATGCACAAACGGCTTCCAATCGCTATCATGACTGCCAAAATAGGTATGGTTAGCAAGATGAGGTTATTGACACCAAAATTTGGCAACTATAACTCTTACCTAATATACATATACATAGATACTTATATTTTAATTAATTCTTGCTTGGTAACTTGGTACGTTACTTTCTCCCAAACGTAATGCACTAATTGTTCCAAATTAGACCTAAAAACGACCTTGACAAAGTAGATATATATTTATCTGACAAGTGTAAATTTCCATTTAGGGAATCGTGTGACCTTTTATTTCCCCGAATTGCGAATATTTGTCGGTTCAATTTTCTACTTATTTTGTATCCTTGTCATTTTGTGATGATTCAATAGTCAAATTGTACGCTTTGGGTATCCATGAGATTTTGTTGATGTTGTTATAGTTGATTTACTTTACTTACTTAGTTATTATTATTTTTACAATATGGATCGACTCAACCCAATAATGATGATAACTTTTTCATGTAAAATATTGCCAAGACGAGACCATGGCTTGCAATGTCAAAAAGGTCATCAAATCACAAGAAAAGCCATGTTTCTAACTACGAATTCTCTGAGACAAAGTCTTTTACACATGTTAGCTTACTAAAAAGACAAAAATATAAGAACATGTTAAAGAAAATTGAAAACTAGAATAGATGCGATTTCCATACCTACAAAAATTACTTACGTTCTGCGATAGATTATTTTAATGACTTTAGGTACATAAAAACCGACAACAAATGAGGATGAATGCAAAAACTATAAAGAAAAATGTTAAATACTTTGAAGAAAACATCATTTATATCGCGTGCATAAGAGGCTCCAATATTAACTTCATAATAGGATTGCGTGATACTTAAAATGCAAATAAACAACTCTTATGACGTCCATTCATCTGTTTCTTTATATCTCTTGTTAATATTCTCCGGGGCTACGTTCAGAAAAGAACTAATTTCATCATGTTTTAACCTACTCGATCTTCAATGTCCATACATGCTCTCTAGAAATGCATGAATCGATTACGCAGACATATCTTGAAAATGGTTATAGTGAAACTTGGACTGTTCCTTAAGGTAGAACATAATATGTACTTATAAATCTATAGAAATTAATCATCATAATGATACTATGTTTTTAATAACAAATATGCAAACAAATACATGAGAGATATCTGAACATATCACCCGAATGTAATTCACCAATGACTAAACGTAGCCTTAAGTCTGTTTGAACGCATTTAGCAAGTATATAATAAATATGTACTATATGGGTATATAATGTGTATGTGAGATTATTTACGGACCTTTCATGGCTCATTTATGGGCGCTTTAGTTCCGCAACTATTGTTTTTAAGAGAAATAGAGTATTGCGGCTGTAATAACCTATTCTTTTGTTGTTTGCTATTTAGATGCTAGGTATTGATTTCGGGCTAGTTGTGGTTTTTCAACCATAAAATAAGGCAATTTTATTTAGATCACAATTACTTTGAATAAGTCGAAGTATATTTAAAACCTATTCTACAGATCCATTCTGTTATATCAAACAACTCCGTCTAACTCTCTTCGTGATATCGTCTATAAGCCTCCTTACTTATACATATTGTTATATTCAGTATTCGTTTTGTAAGCATAAAACTTGGACCATATCAGCGTAATATGCCAATGATTTGACGAACAAATCGTAAGCCTTCACGGCTGTCCATTCCGAATATTGAGTTTGGAAACCGACCGACTTAGTACATTGATTTTACTCAATAATTGATTGTATTAAACAACTAGATTTCACCGAAACAATGCTCTTCGAAGCGAATCTAAGTTGGCAGTAATAATAATAATAATATGTCTTTATTGCACACCAACATGAAATAAATACATGGAAGGATAAATTTATGATGACGTACATATGGGCGGCCTTATCGCCTTAAGCGATTTCTTCCAGGCAACCTTTGGATGGACACGATTAGCTGAGAAGAAAAGGGTCAGAGGTGTACTGAAACAAATATAAAGAATTTATAAATACATACAAAAAAATCCTAACTACAACAACAAATACCTACACAATCAAGGAAATGATAACTTTAATTAAAAAAAAAGTTAATTATAACGCATACCCTACTTACATCCAGAATAATTAATTACAGATTTACCAAAGTTAAGATAACGCATACCCTACTTACATCCAGAATAATTAATTACAGATTTACCAAAGTTAAAAAATGGTGGCAGTAGTTATTTACTTCTTCAGACGGCCTTTGAATAATATTTAGGTACTTATGCTTTTACAGTGTTACTACGCACTAAAGTGTACCCTTCTACCACCAAACCAATCCCATTCAGGGTTTGGTAAGTACATCAAACAGAAGTACTTTTACTTATGTCGTTTGTCATATCCATGTTTGAAAATATATAATTTTTCGCAGCGGATCAAAAAGAAGCGTTCTTATCAGAATTTCCAAAACTCATAACAGAAAAACTATTTTGGCCTACTATACTCGTATACGTACTCGGATGAGTATAATTCTGCTAATTATATAAATGAATTCAGAGTGCATCATAATGAGTGCATATGTATTTATAATTATCCTTATTTAGTGTTTCCTCTTTGCTTACTTTTCATACATAAGTTATAGAATGAGCAATAGCTAATTACGGTCAAGTGCAAACCCATTCCTTGTAAAAAAAGGTAGTTTTAAGCTTATTTTTAACTTACCTTGTTACTTGGTAGTTACATTTATAACTAGTATACCTACTCTTCAAGTAATTATTTATGGACTGTATTAATAACGTGGAATCAAAAGTCTTAAGATTCGGTGCCGATTTAATTTCATACTATGCCACAGGTCAATTAACTATAATTAAAAAGTTTATATTAAGTAAATGAATCTATGAGTAAGCGTGTTAGTGATTACTATCAGTCACAATTTCAGCCCGTTCTTTCTTTTTTAACGAATGAGAGTGGCCAACTCTGGTATCGAGAGTTAATCAAACCACCCTAAGGGCCTCTGACATGGCTTAACGACTGCCGTAATATGACATACAGCCGGGACCTACAATTTAACGTGTTATCCGACCAACGTAAGCGCCCAAAATGGAAACGGTAGAGCAAAATTTTTCGGTTACGGTTTACGTGAGTCTCACTCCAATATTTGATATTGTGTGCATGAGATGTACTTTAGTTTCTTTATCAGAAGCACCTATACTTTTATTATAATCACAAGCTAAGATCAGATTTGTTATCTACCAATTGTGTGATATACGAAACGTTTGAAGATATTTTTCAGTTACGTTTGTTGTTTTGTATTACTCCGACGTATCTCTGTAGTAATGGAGAACACCAGTAAGTTTTTAAGTATTTTTTTTAGTTATTTGAACATTTATTGTATCATATTTAACATTTTAATCAAAATATACTTATACCTATGAGTATTAAGTAATGAAACAATTAATCATCGTTTATATGTTATGTAGGCACCTAAAATCTTTGCCTTAAATAAAAAAAAATCTTAGATTTAAGCCACACAATTACCTCAATTTTTGTAAAACTGGGGCACACTATTATTAGTAAACTTGCTATTATATTAGCAGTTTATATTTACCTAGTTTGTTATTGTGTCAGAGGCCTCTAGGGCTGATTGTAAGCTTTCGGCACCTGTATTAGTCACATTTTTCTCAAGGATTCACGAAGAATATTTGATCACGCTTGATTGACGTACACCCAAAATAATCGTTGGCTTATTCATTAAATCGATAAACTACGTCGCAGATTACGCCACTATTATAAAATTTTGTGTTTTGGATGTCACAATAGTATAGCTTTTGGGCACCATAAGCATATTTCAAAATGTTTCCGGCTACTGATGTAGATAAGCTCACTGATAAGTTACATAACACTTGTCAAACATCATAACATTTACTATCAACCTATGATATGCGTCGAGAGGTTTGATATAAGTTGTCTTATCAGCCCCTCAACATCTGGCCAGCTAAATTCTGAATCCTAGCCTGTTCTGTGTGTGGTATCTCTATGTACTAAGTGGTGTTGGTTGTGGGTTACAGAGTCGCGGCCGGGCGGCGCCATGGCGGAGGGCGGCGGCGCGACGGGCGCGCTGCTGTACGCGGTGTCGGCCGCCGTGCTGGGCATGCTGCAGTTCGGCTACAACACCGGCGTCATCAACGCGCCGCGAGCCTTCATCGAGAACTTCATCCGCGCCAACGACTACTCCAGACCCGACTTCGTGTTTTCCGTCATCGTGAGCATTTTCGCGGTGGGCGGCATGATCGGCTGCCCGCTCGCCAGCTGGGCCGTCGACACCTTCGGCCGCAAGAAGGCGCTCTTCTTCAACGCGGCCTTCGGTGTCGTCGGCGCCGCGTTCATGGGCTTCAGCGAGCTGGCCGGCTCCGTGTGGATGATCATCATCGGCCGGTTCTGCATCGGCATCAACTGCGGCTTCGCGACCACCGCCTCGCCCACCTACGTGTCCGAGATGGCGCCCTTGCGGCTGCGCGGTGCGTTCGGCACAGTCAATCAGTTAGCGGTCGCTTTCGGTCTCGTCGGCGGACAGATCCTCGGCATAGACGTCATCCTCGGCAGCGACGCGGGCTGGCCCTGGCTGCTCGGGCTGGCGGTGGTGCCGGCTGCCGTGCAGTGCCTCATGTTGCCCTTCGCCCCCGAATCTCCCCGCTACCTGCTCCTCGGCCTCCGTGACGAGGAAAAAGCCCGAATCGTGCTCACAAAGATCCGTGGCACCACCGATATCGAGACAGAGATCAACGACATGCACGTAGAAGACCAGGCAGCTAAACAGGAAGAGAAGTTCACGATCAAGGATCTGTTCGTGATCAAGGCGCTGCGCACGCCTCTCATTATCGGCGTGGTGATGCATCTCTCGCAGCAGTTGGGAGGAATCAACGCCGTGCTCTACTACTCGGCGACGATCTTTGAGAGCGCCGGCCTGGACTCGGCCACGGCGCGCCTGGCAGCTATCGGAGTGGGCAGTATGCTGTTCATTATGGCACTAGTGTCCATCCCGTTGATGGACCGGCTCGGTCGCCGCACGCTGCAGCTGGTCGGGCTCGCTGGCATGGCGGTCTCCTCGGTGCTGATGACCATCGCCTTCTTCACGTATGAAGACAACCAAACGATGAGTATCTTCGCGGTGATATTCACGTTGGTGTACGTGGGCTTCTTCGGCGTGGGTCCGAGCTCCATTCCGTGGATGATTCTGTCGGAGCTGTTCGGCCAGGGCGCCCGGAGCGCGGCCGTCAGTGTGGGCGCGCTGGTTAACTGGTTCGCCAACTTCGTGGTCGGTCTGACGTTCATCCACATGTCGACAGCTCTCGGTAACTTCGTGTTCCTCCCGTTCACGGCCCTGCTGGTCCTCTTCTTCATCTTCGTGTACTTCATGCTCCCGGAGACGAAGAATAAGACCATAGAGGAGGTCACCGCTCTCTTTAAGAAATAGTCCCAGTTGTTATTCCACATTAGTTGTAAGAGTACGTTATTGCGATAAGTGAACTGAACACGGCAGATCGAGATTGCCGCAGTCTGATTGCGATATACGAAATGATAATTTGCAAATATTTTGTTTAGATATCAATGATACAAGAAATAAATTTGATACCGTTCATAAAAGCTAATGTAGCTATGAAGCTGCAAAAAATACAATGTTATTAACCTGTACTAAGAGTGTTGGCAGCTTTCATTTGATAATTCGATTTTGTATTTTCAGCAGTCGAAATAACCAAATGAAATAAATTAATAGTGTTGTACTAAAATGTGTATTAAAATATCGCAAGCAGACTGCAGGTATGCACACAAGGTCATGTTGTATATTTAACTTTGTTGATTTTTATAGATTTTTGTAAGGTGAAGTGCCGCGTCACTTGCCGTTTTGTTTCTTATAGCAAGACTGAACACCTCGTGTACTAAATCTTTCTACCTTATATAATGATAACATTCGACAAAGTACTTATATCTAAACGAGTAGAAATATTTTCGAATCGAGTTGTTAAGGAGTATTTTAGATACGGTTTTATCGAGGTTTTGTTTTGTATTACTTGTTGGTTTTCAATGTTAGGAGACAAACCAGGAACCGCCGCATTTGATGTAATCATTTACCTATTTTTAATTATTTCCGTGATATTAGTGTAAATATAAGTTATGAAATGTATATAATGAATTTTGTTGGATCGTTTGATTTTATTATGTTTGTCATCAACATGTTGTGGACCAAATGTTTCTTCTTTGTTATTATATTTTATTTCATATTCGTTTCTTTATTTTAGTGTCACAAGTCACAACCCTAGTGCCTTAATTTCATTTTTACACGACTTATTTTAGACTAGAATATTTTATGAAACGTAAAGTAAATCCTGCGCAGCTTGATTATGTTTTGATTAAATAATTTCAAACATCACAGCATAATATCTTTGCAATTTGTAACGTAACTTTTATACCTACTTATGCGTCGATATATTTATTTTATATAATTTTATGCGACATATTTATATTTTACTCCTCTATTGAGCAAACATTTAATAGGTTATAAATCACATAGGGAAATAATAAATTAAAAACTAAACCTTATAATAAACTTAAAAATAATAAATTAACAACTACATATATAATCTAAAATATATACAACCTTACAAATAATATAAATCTACGGCATTATGAGGAATTTTCTTAATGTCAAGTTAACTAAATAACCCGCCCCTAATCGTACCCGGTGCAAATGTGCCCATCAAGCTCGCTGCGTTTCCGCGCTGGATGGCAATAGATAGCCGTTGCACCAGAAACGATCCAGAGCGGGGGTCACCGGTCGTAACTCTAAGTTTATGCCCAATTTCCCCGATGAATGCCTTCGCAACCTTACTCCAACAGCAATAATATTATTAAATATAATATTATATTATTCTATCTCCTCTATTTATGCAATTAGCATTATATGAACTTAAGTATTAGACAATATACTATATAT
The DNA here is from genome assembly GCA_964023185.1 of Macaria liturata. Lineage (NCBI taxonomy): Eukaryota > Metazoa > Arthropoda > Insecta > Lepidoptera > Geometridae > Macaria > Macaria liturata. Next base: position 2,174,521 of record OZ026819.1, read on the forward strand.
ACATAGTTAAAAATCATCTATAATTCTATATATTAGATCTATATTCCTACTAACCGTCCCATACACAAACTTAGTGCCAAGAAATTGTATTATTTAGAATTCTAATAGAAACTAAGTTCTCCTGATGTTTACTAATGAGATTCATCTGAAAATATTGGAGCTCGTGCGAATTTAATTTTTAAGCAAATGTATCTTCGAATTTTGAAATTGGTACTAAACTATGACATTGCAAAAGTATTCTCTATACAATATAGCCCCACCATAGTTCAGTAGATTTCTGCACAAATGCACAACTTTATAAAAATATAGGTGACTGTTTCAATGAAATACATAAAGCGTTCGCATAGTAATTTAATCAAATTAATTAATTGTAAAATTATGTCATTTATCTATTAATATATTATTATTGATTAGAAATTATATTAAAATAGCATTATATACGAAAATAATGTATGTCTGAATTTGCTACACCTGTACCCACATTCCATGTACTACACTTATGTACCTTATTACTAAAATTATGTATAATTGTAGTACCTAATGTAAAAATGTAAGTAACTATGGCAACTAGGTCTAAAATGTACGAAGAGGGATTGATTCCCCTGTATATATCTATATGTATGATAGCAAAGTTTAAATTCAAACATTAATATACGAATTTAATTCGATTGTTGATTGATATTAAATGAAGCATTAAGGCTTTCTGTGTTTCTATTTTTCACTTATTTTAATTTTACTGGAATGTAAAAAATGTTATGATTATAAAGTTACTCAGTACGTTGCGGTAATCCGTAAATGGATGGGTGACCGTGCAAAAAAGTGGCATCTACGTCAGTGAGCTTTGTCAGCCGGATGTCACATTGCAAGTTCATGTTTGGGTTGTTTGTTATAGTAGGTATATGCCGACAAACCAGAAGATGTCTTGATTCAAAACTCGAAATAAGAGTTCATTCTCAAATATTCTTACTCTCATGTGCTTGACAAACATACTTACTTGAAGTTAACATCAACATCTTTTTAAAAACTGATTTTCTATGTTTTCATAGCCACAAAAAAACTATGTTATTCATTATTATTATATTCCCTACAATGCGCCCAGCCCTGTATCTATTCTTCCCCGTATAGTGTAGAGATGAGCTGCAGTGCTTCGTGCTGGTCCTCCTGCTCCAACTCGCCTTCCAGCCAGAATGTCTCCATCATGCCCTTACCCTGGAAGAAACCCATGTCATCAGATGGGAACCTGCTTGGCAAGTACCTACTGTAACCTAGTAGAAAGAGTTATTTAAGAATGTCTAGCTATCGATCATTTCTGACAACAAGATACAAGTTCTTCTTCTTATCGAGTGAGAGTGGCCAACTCTGGTGTCGAGAGTTTATCAAGCCCGTAAGGTCATCTGACAAGACAAGATACAACTGATTATGACTTGTGACTTTACATTATTCAAATGAATACAATGTGTTTGTGGTAAGTACAAATCTTCTGAGGATTTGGATTCATGATAAGACTGAAAAGTATTTTTGAAACCAATGGAAAGAGATAACCAATTATAAAGGCACTTCCATATTTTTTTCTTATTCTAGCTAAGCCACTGATCTAAATAGGATTTACCTTGACTTTAGTGAGTCCTCTACGACGCAGCCTGAACCGTCCCGGGGGCAGCAGCGCTGCAGTCGCTGAGGAGACTTGGATGCGGCCCGGCTGGAAGTAATACATTAATTTCATATTTAACATCATAATGGGAAAAAATAAATAAGTATTTCTTGCTTTATTCTTGTGCAACTTTCTTAACAAAGAATTAAGTAATAAAAGAAAACAAAGACAAAGTTTCGAAGTGCCGCCGAGTGCCTGTAGTTTACTGGTCAATAGTTTATTGAAACATGCTCACGGTAAGTCAATTAAATAATAATAAATATAATATAATGTAATAAATAATCAAACTACACATTCAAGTCCTTTTATATAAAAATACTTTTTTAGTTTGTTGTAAATGTTGATATTGTGTTTACCAGACGTACCTCTGAGGAAGTCTGCATCCGGCTAGCGGTGTTGACCGAGTCTCCAACCAGGCAGTACCGCGGCAGCTTGCGACCCAGCACGCCCGCCATGAAAGGACCCGAGTGGATGCCTACAACAAATCGTGAGAAGTAAGGTGGCGGGAGTGGAGAAACCACCTGATGAAGCTTTTTGTATTAAGGTAGATTAAGATTAATTATTAATTAAAAAGCGAGTGTGGCGTAGCGGTTCCAGTGTGTGCTTTTCATTCAGACGCACCGGGTTCGAATCCGGCCCTACACCAATGACTTGTATTTTCAAGTTATGTGTGGATTTGCACTCGCTTAGCGGTGAAGGAAAACATCGTGAGGAAACCGACATGTTTGAGGACCACAATATCCGAGGACATGTGTCTTCCGTGGAAGGATCTGGGCGCCCACCACGATGTATCTGCCCAAGAAAACTCCCCTAGCGGATTAATTCTGCGGGGGAGTCACGACCCTCAGTCATGAGGAATACGACTCAAGAGAGAGAAGATTAATTAAATAAGAGAAGAATTCTTGGAGACCGCTTGAGAATGGATGGTAAGGCTTTACACATCATCTATGTACATATGTACTTCCTGTAGTTTTAAAAATGTTGTCTATATTTTTTGTAGATGTATGTATGTTTATTGTGTCGGGGTTGGACTGTATAGAAGTATAAAATTAATCCTGCATAAAAGATAAAGATAAAATAAATAAATCCATAAAAAGTAGGAAGAATGTAAATGCAAAGTAATTTCACGATGTAAATTGATAGGGCGAACATCTTGTTTTGGCTGTCGAGGTTATGACAGACTATAATGATTGGCGTATCGCAACAAATCATGCAAGTATAATATATTCGCAACGTTCCTACAAGTGTTTTCTATTCTATTACTAAGTATTTACCAATGGTGAGTAAGGGCAGTGCCCGCGAGATGGCGAGCGCGGCGCTGGCAGCCGAGGCGGCGTGGCCGCTCCACTTGACCGGCGCACCAGACACCAGCATGTATACTGTGCCTACTGTCTCCACCTGGAACACGAATACATAGTAAGGTGCGTTAACTTCCGTTAAGCAGAGGTAGATGTTTTATTAGTATTCCAATCTTTGAGGTTCGTTGAACATACATACATACCTTCGCAGACTCATGGAAGTTTCAACAGGTAGATTTTAATGTTGCTCTTCATTGTATCGATTTAAAATAATTATATCCTTAGCGTACAACTTATGTGTGCTGCTTTTATGAAGCATCCGTCCAAATTAGAGTAAGATGAACGTAGGTATAAGAGGTTTTGTGTATTTTTGTCTTCATGTGGAAGGCCTAATCTTTGGTGTGAACGTTTTTCAAATTATTCTGGATCTACCTTACCTTATAAGCGCGATGCGTGTCAAGCAGTCGATCTATCTTGGAGTAGACATCATTCATGTAGGCCACGGTCTGCATGACGTCAGCTCGTGAGCCTGCCTCCGCTATCTGGACGCCGCAGAATATGATCGTAGCACTGTCAAATGCCTATAAATAAAAAATGGTACGGGTTAGTCTAACGAGATTTTGCTCTGCACCAAGCTCTGCTTCTCGTCGATTGAACGGCTTTTGTCATTGGAATGAATAATAAAACTAAGTTCATCATCTTACCTGACATGCTTCCATCGCGTCTTTCCCGTCCCTGAGATGATCAGCAATTGCCTTCGGTATCATAGAATATAACAGCTGGTCACTCCTCTTCTTCAACTGGTCCAGTAATCTGCAGAAAGTAATAAGGTTTGTAATTAAATATCTAAAACAGGACATATTATGCAATGATAGAGACACGCGTAAGAATTGGATGCGTCCAGGACTTAGTACGAGTATAGTACAGTTCAGAGTCCAGGCTTTGCTAGTATTTCCTTCAAAATAATACCTAAGGCTGCAATAAAACAGTTGGATTAGGTACTTGTATGAAATTTTGATGACAGATAAAATGAATTGTTGTGCAATTTACTTGTAGGTAGGTATTGAGTTGCAATAGAAAGCCATCCAAGAACCTGCAAGATTTCTGCAACGACAGACTCCTGTTCTCTGCCTTCTCGAACAGCAGGTCGAGCCGGGAGAGGTGTTGCCAGCCGTTGAGCAGCATCTCCTTGGACAGCCCGTGCCCGTTCAGGTCAGCCAGGTACAAGCCAGCCAGGCGGAGCTCGTCCAGGTTGTTGAAGCTGGAATGAGGACGCAAAGTTGATAAGTTACACACATTTGGGATCTATTACATAAATGAATAAAAAATAAAATAAATAAAAGCTTCACTGTATTATAGTTCCCGTAAGGCATGATTTAATTTAGTTGTAATAACCGGCTAGCACTTCTTAGAGTCTGGACGAGGCGGCCAACCGGGACGCGCGTGCTGACTCGTCCTCCTGATGATGAAAACCTCAGTTTTCCGAAACTTGTCGAGCTATTTTTTCGACGTAATTATTAACGTAAGTGCTAGCCGGTTATTACAACTAAATTAAATAAAAGCTTGCCAAAAATTACGCTAATATGTGTAATAAGAAAACAAACTTTTTTTTTGCTTTCATAATAACTATAAATACGAATATGATACATGTATACCTAAAGCTTTTTGTCAATTGATTTGATTTATTCGAAAACGCTTAATAATCTCTGGGTTGCTATTATATAGACCTTATTTCTAAGACTACATGCATTGTCTCCAATACTTACATAGGACTACACAAGAAGATCAGTGCGTCTATTTCCTCCAGGAAGTACATGGGTCCGCGCAGCAGTATGGAGCGGGCGCCCTGCGAGCCGCGCCGTGCGTCGGCCGTGCTGCGCGCGCGCCACCGCATCAACTCCAACTCGAATATCATGGTTTGCATGCATACTACCTGATAAAATACATAAAAGTTGTAGTTGTACCTCTGTATTCTGAGGTAGTATTAGAAGGCAGACGTAGGTAGATACGTACGGCGAAATGCACCCAATCATTTAGCCATAGTATCTGACAAAAGTCATTAAGTAGAGAAAAAAGTAGGTCAAGAAACAAGTGAATATTATAAGTAAAGTTTACTTTCGACTGATTGCAGAACTTATTCAATTTTAAATGAAACTGGAGAAATATGTAGTTTTTTTTTTGTTGAGTTAAGTAAGCTAGAAGTAGGTAAGTACGCGTAGATATGTAAGGTTTACGTTTTACAAATTGCTGACTTTGTTCATTTTCATTCATGTCAATTTTCTTTAGTAGGTACCTATCAGATTTAAAAGAATTCCGTAAGTACATAAAAACAAATATTTTCGCTCCGCATCGATCTATCAAGAAAACTTGGCTAAACTAAGACAAAAGATAGCTAAACGATTTCCAATACCGCTGTCTTTTACGCCCGATTAAGCATTGTACGAGTAGGTAGTTACCTTGTCCCAAGTGAAGGCTACTTTGGGTTTCCTCAAGCGAAGTATCTCGGATATGGGAGTCTTCACGATGCGGTTGTAGGGACCACCCCAGGCCGCTGCCAGCTGGAACATTGTTACGAATCATTATTTTAATGTGCTACGATTTCTATACCAATGGTTTTTGTCCGAATAAAACAGTTAATAATAGCAATAATAGCTAGACTTACGACACGAAATTGTACCACTTGGACAACGTACTTGGCGACACAATCACCTTTAAAAATTATGGCAAGATGTTGTAAAGTCGTGCCAGTGAGCTTATGTTTTAAAAATTAATCAAAACGTTATGATTCAATTTTGAATCTACTTAGGTATAAGGTTGTCCATCGAAATAGTGATTATTACTGAAACTAACAATAAAATTATTACCTACTAAAAATACAAAGAAGCATTTTATAAAATTATTAGGTACATGAAAGGTTAGTGGATAAAACGTGAAAAAATCACGGATTCACGTATCGAAGTGCCCTTCAGGATGAAAAATCCAAGGGCAGTGATAAACGAGATGATTAATGTTGTAGGAGGGACGCGGGTGTCATGTCGGCGAAATACTGATTTATTGAACACGTCTGCAACTGAGACCTGTAGGCTTGATGGTAACGTATAACAATGTGATTTTGTCCTTGTTAAACATTGTGTTGTAAATGTTCCTAGATCTAGGTAAAATAAGTTCCTAATTAGAGTTCCTGCCGAAGGCTTGAATATGTCATATAGTGCTAACAGCTCATCCAGGGCTTTTGAAAATGTACCCTACAATAAAATGTATGAATTTTGTTTCTTTTATTGGGAATTTCCAAGAGTGAAATGTAAATGAAAAACCTAAACCTTAACACTATGTTAATACAAAGAAGCCAAGTACCTACTAGTAAAAGTATCCAACCACAATCCATAAAAAGCATCAACACTGATCATAAATTCACACAATACCTTGTCTCCAGCCTTCAAGAGGTTCATCTTCCTGTCGAGGAGTACTCCGAAGGGGAAGAGCTGCAGCAGCACGGAGGCGGGCACGCTGGGCAGCTCGCACGGGAGGTTCTTGCGCATCATCAGGGATTGTACCTGGGGACATATGGCAGGATTGTGAGGTATGTAGGTACCTACATACTTATTTTATGTTGCAACTTGGTATTATTGATCCATTATGTCAATTTTTTTAATTAGTTTTTATTCAACTTAAACATAATCACATTTAAACAGGTTGATTTGAAAACCTCGTTTTTGTTTAAGAAATTGTTAAAAGTTTTGCGCTATGTATGATTCAAATTTAAAGAAAACCTTTCCTAAAAATCCAATTTTTAGGCACCATTATTATAGCGATTCGTCTTAAAGGACTGTTAATATCGAGACATTTTGTACAATTAATAAAAGAACTAATTGAAGCTCCCTTGAAAATAGAAATTAATTTAGCTATATAAATAGGCAACGCTCGGTAGTTACCTTGCTGCCATATTTTATGAAGGCGGCATTTAATCTCGTACAACGTAGGCAGGCTTCTACAAATTAAGCGATTCCCGAGAAGTTCTATTTTGCTCAGTAAGTAGGTACCTATTCAATCACTATTGTTATTATATTGTTAGTATGAATTGAGAAAAGTTTTCTTTTATCTAAGTCAGAGTTTTTAAATAACCCTAGTAATCTTATGATGAAAATGTAAAATGAAAATGTAGATTATGAAAACCATTACTTAATTCTGTTCTGTTATATGTAGTTTAGTTCCATACAAGTTGCCCAGACGCTACTTATAAGCTACCATTTACAGGCTCAAATAATAATGTACCAACAGTTACGGCAAAGCTTCCCGTCTAGCAACCGAAAGTCTGGCATTTTCCTACCAAAAAGAGCTGTTACTGAAATTAGAAGCATTGTTATCTTAGATCACATTAGATATATCCAATTCTATCCTTAATTGGTCGGAACAATTCGATATGACGTAGCTTGTAGCAGGAAGTTCAAGGTTATAGGAACAATATCACAATGGGCAGTCAACGGATAGTTTTGGCACAAATGTTACCCGACACCAAAAATGGCAGGACAAACTGGGAGGTATTTTTTATAGACTGGCAGTCGACTGGGCGAGATAAAATAAGATTTTGTCGCGGTGTTTTATAGAGGGTTCGTTTGAACTATAAAGCTTAGGAAAGGTCTATGTTACCTACTTATTACGTGACACGAATAAAGAAGAAAGTAAGCTCACGTCGTCGTGACAAAATATATGAAAATCTTTTTAATTTTAAATAAATCTTGTTTTCATTTTTTCAATTCCTAGCAAGGCTGTTACTATTCCTATGTACAATCTCTATCCATGCAAAATATGGTATTCTTTGTCTAACAGTTTGTTTCCATACGAAATATATTTCCTTGAGAAACTTAGTTATTTGAATTATGCATACAGATAAATCGCGCCTATTTACTTAACCCGAAACCTAAGGTTCGTGAATAACAATTTATTGCGCGAGTAAATTAAGCAAACATAAATTTGCATAAGATACAATACCCACCTGTATTGTTATCCAATTTAGTTAAAACGTTCCAAGAAAACCACTATAAAATCGAAGACCCTTGTAAAAGTACAATAGTTATTACTTTTCGATAGATATTCGCTTGTTTCAGGGTCGCTTTATGTCCAATCTGAAGCCTAAATTTTCTATAAGAATGGATTCCATCATAAACAACAAAGAAGGGTGAATAAACAACAGATTCCGGGAAATGCTATTAAAATTCGAGACCGAGTTATAGGGTCTTAAAATAAGCCGGGATTTGGGGAGATAACAAGCTTTTGTGGATCATTGTTGCTTCGACTGTATCCACTTTGACAGAGCTTAGTGATTTTGCAGCTTAGAAGACTAAGCTATGCTAAGTAGTGTTTATTGAGTTTTTATCGTAACGACATTGTACTAGGACGAACTTTGTTTAAACTACTTCCAGTTAAAGTTCGTGCTTATTTTATATGTAATGTATGTGTCAGATTGCCAACATACGTACTTGAACATTACAATAATATTCCCATCTTTTCCACTTGCGCCGGTTAAAGCAACCTTCAGCTGAAAAATGATCAAACTGTCACAGTTTGATCATTTTTCAGCTGAAGGTTTTTGAGATATGACTTACATAGTCGCTATTATCGAACTCCAGCCGCAGCACTGCCACGTAGTAGCTGCCTTCCAGGGACTCCTTCACCACTGACACCTTCAGCTTCAGGGAGAAGATGTCTTCTGCTATCTCGTACAACTGCCCTGTATGGGAGAATGATAAACATCTACAAAATAAATAGTCTACACACATAGCCTCTTAGGTACATCTTACGGGCTTACAGCTTTCAGGTTTAGCGTTTCTTTTTCTTAATTTCCAGAAAAAAGAACTTTCTGTTCGGTATTTGTACTAAAAATGAGTATCCCCGGTAAACTGAGTAAAGTTACTTCAGAGAGTTAAGCATCTCCCAGTTGTTTTAAGTTAAATTGCTTTCTGCTGGTTGGAGAGATAACTATCATCTAGCCATATGATGTCGTAGTTAAATACCCTTTTGCTTGTAGGTCGGTCACTCTTGCTCACTCATCCCACTCACCCATTAAGTAATGCGTGAAGCCAGCCCTGGTGCTACTATAGACCAGCTCGGCGCCGTGCCTGTGCGCACGAGTGAGCTGCATGCTCGGCGAGCGCATGCGCGGGAACGTGTACTGCATGCGCTGGTGGATGTTGTCCACGGACTGCAGGAACGTGCAGAAGTAGCGGCCGGTGGCTCGGATCATGGTGTCGTAGCTGCAAGAGATATTGCCAATGTATACATTGGACGTTAAATGTATGGAGCTGTCAAAATGGAATATAAAGCGTGGACAGAAAAATCTTATAATTAAACGCAAATCTTTTCCTGGATGACTTAAGTACATACCTGCTAACTTACATCAAATTAACAACTTTTGATCTGTTTTCTTTGAGTGTGACCTACCTACTAAAACTGTCCTTATTAACCCTGTATACTCATATATTTTTCGCTACAAAGATATTCGTAGTGAATACTCGTATATTATGTTGTACATGGAACATACTCGTAGTTGAGCGAGCGTTTGATTGACAAAGGTATTTTATTTGTGTTTCCTTCGCAATAGTGAGCTTTTTTTATATTCTTCTTCGTATTTACGAGCTTGTCTCTTGTCGGTGACAGTTTTTATACTTGTTTAATAAAATTGTAACAGTAGAAGTAAAAATTATAATTTTCACTCAAAATGAAGAAATATCATTCGTGGTCAAACTTCACCGTATTGCAAGTTTCTAGTAGTTTGTGCAAAAATAATTTGTTATTACTTAGTTACCACGTTGCTAGTACTGCTAATAATGTTGTGGTATAACGGAGCTAAGTTTGATGAATTCCAGAAATGGTTACCCAGCATGTGGTGGCTTCATGAAACCGACGAAATAAAGTTACTTTGTTTGACTTTCACAGCGATATGAAGTTGCTACGACTCCCTATATTGTACATCAAAAGTTTTAATAAAAAGTATATGGAGCTGTAGCTTTTATTGCGTCATTTCGTGTTTTTATTTAGGTGATATAATAACATTTTATGGAACCTAGATATTTAACAACATTAGGGATAGACTGCGTGTCTAGAAAAATAGATTTGCGTGTGTCAATGTGTGGTTGGTACTCCCATATGTTATCATTTAGACCACTTAGTCTATTTTACGTATCGCCCGAATTGGCGCGAAATGATGAAGCTATTGGCCGGCTGTCCGTAGTAATTTAACGCGAATTTGTATAACAAATTGGTCGGGAGCAAAAACCTTGTGTCTGTTTAGATAAGTCACTCACCCGTAGTTGCTGAAAAACTTGACGAAGCATCGCCCGAAGAAGTGCATGGCTTTCTCAGGTGTGCCGAACTTCTCCCTGAGGGCAGAGAGCTTGTCTCCTTGGACTGTGAGGCTGTTCAGGCGCGGCCTCGCTGTTAGAAGTGACCCTCGCCTCCTATACACGTCCAGGGCCACAGTACAGCTGGTCTTACGAGCTGGCTTGAAAGATGCTTCAGATAATTTCCTGCCACTTTCAATATCAGGAGAAGTAGGCTCTGTAACTTTCGCTGGACACACCTTGGAAGTGCTCGCTGGACATGATTTAGCTGGGCTCACAGGAGCTGCGACTTGATCTTTTGCGTCTACGATATCTTTAGCCTCTGCGTCTTTAGTATCTTTAGCGTCTTCAACGCCATTCTCCTGATCACTTTTTAAGTTTTCTCCCGGAGCTTCTGTTATCACCTCTTCAATATCTCTCGTCCTATGATCCTCGTATCTGATCCCCAAGCTGCGTCTATGAATGTCTCTGATGTTGGTGATTTCAAGTTCTTCGCTCTCCTTGATTTTATCTGTGGAGATGGACATGATTGGAGATCGTATTTCTTCCGATGACGTGTATGCATCTATTTCTTTCTGTGTTGCTGCTGTGAGAGCTCTAGTGGCCGTGAAGGGGCATTTGTAGTGTTGTGTTCTGTTGTCGGCGTGGACTGAGGCACTGCGCCAGCTGGGCTTGGACTTCAAGGAGGTCTTCCTTGGGCCAGGACTGGCAGGTCGCGAGGTGCTGGGACTGTTTGGGTCTCTGTTGATGAGCTGAGCCAACGCACAGGCGAGGCGCGGCATCAGAGCGTCGGGGTATTGCTGTGTAAACACAAAAAATAATCAAATTAAGTACATTAATTATATAAAAAAAAAAACCTAAAGTATAATTACGTTTTCTCATTAATAACTCAGACAGAAGTGCAACTAATTTCTCATCATTATTTTATGTCATTTCATAATAATACATATAAATTCAAATCATACCTGTGTAGCACTGAAGATAGTATTCCTGGCGCCGGCCTCCCTCAGTATACTCTCCCATATCTCTTCCCCGCATTCTTGCTACAAGAACAAACATCCATCAAGGTTGGCCGACAAATAACATTGATTTGTATTCAACAGCTTGAAGGATCATATTCGTTTTGCAACAACGTACGTGACGCGCCAAAACTTGGGCGGATCAAATTTTGAACTTTGTCGGCGTGAGATTTGCAGTTGCTTGTTCAACCAAGTCAAGTATGGAGAAAGTCTTTGAATTTGATAAAGCTTTAACTTGAACAAGTGGCGTAAATATTTAATGTTTTGAGTGTATGATTTGATTACTAACATAAACCTCGAAATCGATACTTGGAAATTCGACAGGACATATTTTATTGTATTGTAATATAGGCGATGTCAATGGAATACTCAATCATATGTTGTCTTTCACCATTGTTATAAACGTTTCAAACATTACTGTTACCTGAATGAAATTAAATATTGTTAAATATATATCTGATGACCTGCGTGTAAATTTAATTGATACTCCCAGTAAGTCATAAAGAAACAATTTACAGATAACATTCGAAAATTAATAAAATATCGTCTAAATAAAATAAATCTTACCACAATAAAATGCTGCACACTCTCCAATAGCCACCCGTACATGTTTGCAACAATTTATCACCCCCAAGAATTTAAACAGTAATCGTCACAGACTAGTATAAAAATACTGCTCTTCATAAACAGACTAACAAATCGCAAGTCGTTATATTAATATCATCGATAGACTGTGGTTAACCCAGAGCGTTGAGTCGGTAAGGCTTTCGCGGTACTACTGCCGGATAAGGGAGGTAGGACCAACATACAACTTGCGTATATTGTACAACCTCAAACTACAAGGATATATACAAACTCTTGTATAGTCTGTGGGTCTATGAGGCTGGTTAAATATTCTGTTCCCATCAACACTTCAGTAATAAATTAGCAGTAATAAATCGTACGAACTTCTTGTTTGTCGACCGCTTCCCTTGCTGATTGCTTATTAAAAGTTGGTGAACTATGAACTAACTTAACTTCAATTGATCACTAAAATTGGACTTGTGGAAGTTACAAACGATTCAAAGCTCAGACAATAAATATGTGCTCTTAAATTGACTACAGCTGATAAATTGTCATTATTCTATAGCATTATATTTGAAGTAACTGTAGAAAGTTACGTTCGTTTGGTTTTAATTGAATCTATTTTAGATTTAATAAGTCAGGATTACAATGAAAGTTTCCAAAGGCCGCCCTATCAATTACATTACTCACAGTTGGCTCAACTTAGCCGTTTCGGTCGGTATTGGGACGAGATAACGCAAATCCCATTTACTGACTTATACAGACATTCTCTCACGATTAGCGAATGTTTTATGAGTATATTATGAAGATTGAATTATGTTCTTTGAGAAGAAAAAGCTCGATGATGCAATGATGCTATAATTTATTAGTAGTTAGTAGCAGACGACAGAATTTCATTTGCGTAGTTTTAACAAAATAAGTTATTAAGTTCTACTTAGTATCCAAAAACATCATTTGAGGTATGTTTTCTACATTTGATTATAGTGTAATGAATGTTTCCACATATTTCATAGTGTGAAAGTTGCCAAACAATTAAATATTACCAAAAATGTGATAATAACTCGTTCAATACATATGTCTGTACATCAGGCCCAGCTAGCACTTTGAATAGATAGATGCTCTGATACATAAACATGAGTATGATTAATAAATCAGAATTGCCAGCCCAGTTGCGGGCGATCTGAATTGGTCGGTGAAACGCATTCGGGCCAATTTGTGCTTCGCCCTTTGAAGGACGCAAGCCTTCACCCATATATTTACATTAATTAGCTTGAAGGCGGGATGTACTAACTTATAGAGATACCTATATAGACGTAATATTTACTATTTAACCTAAAGCGCAACTGATATGCTACTAAGTGTATGTGTATTTCATTTATAGTCAATTTTGTATTTATTCTTTAGTTGTAATACCTATGGTTCTTATTAGGTGTTATTTGCTTTTCGTAATGTGTTGCCTAGTTTAACGAAGCACCGTACTGTATATTTACCTATTTGGAGATTTAAATGCATATTTTTTTAAATATAAAAGAAGGCTGCAAAAAGATATAGGTATATATGGTTCATATTGCAATAATGAAAATATATCCACATAGATTATCGGCAGACTTTTCCACTTTGCAGGTGGCAATTTCCTCTATTAGTTACTTTAATTAATTGCTGTCAATAACAGGAAGGGTCGAGAATGTGTAGGATGTTTCTGGAGACAATAATATTTTTATTGTTCGTGTTTTATGATCGATTTCGAAACTGAGTATATTCAAAACTTTTGCAGGACTCTGAAATCATTGTCCATATTTTCTCTCGCATAAAATATAATTATTACGTCAATTTTTCACCGAACTTCTTTTGTGTGACGACAAACAAAGACATAATGTAAGCATGATTTTTAAAAGGATAACGGGATAATTTTCATCGTAGGTATTGCTTTTTGTATAACCATCAAGAATATACTACCTATATTATGTTTCGCTACAGTTTCATTGTTGGTATGCATAATTTTCTATGACAACGTTATTGTGTACCATATATGCAAGCACATAAATCTCAACTATGGAGCTAATTTACGCATGTCGAAAATCCTGGCAGCAGAAAATAGTGACCTATCTATCTGGCCAATCAAACGGCGCTCGGCAATCACTGGGACGCGTGCGCAGCCTGACTCTAGGTAGGGTTGACAGTAGCAGGGTGTTTTATAAAATTGCCAGCTTTTTGAAGATATTCGGAAATGAATTACTCAATCAGTGATTCGCGACGTCCAGGCGCCTATTGTTGGAGTTTCGTTTTCAAGTGTATTTTGCGGATTAGCGAAACACATTGCTGATCTTTACGAGTATCAGCCTGTCTCTTATGGATGTCATGAAATAAAATTCAGGTCCATAATCCCTGTTCCAAGTGTGTTGTGTTTTTATTCAAAAAGAAAGAAAAAAGCTAAAATTTTACAAAAACAAAGTTAGTTGTGTGGTGTATTGAAATTATTTTCTCGAAAATGCTAAACAATAGTAGATAATTATTGGTATTTTCAAATATACAATTGTCACTAGAAAAAGCAAGTATTAACATTTTTCAAAACATTATGTAATAGCCCTATTTGTTGCACCATTAAAAAGTGTCCGTTTGTCGAATTGGTGCGAGTAATCGCAATTGATATACCAAACTAAAGACACATTAGACCGCCCTACTTACTGCCTGAAAACAGGGATGCCAAACTTTTTCAGCACTAGATTAGAAATTTTGTATCGTGATCTAAAAGTAAAATATCTTCACTATAAATTACATAGGTTTCCTGTATTGTGGTGTCACTAAACGTAGTAAACATTGAGACTAATTTTACATAAAATTTTGAGAAAAATATAATTTAAGTGTTTTTGCAAATATTATTATTAAACTTTTATTGGTAAATGAGCGAAAATAATCACGACCGGCAGAATTCGAGCCTGCCGGGCAGTTGACAAAATAACTCATAAATTACTCTATACTTTTGACATATTTGGGGTTGCGGACGCCTGATGGCAGTAGCTCTATGTAAAAATCGGTATTCTACTAAATCAAATTCGACTCAATAAATTGGAAACATGTCTACAAGGAACAACAACCGATATAAAGGATATAGGAGAGTCATAAAGACGAGGATTTAAGCTCGAAACGAGCTCGAGAACAGTGTACCTATTTACAAGAAAAATGTAAAATACTAGACATGTGTACTTAGGTATGCACATTTAAATAAAATAATATTGAAGAAGACACATTTATGGCTCTAGCAGTGCCCTGTGGAGATACTTGTGATAAAATTGTGAGTCAGTAACTATCATTAACTAAACCATGATTACTGACATTTTGTGACTAGCTAATAGTTTTTCCTGTTTTCATAGACAAACAGTTGCGCAGCGCTGCGGGCTAGATCCCGCGGGTCATGCGCACGCGCATATCTAGGCGCGTCGGGACGAGCCTGCGCATAGTTGCGGCGCGGGTGGGCCGCGCTACCCTGCACTACCTCCGCGGACACAGCCGGTAAGTCA
Organism: Macaria liturata; assembly: GCA_964023185.1. Taxonomy (NCBI): domain Eukaryota; kingdom Metazoa; phylum Arthropoda; class Insecta; order Lepidoptera; family Geometridae; genus Macaria; species Macaria liturata. The sequence goes on from OZ026819.1 coordinate 2,189,908, forward strand.
TACACTTCATGTAACTAAATGATCGAGGGCTGCGACCCAAACTAGATCTTAGCTTCTGTTTAGAAAGTTTTAAAGCTTTCATCCTCGTAAGAAGAGCTTTTACTAAATTCAAATTAAGTACCTACATTTATAACATCAAGAAATTAAGATCTGATTGTAAGGCGTACGCTTTCCCATCACACTAGATTAGGATAAGAGGACACTATGAGGATACTAGGATATTTGGTCAAAATTTTTGCATTACTAATGTTCAGATGTTGTAATTTTATTTCTTTACATAAATCCTTGTGAGTGTCTAAACAGAATGTGAAAGCTAAAGTCGTATTTTTATATATTAAATACTCTACAAGGCAACTTTTCGTATATATTTTCCATGTAGGTAAACTCTCCACATTATTTTCCGACAAAACATTTCAAGTCCTCAGGGAAAGTGATAACAGAGTACCCTTTATTACTTTGTTATGGACCAGTTTTAGGGTAGTAATATTATACCTACCCTATTTCAGTTCTTTGTGTTTCGAGAATGAAAACAACGTTCGCCTGAAATAATGTTTTATTTATAGAATTATTCTAACAGAAACATAAATTAGCCAAACTTTAAAAATCACGGAAAAATAAAATGTAAAAGCTGAAAATCCTAAAAGATAAATAAATAAATTAGACATTCCTGACCATTTAATGTAACTTAATTGTAAAATTACTATCAAACCCACCCAAGCATATTTTTATTTGTTAATTGGAGCATTAGTAATAGTTATGCTTTTGTTTTCTTTGCAGCACTATGATAATGAAATAACGTTCAAACAAAATTAACGTCGCATTATTTTTTTACGTGAATCTCTTCTTCTTTTATCGAATGAGAGTGGCCAAGTTTCCTACCGAGAGTTTATTTTGATAAAATATCGATACGAGACTTAAATGTAAGTGAAGCTTGCGTTGTTAAGTATCAAGAATTTGATAACAATTTAACTGGATACTATATCAGTCAAAATCTCCTAAGAAAGTCGTACATTATTAAGCGAGTGTGGCTTAGCGGTTCCAGTGTCTGCTTTTCATCCAGACGCACCCTGGTGCGAATCCGGCCCTACACCAATGACTTGTATTTTCAAGTTAAGTGTGGATTTGCACTCGCTTAACGATGAAGGAAAACATCATGAGGAAACCGACATGTTTGAAGACCACAAATAGCCGAGGACATGTGTCTTCTGTGGAAGGAGCTGGGCACCCACCACGATATACTCGTATCTTCCCAAGAGAACTCCCCTAACGAACTATTTCTGCAGGGGAGTCACGACCCTCAGTCATGAGGAAATACGACTCAAAGAGAGACAGAGAGAGGTCTTACATACATTTACAGTAATAGCATGTACATATGTATGTCTAGTTCAGTATCACCCATTAGCCGCTGGCCCTAATTGCTCAGAGTCCTGCATAGTTGATTTCCTCGAGCTAATCTAACGTGTCACTGCCACTACCATCACTTTATACTCCTGAGATCTTTGTAATAGATAACAACAGTGCTAATAATAGCTGCTGAAACTTGTAACATTTCTTCTGTTCATGTATTGCATTGTTGCAAACTTGACTGGTTGTAAAGATTAAAGTTGCGGTGTATGTTCACTAAAATTAATGTACCATTGCACTAAAATAATATATTTTAGCAAAGTTACTACTTTTTGATGTCAATTATTGAGATTTATGTTCATGCTTTATTTAGGAAGCAGGTGATAATTGATCAAGTCTTAAGCAGAAAAAGGTCTTCGACTTCTTCTTTTTCGGACTTCGTAAATTGTCTTGTAACAGAAAAAAAACTTTGAAATTTTCGTTATTATTAATATTACTATGGCGATAGTAATTAGTATCAAGTGCGTTTTAAACAAAGCTGTCTTCATCAATTATTGAATTTTTTTATTACCAAATTTCTGTCTGCAAGTCAATTAAAAATCTAGGCCGCATTCAAATTTGAATGATCGAAAGTGGTCATTGGCCTCATAAAACAATCCGATCAAATGGTCGCACTGACGCCGCTGCAATGCTAAAATTAATTATAGCGTTCAATTGATATTGTCAACTCCATACAGATAGATGTTCGCCGAACTTCTTCTCGGAGGGTTAGTAGGACGCGGAACAATGTTCCTCTTGCAACCATTGCATTTGGTTCCCATTGATGGTAATTTCTTAAAAGTTTAAAATACTTTGTTGATGCATGCACCTGATTTCAATATTTTTTTACTCTTTTTCTTTGTGACATACGTTTTGAATCTTACATTGCATTGCATTACATTGCATTTAAAACAATTATGCGATAAGTCAAGTTAAGGCAATAAAATGGTTTAGTGGTTTATTATCAAGAATCCGTTCTGTAGATACTGTTTATATAAAGATTAGTGTAGCAATATATCGAAGTACTATTCAAAATCTGTAACAGTCTGACTTACTAGTGGTGCTCCCACTAGTAAGTCCCACTAATGGGGATAGCCATTTTGTCCAATTGCAATCTCCTTCCAAACGCAAGTGCGTATTCCCATTATTGGCGCTTGACGACTAACCTTGTCCCGATAATGTAGGCTGGGACCATTAATGTGAGGCGAACTGATTCTATGAATTAATTGAACATTCATTGATAGAAGCCGCACTTATTGATGGAATTTGGGCGTCTCTATGCCCATTTGTCTCCATCGAGCGATATTAGGAGTTAGGTTGGCAATTATTTTTAGAGCTCGCGAACGTATGCCGCTGATTGCGTTTATTGAAAACATTCGAGCTCGTTTAAGTCTTCTGCTTGGTGGCAAACGGAAACTTTTACGTAGGTAAGTAAACGTTTAATTGGGAAAGTTATGCACTGAAATAGTTATCCAAGCGTGTCAGAAACTGGCTGCGATAGGCTAAGGCAGTCGGAGTAAATATAGGCTAATAATGATGATGATTTCATAAACATACTCATTTGTTATTATATGTACCGTGTGTACACAGAAACTTTAACTCCATTACCACTGTAACACAGGATCCTTTGTGATACCTAGTACAGGGCTTAGTACACCTACCAACCTAGTGCATTATCATTATTATTGAATGTTTTATACCCATTTAATGTACGTAACTTGAAAGTTAAAAACAATAAAACATTTTCATTTATTATATTTTAAACAAATACTCACATTTACCGCGGAAATCTAACACTTGCTCTAACGACAGACTATCATTGCTTAACATCTTGACTATTTAATTTTAGACATTTAACACTCTATGCTATTCGCGGATTGTATTAAAAACAATTAGCTGGAAATATTCACAGAGCTAGAAGTTTTACGTATAATAAATGTATATCGATTTTCATATCAAGCCTTCAAAAATACTTATTTCCTAGGTATGTGGTGGGCGTGGGCCTCGTGGCTGGCCCTGGCGCTGGCGGCCGCCAAGGAGCTGGAGCCGCGAGAGGATGTCCACGACGTCATGCAGGCGCAGGAACCGGACCTCATCAACTATGATGACTACAATCCATTTGAAGATGAAAACGGTTGGTGGTTTGATCTCTTACCTCTTATTCTTCTTATCGAATGAGAGTGGCCAACTCTGGTGTCGAGAGTTTATCGTGCTGCCTCTGACGTGGCTTAACGACTGCTGTACAATACAAACAGCCGGGACCTACAATTTAACGTGTCTCCGACCCACGGAAACGCCCAAAATGGAACCTAAGTTCTTTCTTCTTACCTTAAGTTCGTGTTAAGTATTGATCTCATGCCTGGTGGTGGAACCAAGGAACTAAAGCTGCATTAAGATGACCACGTTACAGGCTCAGAAAATGGAGAAATAACCTACCCAAGGTTTTTAATATATGGACTTACTTATGAAGTGGACATGTAACTGATACGAGTTGGTAATTTTTTGTTTACCTGTGTAAACACCAAATTGAAGTAAAAGATCTGCTTTTTTTACAGCGGTAATAGCTGAAAGAGACTTCAGAGCACAACCCTCCACCGGTAAGTCACAATCATTTACTCATATTGTCAGAAAGTAAACCATTCGAACAGCACTAAATAGGTAATCTTTTTTTGTCTTTTTTAGAACAATCTACAGTTTATAGAAGGCCTACTCTGTCGCCTCCTGTACCAAATCCCCGAGGTAAGTATAGAAATAATAAAATACTTGATAAAATAAGATAAGATAAAAGATTTTTTATTTGTGTTAATACATTTGTTTACTTAACTATAGAAAACAAAATAGCATCTTAAAATAATACTCATAGTGATTGTCCAATCCTTTTAAAATATGAAACTATTATGTCATCAAAATTTATTGTTTAATATGCAATCATTGTTATGACTATGATATAATATTAATGAAAAGTTATCCTGTTTTGTCTAGTATGCCTAGGCATGTAGCAAATTAGGCCATTCTCTAGGCCGTCTAAAAGTGGTGACTTCATAAGGCCTGCGACCTGTTTAGGCTATCTTGGTCGATGGTCTGATTTAACAAGTTCATGCTAAATAATTGCAACGTTTCATTCATTGTTGCACGCACGTTCCTCAATTTTAATCAGTTTGTTGGACCTAAAAATTAAAATACAATATTAGAACAAATTTATTTGACATGCTTATGTGTAGTCAACACTGATCAAGTGATCACATCAACTGTACAATGTACATTCAAATGGTTATTTCTAGTATAAAATATATTTTATTACACGACTAATAGTTGTTTTTGGAAAATAACAGGCATCAACTACGCAAGCATTTTTTTGTCTGATACATTTTTAGGATATTAGTTGGAGTCTTGGATTTCTTACTACGAGTATTGACAGTGAGGCTCCTGTTTACCTGGTCGCTTTTTTGCGTAACACGGGAATTGTTCACATGCAGGCGAATTCAGTGTTATTTTTTTGTTAAAATGTTAATGTATTATGTATTACCCAGTGGCTCGATGCGTGGACATCGGTCGCACGTGGGAGGAAGGCGAGAGCTGGAAGCGAGACAACTGCACGCTGTGTCAGTGCTTCTCCGCGCGCGTCAACTGCTCCATCCTGCCCGCCTGCATCACTGGTGAGGCTGTATTATTTATTGATTAACTTCTCAGTCGACCAACGAACACAAATACTGTCTGGTTTAATTGAATTTGTGTCTGTCTCTATTTAAGTTACTACATTACAAATCGAATTACAGGACTTTTTTCACCTATCTATATATCCTATATCTTTCGATCTTCGTTGGTATCTGAGAAGACAGAAGAGTTACACAACTGACATGTTGTTTCGACTGCCTAATTTCAATATAAATACAAACATTTCTTTGTTGGTATGTTTGTTTTGTACTACTGTCATAAGAAAATCCCCAGTTTCCAATAGCAAATCCAGAAACTGAAAACTGTTACAAAGTACAACAATCTAATTAATTGATTAGATTTAATTAGGAACCCGTTGTCTGAGAGGGAGTTTCATTTCAGTATAGATATCCACCTTAGCCCACTTTATCATTAGTATGGATGTCGCTCTAGATGAGCTGGTGGTCCAAGGCCTGACTGTCCACTGTAAATAACCAATACATTTTTCTTTACATGAAAAAGGCTCACGCTTGACTACAACTTGCCTGATGTTAAGCAACGTTATAATCTACGACGCTTGCTTAGAAGAAACCTGTTTACTCTCAACTTGAAAACCGACAAATTATAGTTCAAGGGGAATAGAGATTCGGGCAAGGAGGAAAAAAATATTTAAAATTTCCTTCAGCTCCAGCCCCCAGTCGTCCAGTGTACACCGCAGCGTCAGCAGGCCAGCCCCCGGTGCGCGGGGTGCAAGGCCGGCCGGGTGACGACGGTCCGTCCGGCCCGCCCGGCGTGCCCGGCGCCAACGGAGTCCCGGGAGCACCCGGTATGCCCGGCTCTGTAGGACCTATGCCTGATGTAAGTTATATCTTTCCACCTTCTTGATTCGTATGTCTCATTACTAAGGGTCTTGACTCCTTCGCAGACCATTTAGACAAATACTTCGTAGATCAAGCTCATCCAGGAATGACATATCCTAGGATTTAGTTGTCCTCAAAAATACTGGATTCCTAGCGATGTTTTCTTTCAATGAGTGTAAATCCGCAAATAACTTTAGAAATAAGTAATTGATACATGGTAGGTACATATACGAGTATGTGTAAGTTTTATCTATACCTGCTAGTACTATTTTTTTTACCAACCAATGCTCCACCACCACTCCAGGGCAAAGGTCTCCACCAACTCAGTCGATAGCCAACTAAATAAATAACAATAAATGTCATAAGAACATGATCACATGAGTATCATTGTGAGCTCGTGGTTAACATTGTAGCTCCTAAACGAATTATATACAATTTAAGTTGCCGTTATTTTAAAGACTTTTATCGTGGTAGCAAAAGATTGTAATATAATCATTAAATGTCTTCTCCAGGTGAATGCCTACCTCGCCCAACTAGCAGCCACCTCTGGCGGTGACAAGGGGCCCGCCTTCGATCCGTACCAGTACATGTCCGCTCCCGTCGGGGCTCCAGGCATTAGAGGAATTCAAGGTAAGGTTTTAAAGATTTACTATTGTAAAATTTATTTGTGGACTCAATCACTGAATTTTAAAACTTGACATTCCCATACCTTTGCCTGTTGTCTTTACTTTTTGATAAAATATATGTAGATGACTAATTTTAAAATTCTCAGATAAAGTATAAATGTTGTCCACAGGACCCCAAGGCCCACCCGGTCCGCAAGGTTTCCAAGGTCCTCGGGGAGAGCCGGGGGAGCCGGGCCAGCCTGGGCTACAAGGACCTGCAGGGGAGAGAGGACCTCAAGGACTGCCTGGGAAAGATGTAAGTTTTGCCAAATAAACATTTCACTGATAGATGTTGAACTGCCTAATACAAATAGGAAAACAATTCATTTATTGATAACACCACAAATTACAACGTTATTTGTTTCAGACTAAGTTAATAGTAACTTATACGATTTGAACCTATATTCTCGCTTGATAACTTTCCAGGGTTCACCCGGAGAAGATGGCGAGCCTGGCCCTGCTGGTGCAGTCGGTCAAACTGGAGCTCGAGGGTCTCCCGGCGTACCTGGCATACAGGGGTTAAAAGGACATCGAGGGTTTGATGGCAAAGACGGCAGCAAAGGAGACCAGGGACAACCGGGGGAGAAAGGACCGACTGGCTTGCCTGGACAGATGGGACCAGCTGGACCTGTTGTAAGTTTTCACTGTTTGATAGTGATTTTTAAAATAATATTGTTGTAATCATTGATCGTCCTTCATATTAAAAATATCTTTTATTCTTCAATATAAGCGCGCTACATCGTAGACTATAACGTTGCTTACCATCAGGCAAGTTGTAGTCAAGCGTAAGCCTATATCATGTAAAAAAAAAAAAATCATTACATTATATTTCACTTTTCTCAGTAAATAATGTTGGTTCCAGGGACCTGTTGGACCTCGCGGTGAAAGGGGTCGGGAAGGACCCCCTGGACCTCCTGGCATTCGAGGTGCGGACGGAGCACAAGGTCCTCCTGGTATGATGGTAAGTAAACCATTTTACAGTGAAATGTCACAAGTATTTTATTTGTTGAGTATTCATCTTTTTTTGTCATTTATCAGGGTAATGTCGGTAAACCTGGTAGTCCAGGATTCCCCGGCAGCCCCGGACTGAAAGGAGAAACAGGTGCTGCTGGGCCCAAAGGTAGCCAAGGTTTGCAAGGACCTCGCGGAGAAGCTGGACGTCCTGGGACCCCGGGTGATGTCGGAGCTCCGGGTTTGGCTGGCAGAGATGGCACCCCGGGAGAAAAGGGAGTTCAAGGCGCTATGGGTCCCTCGGGACCGCAAGGTTTCCCTGGACCTAGAGGCACCCCAGGTGTCGCTGGTGATCCTGGATTGCCCGGCTCTAAGGGAATGCCAGTAAGTAACGATCGATTTTTTAATAACATTGTGTAGATATTTTTATGTCTAATTTTGTAATACAGACTCATTCTTATGTTTAATTTGAGTTAGAGCTATTGTATTAAGTTTTGGTAAGGTTCTGTACTTGTACTCTATGTGTGTTCAAATTGGTTTTGTGTGTACAGGGTGCACCTGGTGAAAGAGGTACAAAAGGAGACTCCGGTATACGCGGTGAATCCGGTGCGCCCGGACCACGCGGTCTACCTGGCACTGTCGGACCAGAGGGCAAGCGGGGCAAGAGGGGACTCAGAGGGCCTGCCGGAAGCGTTGGACCTCAGGGCGAGAGGGGACTACAAGGCATGAGGGGTCTGCCTGGCGCAGACGGGCCGATCGGTGCCAAAGGTCAACCTGGTGAACGAGGGGGTGTCGGCCTTCCTGGACCCAAGGGCAGCTTTGGTGACCCGGGTAGGCCGGGGCCTCAAGGCTTACAAGGCAGCAGAGGCCCAGTTGGCAGGCCGGGTATGCCGGGCAAGACTGGCCCGCAGGGAGAGAGGGGCATACCGGGGGCAGATGGCAGGCCAGGGGAACAAGGATCACAAGGCTTGCAAGGACCACCTGGACTCATGGGCAGCCCTGGTGAACGCGGACTACAAGTGAGTTTCATTATTTATTTAATTGTTTCATAAGTAAACAAATCGTACTAATTACATATTTGTTTAGCTTCAGTTCAACAACCAATCACCACCTAACATAGCAATGATTTGTTTTTGTATCTATATTATAAAAAAATATTGTGAATACATGTTATGTTCGTGGAGTCCACACCAAAATAATTTATATATAAGCTGGAATATCGATGTTATATTCCTCAATGCTAAGGGTCGCAACTTGTAAACACATCACAGGAATAAGTTGTTAGATATGCTTTCGATATCAATCAATATTTTCCTCCACAAGGGTGAACCCGGCAAAGACGGCGAGGCAGGTCAGGCCGGGCCTCACGGTCCCAAGGGAGACGCGGGCCGCGACGGTAACCCGGGCGTGCAGGGCGCGCAGGGACTGCCTGGCCCGTCTGGAGAGCGGGGGCCTGCTGGATCCGCCGGGCCTACTGGCTTCCCTGTGAGTGTATTTCTTTCCAGCTAAATTATTATTAGCCACGCTTGAGGCCGCATGTTACAAAGCTTTGACACCAGATTTGGGCACTTTTATATGCATTAACTTTTTTATTAGGTGCTCGTGTAATTATCAATTCATTCACTTTCAATAGACGGAAAATTTCCAAGAACTTTTTTATTATTTCTGTGACGCATTCTTTGTTAGGCTTCAGCTTATGAATATTGTAATTTTAATATTTTCTTTGACAAACATTTAAATATTTCAGGGTATGCCCGGATCAGCTGGTCTGCCCGGCTCTCCCGGCAAAGAAGGCGAGCCGGGTGTGGCTGGTCCGGCCGGCCCGCCCGGTCCATCCGGTCCCAGGGGAGAGAGAGGGTTCCCCGGCGAACGTGGGGCTCCAGGACTCACTGGCACTCCGGGAGAAAAGGGAGAGGCGGGCTCGCAGGGACCTGATGGACCCCCGGTAAGGAAACTCTGATAATATTTAGATACTGGTATCCTTTATCTTCACTGGAAAGTGCAGTTCTCTATTACAACTACTTTTTCGAATAAGTATAAGACTTTTCCATTGCCTAGTTACTACTTACTGTTTTAAACTGTTTCTAATTTTTTATTTCATTATTTATTTACTTAATTAAAACGGTTGCAACCAATGACATTAATTAAGAAAAGAATTATCAACACACTTAAGGTAATTAATTAATGATATTGTAATGTGAATGGCTTTACTCGTACATAGAGAAAGGGAACATTAAGGTTTTTTGTTTTGTTTTATAGGGTCCGGAAGGTCAACGAGGCAGCAAAGGTCACCCTGGTCCAATGGGAGCCATGGGTATGCCGGGACCCAGGGGACTGGCTGGCACTCCGGGAGAGAAAGGCGAGAGAGGCGCTGCGGGACCCACTGGGAACGATGGACCACCAGGTATTCTCTTCGTTGCATACCTACCTATATAATAGTCCTCCTAGGCATGTCCGCCTATGGCGAATCTTGACTATTTTTTTTATATGGTATGCGGCTTCGTTAATACCTAAATAATTTGAATTGTAAATTGACTTTAGTCATCACCCAAAATGGTATTAGCCATTTTTACAAACTCTACTTTCTACTATTATTAAATCAAAGTGTTTTGGATTTGTTTGTTTCTATTTCACGCTCCAACCATCAAACATATTATGACACCCACAAAAAATATTACGAGTTTGATAAGAATATTATTTTGAATTTCATCGCACACATGTACGACGTTACGAATTCTAATTCCTTTAATGTTGTATCCGTTTAGGTCGTCAAGGCGAGCAAGGTCCCCAAGGTCCGATGGGTCCCGTTGGTCCTCCCGGCGAGCCGGCTGAGCGCGGGGAGCCTGGTACCCCGGGAGTACCCGGAGAATCCGGCGCGCCAGGATCACCGGGAGAGCGTGGACAGCCTGGCTCACAGGGAACTCCTGGACTGCCCGGACCTCCGGGACTCACCGGCATGCCCGGCCTGAAGGGAGACAGGGGATATGCGGGGGCCAAGGGACAGCAGGGCTCGCCTGGTAGTCCAGGTAATTACAACACATTTAATTTTAGCATTAATTAGATTCAGATATTTATTCATAACAAACAGCAGTTACATGTCAATACCTAAAATAATAAATCAATTACATATCACATATTTAGTCATAATCAAAGCTTAAAAAATCAACGTATTACAAATTTCATCACTCCACAAGAGGTAGGTAATTAAAAAAATATCTTAATATTAAATCTATAATAGCCATTTCTGTATACTGTGGCAGCTGGCAGGGCTAGCCTCATAATAGGCAGCCTATTATGATGTCTTAATAATGAGATGTTTTGAATTACTTTCCATATAACGCGTATGATTGCTCTTTCTAAAGGTGTTCCTGGTGAGATGGGACTCCGTGGTCTGACCGGTCTGGCGGGGGCGAAGGGAGCGCGCGGGGAGCAGGGACACAAGGGAGAGGCGGGACACGCCGGCTTGCCGGGGAGGCCCGGGGAGTTGGGACCACCGGTATGTATCACATCTCTACAATGGGAGTGGCAAAATTTTTCTCGTGTTGAAGTGACTCTGACTTTATCCACGAAATCAAAAGTAATTATTTACAAACAAATCCGTTTGTTTGCAATATTATGTATGCCGCAATATGTCGTAAAATAAGATATTGTAAGACACCGTATAAAGACGACATATAAAAGTGCAGCAGGTGTTAAAACCAAAGAAAAAACTTATGAAGAAATTAAAATATTATACTTTAATATTTAGCTTAATTAACATACTACTTCCTGTTTGTAGGGTCCACAAGGCAGCACAGGTCCAGCCGGGGCGTCTGGCATACCCGGAGCTAAAGGATCAACCGGTGACTCTGGCAGACCAGGACCTCCCGGCCCCATAGGGCTTACTGGGCCTCAAGGACCCGAGGGAGCTAAAGGAGAGCGTGGCAGCGAGGGAGAACCAGGAGCACAGGGGTCTCAGGGTCCTCCTGGACCGGCGGGAGAGAGGGGACCCAGCGGACTGCCTGGGCTCGCGGGACCGAGTGGACCGCAAGGACTGCGAGGTGCTCAGGTAAGCGTGTCATTATATAGTAGTACCTAATTCCAAAAAAAAATTACGTGAAGGAAACTAGAAATAGATAACTAAGGATGTGATTGTGATCGAAATAAAAGTAGATAGCGTATGAATGTATGTGTTGTATACTCGTCATATTCCATCGTCTCTGTATAGTTTACCAACTACACTGGTGTTCAACTGAATAGAACAAAACTTTGTTCTGTATACCAAATTAACGAAAAAATAATACTCTTTCACATTTTTTTCTTATTGTTTGATAATATCTGCAGACAAACAAAAGATACAAAAGACATTTTGATATTTAACTTGAATAACGTCTTTTTAGGGAGAGAGTGGAGCCCCAGGCAAGGCTGGCGCAGATGGTGCTCCCGGCCCAGTCGGGAGCCCTGGCCTCCAAGGGCCTCCGGGACAGATGGGAGAGCCTGGCCCTGAAGGACGCCCGGGCAAGCAGGGCCAGCCGGGTATATCCGGCCAGCCCGGCGACAAGGGACCTACAGGACAACCTGGCGCATCCGGACCAGCTGGACCTCCGGGAATGCAGGTAATATTTTATACAAATGTATAATATAAATCATCTTCCATACAGGATTACAGGTATCTGACGCATAACCTTTCTAGGTTGGCATTAGTACCATCTGAGCAACAACTTCTGTACTACGATTTTTAATCGCGATAATAAAGTTTGTTCTCTCGGTTCTGGATACATTAGTATATGTTATATGTTAAACCTATCGTTGTAAGTATTTAGATACCCAATAACGAATGATTCTATCTCTTTAGGGTCCAGCTGGTCCATCTGGCCCATCAGGCCCAGCCGGCGAGCGTGGCCCACGCGGCGAATCTGGCCCACCAGGCGTAGACGGACCACAGGGACCTGCGGGCAAACCTGGCCCGCCTGGACTTGACGGCGCTAAGGGAGAGAGGGGAGAGGCTGGCATGGATGGGCATAAAGGACACGCGGGCTTGCCCGGCCTGCCCGGCATGATGGGTGCGCCGGGCAGGCAGGGAGACAGGGGGCTGCCCGGACCGAGCGGACCGCCCGGGAAGGATGGAGAGCCTGGCTCTAGAGGTATGTTTGAGATCTTACTGAGAAATGATAGTGCTTAATTACTTCAGTTTTGTACTTTCTTTTCTATTAACTTCTGTTAATAACTCATCAAGCAAGTTTGTATGTATGATTTACGTCTTTTTAGGGTATTTTTTTTTGTATTTTAATCACATTCTCTCTGGATTCTTTACAATGATCACCATAAATAACTAAATTCCAGGTTCTCCCGGTCGCGACGGCAGCCCAGGTCCGCAAGGCCCGGCTGGTCCGCAAGGTGTGCGTGGTCCGTCCGGCGAGCCCGGCAGACATGGACCCTCCGGGCCAGCAGGTCCGCCGGGACCGCCCGGACCGCCTGGTGAAGGCCTGGCTTACGACGCTGCTGCCATCGCTGCTATGTTGCAACAAGGTTTGTACACTTACCGTCTGATTTACTAGTGATGACCGGTTAACTTATCGATTAAGTCTTTTTAAACGAAAAACTAAATGTTTTTGTTGGAAATCTGTAACCAAAGTCCAACCAAATCAAACGTAAGATAATAGCAACAGAGGGTAAACTATGATGTATGGTGTTTACTGTGATGTAAATTCTAAATTATAAAATTTTCTTCCAGGCTCAGTGAAAGGCCCCGACCCACAAGGCGACGACCCCAACTCGTTCCCGCCACGTTTCTTCAAGGACGACATGCCCGCCGCCGAGCGCAAGGCCATCGTTATGAAGGCATACGAACGACTCAAGGTGTCTCTCGATAAGTTCCTCAAACCAGATGGAACTCAAGAAGCACCAGCTAAGACTTGCGGAGACATCAAGTATCATCATCCGGACTTTGAGAGCGGTTAGAATTATTTCTATAATCATAAACTCTTCACATGCAGTACATAACTGTCCCAAATCATTCATTGCTAACATTGAGTATCCTACCTATTACCTATTAACCATGTAGAGGACGTATTAGTAACCTTCGTATGTTTGCCGTAGCCGAAATTGGCTTGGACCACTTCATCATCATCACATAAAAGTGAAATGAAATGAAATACATTTATTGTCCGGTACATTTATTGTATAAAAACGATAAGTTGTTTTGTTAATATATGTGCAACAGATTCACGGTGACTTTTGCCATCCAAATTACACGAAATTTTGTGATAGGATCATGGATAGTGACGGAACAGACTCACTAAACATTCACATAATCATAATAATTGCAGGTCAATACTGGATCGACCCGAATGGCGGCAACATCAACGACGCCATCCTGGTGCACTGTGACATGAGCACCGGCGCCTCCTGCATCTACCCGCGCCCCCTGCAGTCCGCCGACATACAGTACGCGGGCAGGGAGCGGGAGGTCTGGCTCGGGGAGATGGAGGAAGGGTTCACGGTGAGGACTAACCTAGACTCACCTTTAGGCCTATGGATCTTTAGTTTATTTTATAACGTCCACCATATGAAGCCTTGAAAATGAATACCGAGATTCTGAAAAAAATCTTGAATTCTAATCTTCTGATACATAAATCATTTTCGGTATATTAGATAAATTATGCATAAAAGTACAGATACAGATTTATTAATAAATTATGGAAATTTACACTACGGCGCTCATTGTGCTATCTGATCCATGAGTTACTAAAGTGTTACCTTTTGTTAATTTAGGCGATTGAAGACTGTAACGAACTGGACAAGATAGTGTATGAATAACTATTTTACTGGTTTTGATGAGAATTCGAATAAAGGAAACCACCGCTTGCATAATTTATAACCTTTTGTCCAAAACGCGCAATTTATTCAACCAACTCCCGTTTATTGAACCAGATCACGTACAAAGCCGACCACAGCCAGCTGACCTACCTGCAGCTGATGTCGACCCGCGCCGTCCAGAACGTCACCCTCCACTGCCGCAACACTGTCGGATACTTCGACCCTCGGACCAACAACTACAGGCACGGCATCAAGTTGATGGCATATAACGATGCAGAGATACTGCCCAAGGCTAACAACCGGCTGAGATATAGAGCACTGCTGGATGAATGTCAGGTAAGCAGTTCTTTTTGGATTTTTGCCTTATAATGTTCTTATTTTGAAACACTATAATTAATACGTTACGTTGTTTAGGATTACGTTTGGAACGATTCAAGTCTTTTCTTGACATATGTTTTCCGTTGATATTGCCAGCTTTGAACTATGCAGCTGGCACATTCAAATAGAGGTCTATACACAACAATGGGATACGGAAGGCTGTAATGAAGATGATGATTGACAGAATCTTGTATGGGATCCTAGTTCTGATTCTAACTTTCTCCCTCAGCACAAGAGTCCCAACTGGGCGCGCACGGTGGTAGAGTACGAGACAGACAAGGCCGGGCGCCTGCCGCTAGTCGACGTGGCGGTACGTGACGTCGGCCGACCCAACCAGATGTTCCGTGTAGAACTGGGGCTCGCCTGCTTCTCCTGAGGTACCTATCTATACTTAGCAGATAGTTTAACAGAGTGTTTTACAAGTTCGGATAGTTCTCGAAAACTTTCCGTATGTTAAACATCCTGCTGCTCTCTTAACTAATCTTTCGGTATCATTCGAAAGCTGATATTGATTTTCACAGAGTGTTAAGTGTCGTCTTATACATAGGTACATAAAAAGTAAAAAGTCTTAAAAAAAGTATTTCGTAAAAAGTTTTAGTCTTTATTATAGTAAAAAGTCTGGCTTTGTCCACAGAATCTTTGTCTCCGAGTAATAGGTCAACGCAGTGAGTAAGTTTACAAAATAGTGTGTTTATTACGCCAGTCCATTGTCAGATGTCATTATAAGCCTTTGGATGATACTGAAAAATGCTGCGAAGACGAAAAAGACACGCTTAATCCGAAAACTCATAAAAAAATGTGCGGTTGTTAAATTACATTCGAAATGTCTACTATATATTTTACAGGCATTTCATTATTCCAAAGCAAATACGTAAGTAGTCTAAAAATGTTTGTGCCATAACGTAAATTCCTATGAAACTGCGAAAGACGTTGAAAAGTAAGGATAAATCTTGTATAGTCAGGAACAAAATATGTAAAATGCTTCGCCTTTATTTTAAAATACTAAGGACCAAAAGCATAATGATACTCGTACTATAACTGCTGGTGACTTACAATTTCTGTGCCTGACTTTGAGTGACCTGAATATATACAAGCAACATTGTATAAATATTTCTTTGTAAGTTCAAACTGCCATATTATGCATTTATTCCTATTGAATAGTTAGGTACTTAACTAATACGTATAATAGAGTAAGATTTTAAAGAATAGTTAAAATTAAGTATTTTTCTAAGTCGTCACAAGTTTATTTATAAGTTAGCTAAATATTACAAAGGTTCTCTTAAGGCTGTGTGCTGTACATAATGTAAATACTATCCTTATTTATAAATTACCAAAATAGGATTCGACAAATTCAATATTTTTTGTAAAGAAATACTTATTATAATAGTTATGAATAAGAAATTATATTCCTAATAGATTAAGTACTCATACAAAACTTACCAAAGATTGTATATTTACTCATTAAGTACTTATATATAGATTAGTATACACCATAGATTTAAGACACTAAAGTGGTAAGAGATTTTGTATTACTTATTATAACACTTCATATGTACTTATACGCAATTTTGACAATATATTCTTGATTGAGAAAATTCAATACGCATTTTCCCTTTTTGTACATCATATAGTTTACCTATATCTAAAAACAATACGAACAAAATCCAAAAACATTCATGCACTGCAAACATTTCTTCATCATTACTCGAACATTCTTAAGTATTTTTCACGAGTAACAAATCAACAATGAAAAAGAAAACTCTAACAATCTAACAAACAAACCAAGACATTTCGAAAAGAGAGCGTATCTAATATCCCGTCACTAATCTAATATCTTATGACTAATAACTCATTCACATGCTTAGCGTACACACCACAAACAGCTCATTCTACAACAAAAAAACATGGGGATTAACTGTCATTCAAATATATACTACCTATCCGTCCTAGGACATAATAAAGGCAGCAGGGAACAGATGGAGACGAGAGTATTTGGTGTGAGTGGCGTGCCTTGGGAGAGGCCTATGTCAACCCGTCCACTTTCTTAATTTTGGTATTGGAATACCTTGTCATAAGGAAGCAGACTAACAAGGCAAACAGGCAGTCTTGGGTCATCATTCGTCGCATATATTCTTCCGACTGCAAGTAACAAATGGGGGTACTTTACAGGCGCATTTGACACACTTCTCGTCGGAAGTAACTTCGTCTCCAATGGTGAGGGTCTCGTTTCCGAATACGCACTGGATGTTGATGTTGCGGATGTTCAGACCGCGGACCACTTTGGTTTTTGCAGATGCTGAAACAATAGTAATACTGGGATTTAGAATATAGTTGTGGGATTGCTTTATAGACGTATATTGTACTAATATTTCAAGTTCAAGTTGGTTTGCAGAGACTATTAATCATTAACGATTAAACAAGTCTCCAGAAACAATTTTTTTTTTTTTATTTATCACATGATATAGGCTTACGCTTGACTACAACTTGCCTGATGGTAAGCAACGTTATAGTCTACGATGTAGCGCGCTTGCCTAGAAGAAACCGGTTTACTCTCGACTTGAAGACCGACAAATTATAGTTCAAGGGGAATAGAGATTCGGGCAAGGAGTTCCACAGTTGGGCTGTTCGCACGATGAAAGTAATATTGATAAATATATAGTATATAATATTCCACTTGTAATATTCCTTTCATATACATAAAAACTCTATTTTTCAAGGAGTATCGAAAAGTCTTAATAGACGTATACCTTTCGTAACGATATTCAGTCGTAGTTGGACAAATAAATATGCAGTCAATGCGGACGATCAACCAGATCTCACTTTCTTTGTTTAATTAGTAGTAGTGAAGGATACTCACGGCACTGGAAACCAATAGGACAAGTCCTATCGCTGGCCCCGGCGAAGATAGGCGCACAGTTGTCCAGGATCTTGTCCTGGTAATGTATCTCGAGGCCGCAGTTGAGGTCCTTGCAGTAGGTATAGTTGTCCGCCTTGCCGGTCCACTCCGCAGTGCAGATGCAAGACTTCCTGGTCTTCTGTGGCTCGAACAGCTGGCCTTCGTAGTATGTCTCTCCGTCTACTTCGCAGGTCTTCAGGCTGGCTATGTCGTCTTTACCTGGAAAATGAAAATAATGCGTATATGGAAATATATATGTATATATTATACTCTTTGTAAAGGGCATATACGAGCATATTTTTTATTCAAGATTTATAGTTTATTTTAAGGCTTTGTGACGAAAATAATGATAACAAAATTAATTTTGTCAAATAAGCTAATCGCGGCGAAAATAATTAATTTAGACATAGCGTTAAAAAATATACAAAAAACTTGGCTTGTAACTTGTTACTGGCGTATTAACATAACGATAGATAGATAGATAGATTAACTCTTTATTGTTGACACATATTAAAAAACAGTACATAAAACAATTTGTGACTAAACTAGTGCC
Source organism: Macaria liturata (assembly GCA_964023185.1). NCBI lineage: Eukaryota > Metazoa > Arthropoda > Insecta > Lepidoptera > Geometridae > Macaria > Macaria liturata. The sequence continues at coordinate 2,208,046 of OZ026819.1, forward strand.
ACAAGTGGCGGCCTTATCGCTAAAAGCGATCTCTTCCAGGAACGATGTTCTTTTGTATGTAGGTAAATATATAAAAGTTTTATTTAAAATGCTTGGTTTTGTCTACATTCTTAAACTACGAGTAGGATCTATTTACAAAACCATGTTTTGCTTTCATAGCATAAGTATTGACGGAAGTGATAACTGTTCTACATAAAATGACGTGTAAGTATTTATAACAGGCCGGTACTTACTGATATATGAGTACAACCAACGAAAACAATACTTGAGCTATCTATTCTATAACAATGCATCATTCTAACAGCTAACCTGTATATTTATAGCCGTAGCTCCATATTAAGAGGCCTCTCTATTGTTAAATAAGCAATAATAAACTCATAAATGTTTTAATGATGGTTGGTAGCAAGAAGAAATATGAATAATGGGGTCGTCAGGATGGACCACCGACTTAATGTTTTTTAAAGATACATAATACATGTACATACCCATTCAATTATGTAATAGCCTGATAGAGTGGGATTATCTTAAAGCCTCTGAAAGTATTATATACAGTAAGAAAAAAAAACAATATTAATTTATTTGCTATTTTAGTTACACTTATACAAAAATATATAGGTACGTATATATTCAACAAAAAAGCTAATTTCTACATTAGCTACAATGCGATCATAAATATTTTCAAGACTTACACGTAGAAACAATGTACCATGAAATATATGGATTTGAATCGTAGGTGTTCATTTTAATTATGCAATAAAAACAGATACAACAATAAATCATTTAAATGGGATTTTCACTTTTTTTCTGAGAGATGCTTTGTTTTTCTATTTTTTTCACTCTCTCGTAGAAGTGAGCGTTAGAAATCAATTACATCACCAGGTTGCCTGAAAGAAAGTCGGTACCAGCTACACTATGGTCGAAGTTGAAACCTACCTTATATAAAAGTATTTGTAAAAGTTTATTTAATTAATCACATACTAACCACAAACCGTGTTAGTGCTGCAGCAGGAATCCAGTTCGAAGGTCTTGATGCACTCCCGCATGTTCTCATCGAAGGTCTCGAAGCAGTCGACGGCAGCGCAGTCGAACCTGGCCCCTCCGCCGGGCTGCACGCGGCAGCTGCAGGCTTGCGAGCAGGGGTTCAGGATCACGTTCTGAGGGACGGCGGCGCGGTCGCCGTACGCGATGCCTCTGGAAGAAGGAGAAGTTATGGTCGTTAAAATGACTTTACGGAAACCAATTCAATTCAATGTATCTTTATTGCACACCAAATATAAATATCAAAAGGACTTAAACTATAAATATATGTACAGGTGGGCGGCCTTATCATCTTAAGTGATCTCTTAAGCCAGTGGTGTCCTGCATTTTTAGTCTCCGCTCTGGCATTATTCATGTGTATAAGCAGAATAAGCTCATGTGCTTGTGTAAGACGCTGCCCAGAATGTTAACTACGAGGGCGGGTCAATAAGTCCGTGACTTTTTTAATTTCTGACCTCTTTACTGAAAAAGCAATACTACTCCTGTCAACAGGCATCTGTCAGTTGACTCCTGTCAAAATTTGAACTTGCTGCGTCAGTTAGTTTGTGTTTGACAGCTATCTTTATCAGACTACCCAGTAATTTGAGGAAAAAATGGAAAAAAGTGAATTTCGTGTGCTTATTAAGCATTATTTTTTGCGAAAAAAAACCATTACCGAGACCAAGGCTAAGCTTGATAAATACTATGGGGACTCTGCACCATCGATTTCAAAGGTAAAAAAGTGGTTTACTGAATTTCGTTGTGGCCGTACAAGCACTGAAGATGCCGAACGTCCTGGACACCCAGTTGAGGTCTCTTCACCCGAAACAATCGAAAAAATTCACGATATGGTGTTGGCCGACCGAAGATTGAAAGTGCAAGAGATTGTGGAAGCCGTAGGGATCTCGCATGGCTCAGTGGTTTCAATTTTGAATGATCACTTGGGCATGAGAAAGCTTTCCGCAAGATGGGTGCCGCGTTTGCTCACAGTCGACCACAAACGCAATCGTGTAACAACTTCACAGGAAGGTTTGGCGTTGTTTAATCGCAATATGGAGGAGTTTTTGCGCCGTTTTGTAACCGTGGACGAAACATGGATCCATCACAACACACCAGAGACCAAACAACACTCAAAACAGTGGGTTTCTAAGGGTGAATCGGCGCCAAAGAAGGCCAAGGTGGGTTTGTCAGCCAATAAAGTTATGGCGACTGTTTTTTGGGATGCACGCGGGATAATCCACATTGACTACCTTCAAAAGGGAATCAATCAATGGGGAATATTATGCCAACTTATTGGACCGATTCAATGACGATTTGAAAAAAAACCGACATCATTTGGCCAAGAAAACAGTTCTTTTCCACCAAGACAATGCAAAGGTGCACACATGTGCAGTTGCCATGGCAAAAATCCATGAATTGGGCTATGAATTGCTCCCTCATCCGCCCTCTTCTCCAGATTTGGCTCCGAGTGACTACTTCTTGTTCCCAAACTTGAAGAAATGGCTTGGTAGAAAAAGATTTGACTCCAATGATGAAGTCATCTCGCAAACAAAGGCCTATTTTGAGGACCTCAACAAATCATATTTTTTGGAAGGGATAAAAAAATTGGAGAAGCGTTGGACAAAGTGTATAGAGCTCAAGGGAGACTACGTTGAAAAATAAAATGATTTATTTATAAAAAAATCGGTGTTTTATTCCAAAAGTCACGGACTTATTGACCCGCCCTCGTATATAGGTACCACTTGTTCGTATGCAGCAATATGCACCTGTGTGTGTACTTAGAATGTGCGGTTGATTTCCGCGAGCTCAAAGAGTTGCAACTGCTGATAGAATTTCCTGAGAATAAGTAGTTTACTTCGTTGGTGTTTCTAATAAAAAACACAATTAGCAACAAAAAGCTTTTGTGATCTAGTCTCTAAGTAAATAAAGTACTCAAGTTAGTCTGACAAGTTAAGGTCAGGGTATTTCCTAACCGCGACGCCCACGCAGCCCCGAGGCCGCAGCCTCCGTTTTTGCATCTCCGCAAAATAAATGATCTGCAAACTTGACATCGCAGAACGGAAGGTCAACGCGTCTGTCATTATGTTTATTGGTATTTACATACCATATTGTATATGTTGTATATGTTGTGTGTATGTTGGTATTTATATACTTGTTTATATTGAGTGCACTGTGAAATGAATCACAAGAACAAGCCAGCGTTGTGTGAAAACCTTCAGGATTTTACGGCCAATGACCCTGACCGATGAGTCAGTTGCATTTCCGTCATTTTACTTAATGATAAGAAACTGGGAAATTTCAAGATTATAGACCTTTTTTGTCGGTAAAAACTAGGCAAGGTTTTGTTATCTTTAAGTTACGGTAACGCTTTTGTGAGTATAGGAGGTTAACAAACTTTTTATGATACCGTTAGAAAAGGTGAGCAATTCATACGTTTGTAGATAAGAGGCACGATTACTTATCCATGCTGCTGTAACACACCATCATTGTCCCTACCTTATTTCATCTTACAGCAGGATGACGGCCTATCCTTGTAATATGTGCCATTTGCGTTGTTCTTGTAGGTATAGACCTCGTCGTCGACTCATATCAAAGCCGAACAACCCTTCCCTCGCTTACCAGTTTCTCAGTATAGACAGTAGATTGGTGTTTTGTTTTCGAGTAATTTCCGAATTGGTGAAACAGCCTAGTAAACTAAGAGAAGAAATTGAGGTGTTCATATATGTAGTAATTCCTTCTAACCTGTAGTAACACATAGTCTTGTCAGGGTGCAGGTCTGGGCAGGTGAAGGAGTCAGGGCAGAGCGAGGTGTTGCCGGCGGAGGGGGTGCAGCCCAGCTCCAGGTAGAACCCTGCCATGGCACACTCGCCCGCCATGTCGCCGGCTGCGTAGCTTACAACTGCAACATTTTGGAAAAGTTCATGTCAAAATCATTTTTTTTAATAGTTAGCTAAAATGTATAAACCTGGAACACTTTTGAATGTTACGAGATATTCAATAATTTAAATAAAATTAAGAAGTCGGTACAAGTCGGATTCAATTTTAATAAGTATACACATTTTTAGTTTCAATACGAAGCAGAGGTGTCTGTTGTATGAGTGTATGAACATTAAAAAAAAGATAATATAAAAAAGATACATAAAAAAGATAAATTGCTAATAAAAAATAAATAAATTGATAAATTGATAATTGTGCGTAAATTAGTCGTAGCGTTGAATAATTTTCACCATTTTGGTAAAATTCGTGCAAACATAAATTATTCGCCGTAAATACATACATATGTGCGTTCAAATTCAGTGTTATGTGAAATGTATTTATTTCAGTAGGTACTTAACTTACAAAGATGCCTACATAGTAATTTAAATAAATACTTGGCATTTCTTGGCACTGCTCACTGCCCAGGTAATTCTAATCTAACTGTACTTATGTATATACGTAGGTACAAAAGAAATATGTACTTACTTGCTTATAGAAGCTACATAGATTTGTAATCTTATACACGATTGTGGTTAAATATTACTAGCTACCTTAGTATACATAAATAACAAGACTTACCTACTGGTAAGTTTCTTAGGTCATATTATAGTGCTATGAAGGTTTAAGCTGTATAAATTTATAAGTAAAACTATGCCTTCTTATCTCAAGTACTTTATTTTTTTCTACTCTACTTTTCTCACTGAATTGAGATAGATAAAAACCTGTTTTGATAAATAACTAGGTTTTTTACTAATAGGTAATGTAATGTGTTAGTTATGTTGAGGTCTGTATGTATTTAATTTATAAACTGACTTCAAAAACTGACTACAGTTCCCTTTGGCTGAAAGTATTTTGGCGTGTGCTAGGTATGTATGCCCTTTCAGTGATAATTATCGCGCTAAAAACTGTGCTAGAAATATACTTGTTGTACTCATCTCACTTATTTTATAAATTAAGGCAACTAGTGAAACAGCTTTAACGATGCCTTAAGCTATTATCTAAGTACTTAAGTAACTTGAAGTCCGAGGACTTCCTTAAACTATCAATTAAAAAGATAATTCACAAAGCTACTTACTAAAGATCACAAAACACAGTACAGCCTTCATGGTCGAGTTCATCACTTTACACTCAATTACAAATAGATTAATTATTTTCTGGTAATAGTTAAAGTAGATAAAAGTTTGTCCGATTTATTTATTTGAATGTAAACAAATTTGACGTGGTACAGCGACGGTGGTCGGCGCGCCAATGCTTTACTCAATTATTTAAGGCTTGACTTATGCTTAAGCAAATTGAGTAGGCCATTTGTTATATTAAGTTTGAGTAAGGTAAGATTCATCCTGATCGCATAAACATCGAGGACATTTTAAGGCTAACAGGCAGTAATTTATTTGTATGTTTTTTCTATAATACCTAATTATATTTTTGATGCTGTAACTGATGTTTATTTTCAGTTGCGCGTGATTTATAGCTTGATTTTCTACGCGTTAAATTGCTTATTATAAAAAAAAACACAAAATATGTAATGATTTATGAAATGAAATGAAATAATTTATTCGAAATCAAGTCACGTTACATTCACTAACTCTAATAAATATCTTAGAGGGGAAGCACATTTCAAGATAAAGAAAATATTCTTTATTCAATAATAAACAATATATACACATATATACACTAATAAAACTAAATAAGAGTATGTACATTTAACCTAAATTTAAAACATCTACATGTGGTATGGAGCCAAGAACGCTGGCTGCATTCCCACGCTGGATTGCTATAGAAATCCTTTGCGCAAGGAACCAGCCAGCGTTCTTGTCTCTAGTGATGTCATTCAACCTTTTATTCAATTTTTTTCAAGATTAACATCGTCAATATTTTTATAATTATATTCATTACATAAGTATATTGATTATTTATGACAAATTTAAAATTTTTGGTAATAACATATTTTAGAGGGCAATTAATTAATTTAAATATATAAGTATTTATAGTTAAATAAGTTTTACTATCAGCTGTAAAGAGGCTTCGTCAAATAGTGTCGTAGAAAATTATAAATTAAAAATTACAGTATATTATTATAAAGTATAGAGCTGTATAGAGGCTATGTCAAAAAGTAATCTCAACCGTAACGTAATATATAATGATTTAAAAAGTAATTTTCGTTTTTCTTATTTAATTCACTTTTTGGAGAATAGAACATGACTCCGTAATGGATTAAACTTCTGTCATATACATTTTAATAAATAGGCCTTGAAAAATATCTACTGCAACTTGATAGGTACTCTATGTACTTTCTTCCCTAATACGCTATAATCGTATATCATGTTCTATTATCTAAAGAGTGAATTAAATAAGAATAACGAAGATTACTTTTTAAATCATAATTAGTTTGATTTGTGCACTAAGTTTTTCACCAAGTAGGTATTCCATTCTCAATAAAATAATAATAATAATCATTTATTTACACTTAAATAATAATCATCAAATCATCAAATTGTACTTAAACATTGCGAAAATCGTAGAATCACCGCTAATGTTGATAAAGGCCCTCTCGCTGTTGTTCAAGTACTTAAGATTGTTGATATAATGTTGTGTAATGCAAGATGCATACCTACATACATAATATACCTACATATGGTAGCTGTGTTATGAAACCAAGGGCTCGTTTCGCAACACATTCAGCATCTCAGGCTACTCTGTCGTTCATATTTTTACTCCAATATTTTGCCTACTTAGAGCTACCTAGTCGGCTTTCTGTAGATAGTAGGACTATGTAAACATAACAAATAACATCTCTATCTCTTATGGAGTAAATATGTTATATTACATTCTGTATCTACTAAAAGAATGGAATAAGTTTGGCAACCATAACATCTGGAAAACTCTTCATAATCAAATCTAGTTCTACTAAGCTTATATAAAAAAAGTATTATTTAGGCGTCTAATGTTATTGAGGATTTATCTGTCGAACATAAAGCATATTAATTATCAAAGCCTATGTACTAAGTACCTACCTAGTTTTCTGTTGGCCGTATAGTAATTGCCAGTATCAACTACTTCGAACCGATGGTAGCGCTTATTTAGAAAATATGTGGGGTCATAAATAATACAGAATACTTTCGTACAAAAATATAATTTAATTAAAGTACTTTCTATACCAGTCTGCTTCATAATCTATCGACTAGTAGGTAAATACATTGCGATAAATGATAGAGTAAAAATACATACTCAAGCAAAAAAATGATAGATGATAAATGGACGAGTTTTGATACAATTAATTTTATATGGATAAGTTACTAAACGATAAAATTACTATAAAATTGATCGACCAATATATTTTTTCACAAATTTTTATGAACCCTCACTCATTAGAAGATTTATATGTCATAATTAGGGTCTTGCATGAAATTTAATCATGTTATTTAATAATTTACAAGAGTACAAGAACTTCGTATTCCTCTGAGCTCTTTTCTTCGCCATCGAACGGGTAGTAGCAAGATCCGTGGCTCGGATGAATCTGGAAACAATGAAAACATATTTTATGAACTAGAAAAAAGCAAAATACTAATACCCAATTCACTGATAAAAAGGTAGCTTTTAATGAAATAATACTGAACGAAATATAACAAAAAACCATGCGAATCACAGATAAGCAGATAGCATTACGACTAAAATATGAGATAGCCGTGCCTTAGGTGTTTCGAAACTATCGAACACTTCTGCCACGCATCAGCAAGGTATAAATATATTTCCGATAAATTTTAGGGCGATAAGTAAAAAACGTGATTGCAAAAATGACACAGTTACACTTCTACAGTTATAGAATGGTACATTTGATTTAGCTTAGCCTTTGCTAAGCTAAATCAAATGTACCATTCTCATTCAATGCAGCGTGAGAAACTAAGAAAATGGGAGGGCTGAATGGTATGATATAATTTATATAAATCAGTCACAAAGCATCTGTTGCAGCAATGTGTTGCAGCTTCCTTTGAGTTGTTTATTCTAGATAGGTACGGGCATACACCGCATACAACATCTATGCATCAGTTGCTTTAAGTGATCTATTACTTAAATGGCTGCTTTATTTATTCATCAAGCTCATGTTTAAAAATCATATCTATCACGCTAATATTCTACTGGTGAAAATTTAGGGATTGTTGTTTTTTCGCGCATATAGTGGTACCAATATGGATGAAATTTGGTATCCTACCACGAGATTAGACTCTGAATTTGACTTTGGCGCTAGTTAAAAAACTTATAGATATAAGTTTAGCCCCTCACCTTCCCAGGAGTGGTGCATCCATCATGCGTGACTCGTCCGAAGTACAGTTTCTCTCCGTCGGCCGTGACGCCGGCCTCCACGGCGCCGGGGGGCACCGCGCCGCCTGTCGAGAACTGCCACGAGAACATGGACGGGACCAGCACCTGGAAACAATATGGGAATTAGATTAGATTGGGTTGTAATATCATGTTTTCTGGAAAGGACATTTCAAAAATAGGTTTTATAACGCCCATGGCTAAACAATCTAACGTGATAGGTAGAATTTTACCGGTTACATTATTTCTTTTGTTAGATGATCGGAAGATTATTTATTGATTGCTTATTATAATCATTGAGATAGATACCACGTGCTAGTTTGCTAATTTTGTACACGAGTATAATGAATTATTCTACAAGAAGTCATGACCTTCAGTAATGAGGAATACGAGGCCAAATTGAAAATTGATCTCTCACCTCAAACTGGTCCTTGAGAATCTCCTCGCCTCCGTAGGCGATGTAGCAGGCGTTCTTGGAGGGGATGACCTTAGCAGGCAGGATGTCTCCTTCGTGGTGCGCCCGTCCGGCGTAGATCTCCTCTCCATCGGCGTCTGTGCCCACGCGCAGAGCGCCGGGAGGGATGCTGCGCTGGCTCAGGCAAGCCGGGACCCACTTGTATGTACCTGGGGGAGCGTTGTAATCAGTGCATGTTTTATATTGGGTCGCTAGAAACAAGTGGCACTTTATACATTTTCGGTAGTTTATTACTAAATGGTAGATGTAATCCTACTGCAAACCAATTTAATGGCTTTCACTCCTTTTTCTAGATCAAACGAGAAGTTGCACCAGGAATTTCGTCGATAAAAACGGACGCTTCAAATTGTTGGAAGGAATGATGATCAAATCTAGTTCTTTGTGGTAAATGATGATGATAAAATAATTTCTAAGACACACAAAACTATGACAACACAAAAAGCAACGGCCAAAACTCTATATGGTTTAAGTGCATGGACAAACTATGATAAGTTAGTGATTAGTTCATCTTACCACAAAGACAAGATTGATCGAGGGACAGGAATGGGGAAAGGGAACCATAGAGAGGATTGGCCCAACATCGGCGAGCGACACAACGAAGCTAAAACCCGGAAATGACACCTTCTGCTACCACTACTTCCTGTAAATCTGGTTGAGTCAACAGACAAGTTATGCCTCAAAAAGCTGGATTGCATTTAAGTTCTAGTTACCATAGTTATTAAGCGCAATGCTCTCTTTTTGCTTGGACAACAGAAATTTTACTAATTTTATACTTACTTTTATAAGTATTAAAACCAAAAATGTTGGTCACTTGAGGAAACCAAGAGATAACAAAAGGGAAAACCATGTGGAACATGAACAATTACTTAGAAGTTTATTTATCACTCGATAAACACTGACTCAGGAAAATAAAAATAGTTCACAACGTGTTATCATACATTTATCAGTAAGAAATGGATTAGATTACTAAAGGCAGGTTATGTAGTTATTGGAATTCCGGCGAAAAACAACTCCAAAAAATAATGCGCAGTGCAATTGTTTTTTGTTACTTGACACGACTTTTAAATTTAATTCCAAACCGTATATAAGAGTATATTAATATTGATTAAATTAGAAAAAATAGATGGATCCCACCAGACATATATAAATAATATCTATTATAAGACAATTTATTATTCTTATAGCCATTTTCATTATTCAACAATCAAAAACTGAGGCAGAGTCTTCAGCCATACGGTTAAACAACCATATCTCCGTCAATTCGCAAATAAATAAACGCAATACGTTAGGTATTTTCTGTTTCAAAAATAGTACGTACAGAAATACAAATATTGAAATATTCAAAGGACTAAAATGTTTTATACGTTTTATTCACATCCCTCACTAAACTCAAAGACAAACATCATCTCCCTAACAAAGAAGGTGTCATTTCTCTGCCCCTTCCTCGACTTACTCCAGGGCAGTTCGACCGTCTCTCCGGGCAACTCTGGGACTATCTCCGCCTCCTCTGCTATTTGCACCGGGTCGGCGGGAGGGGGAGCGGGGTAGGGGTAGAAGTAGGCGGGGTGCACGGGGTAGTACACCACGCTGGGCCCGTGCGGGTACATGTGGGGGTATTGGCCCGGGGGACCTGGGGGCCCGGGAGGACCGGGTGGGCCCGGGGGGTAATGGTGCGGTGCGCCGTAACCGGGGTAGCGTCCTGGTTAACATGGGGGTATAACTCTTATAGTGACTCTATCGAGATTGTTTCATTAAATGGGTAGTCAGGCATTTGAGTTATCATATTATAGACGATAATGTAGCTTGAGGTCGACCCATTGTTTGTTGACAACTGTTTAAAAGCTTCAGAGAAAGTTGTGGCCTAGCCTTTTTTCTCAAACGAAAGATCATCCCAGACCTAGTAATTGTCTTGGTATATCAAGTCTGTAAATCAGTTTGCATAGTTACTAATATTTAGTAGTATAAATAACGCATGAATTTAGGTAGGCACCAATTAAAATCGATTAGGATTAGATACAATTAAGACTGACCGAATCGACATTATAGGATTGCTAAGAACAAAGCTAAGTGTCTGATTTCCAGTAGATAAATCTGGTTGGACAAATACATGAAATGAAACAATAATGAGTAATCCCCGGTACACCTGTGTTTGTTTCACTCACTGTATATACTGATATCTTATCAGCACTTTCTACACGTAAGTGTGGTCGATAATCTTTTTATGTTGACGTGGACTCTATGGGGACTAAAGTCCGTTGCCTTACAATATTCGATAAAAAAAAACAACTTAAATTTTCTCTCTAATCCAATTTTAATCCCGATATCGCATAGAAGCTTCAAGAAAGAGCGTATGAGCGGAAAACTGCATTGAAGTTCCTCAATGCAGTTTTCCATATTGAATAGAATTTTAAAAGATGTTGAAGTTTAAACTTTTTGTTAGTGTTCCACTAAATGTAATAATTTATCAATAGGTTTTCAAGGATAGGAGAAACTCTACACTTAGTAACGTTAGTTATGTATTGTGTGGGGAATATTAAGTGCTATTATTATGTTGTGCGTCTATTGTTACAAAAATAAACAAGAAATGCTGCGCGTGAGTACTTTAATAGTTGATTTTACATTAGAATGAACCATCCTTGCTCACAAGGATAAGTATCCACTCAGTTATAATTAATTGAATTAATTACCAATTAGGAAGTAAATAGAGGGATCAGCCCAGTGGTCGAAAATTTTTAAAGCGCGTTAACAATTTGTTTAATTTAGAGCCTCATTTACACCTAAATTCTAGTAAGCACATTAATGTGTCTTTTTATGTCATTTTTAACGTCATGTCAACGATTTATCTATAGATTTGTCGTGCTGAACTATATATAGATTAGATGGTCACTTCCAATTGAAACACAATGAATATCTCAAAAATCACAAAATTACTCAAAACACTTTTACAAAATTATAGAGTAAAATATGCTCAACAACAATACATGGTATCTCGAAAATTTTCTTTTTCACTATCAATTTAGGTTATATTTTCCTTATCAGTGTTATCATTATCACTCACCTGCCATGGCGAAGTCTGTGAAACTACTGACAGTCTGGCGTATCACGGCTGATATAAATTTACTTCGAGAAAATTTCCTGATAACGGACAGTACGGTTATCAATAGAATGACGATTAATTTGATGACTAATTTAAAGGAAACCTGAGTTCATTTCGAACGGAACTATAATATGAATTTAATCTGTAGTTAACGATAAATGGCGTTGAATTTAATGACGATGGTTTTTGTTAATTTCTCTAGTCATCATCATTCCTAGAATGTTTGCTATGTTTAATATGTTATCTACATTTTAATGTCTTTGTCTTTGGGTGTATGGCTGATGTATGTCTTGTGGACATCAAAACAAAAGAAAACACTTTTATTTGTGAATAAAACTGTTTTTGTTGAATCATTGTAAATAGTTATTTCCTAAGTTAATAATACATAAAAGTGTGTAGAAAAATAATAATATCGAATATTTTTATTCCAATATACTGCCAGAACCACAAACCACAAGCAGGCATTAGCGCATACCATCAAGCAAATTTGCCTAATGGTAAGTTGGTCGTGGTTTGGTGGTTCAACTTGAACATTTCAATGCTTGGACAAAAAATATTGATATGTCTCTACATGATCAATATTTTTTTGTTTAAACATTGAAATGTTTTAAGTACTTTGAAATATTTTTGCTATAATTTATAAGTCGTAATATTATGTATGTCTATTCAGCAACCAAGCAGTCATATTCTGGTGAGCTGTGCTCGGCCCCGGCAAACGAGAAGTAACAGGTGCCGTGACTCGGATGGATCTGTAAATAAAACATTGTATTGTAAGTACTTGAATATATATGAAGATGAAAGTTTTTCGAGAGCCAGGAATACCAAAGTTTAAAAATTGTGTTTGATAATGAAGCAATAGGTTACTTAACTCTACAAATTTAAAGCCAAACCACGTGAAATTAAGAAATACTACTTCGTTTTGTTAAATTCAATTCAATTCATTTATTCATAAGCACAATATGGGTAGGTCCAATGATCTAAAAAATAAAATTAAACAAAGGTCAAAAAAAAATTTTTTTTTTTAATATTTGCTATATCATGACGTTACCTGCATACGAAATTAAGAACGTGTTATTCCAGAGTTTAATCAATCTCCATGCAAAATTTCATCCGAATCAGTTTAGCTTATTTAGATGTGAAGAAAATCACTCAAGTTTGTGACAATGTTAAACAATGTTAAACGGATGAAACCCGCTGCTACGATGGTCAGGTTACCTTGCCGGGTGTGGTGCATCCATCATGCGAGACCCTGCCGATGTAGAGCGTCTCTCCCTCGGCCGTGGAGCCGGCCTCCACCGCGCCTGGGGGCACCGCGCCGTGGTTGCAGGGCTGCCAGGAGACCGTCAGGGGAACTAGCACCTGGAGGAGGAATAGTGGCTTTAAGCGACTTCAAAAAAGGTATATAGATGATTCTATATCTGTCTTGTCTTGGTTGAGACAATACAAAAAATACATACAAAAGTAAACCATCCAGCTTGAATGTTATTTTTAGTTACTTAGATTTAGTTTAATCTTTAACAATGGACGAATGGATGTCGATATCCGCTAAATCGCAATCTACATACTTGTCCATTAACTTGAGTTTCCACAGATATAGCGCTATAAAACAAAACAATGACAATAATCTCGTTATTAAACCTTACCTCAAATTCATCCTTCAATATTTCCTGTCCACCGTGCGCGATATAGCACGCATTCTTCGAGGGTATAATCTTGGCCGGGAGCGTGTCTCCGCCGTGCCTCGCGCGACCAACGAATAGGGAGGTGCCGTCGATGTCAGTGCCAGCCCGAATGGCTCCGGCTGGGAACCCGTGCGGCATAAAACTAGTGCTGAGAGGCACCCATTTGAATGGACCTGAAAGAAGGGGCAAATAACAAAATAACTGATCTGTTTTGATCTTTGATCAAAGTGTGATCAAAGATCAAGTCAGATCAGTTGTTCCCAACGAAGTAATTAATTTGATTTTCAGCATTAGTTCAGTTGGAGTTAATGTTCAAAACCGATAGGATATCCTGGGATAGACAAGGTAACATACCAATGTTTCGCATTGTGGTTGACAGACTGACCAAAGAATTCAAAAGGAGTACCTAGTCCTAATACCTACTTAAATAACTCAATTCGTAAATTACGTGAAATGCAAGTACGAGTGTTACTCCGATTCATAAAAGTGGCCCGAAGAGTCTGCCAGAAAACTACAGGCCAATCTCGTTATTGGGAACTTTTTCGAAAATCCTAGAGAAGATTGTTAATCACAGACTAGTTATCTTTTTGGAAAACAATAATCTCGTTTCTGATAAGCAATTTGGCTTCAGGCGAGGCAGGTCTACTGAAGATGCTGTAAATCTCCTCTCCAGGAAGGTTGCAGCTAGTCTAGACCAAAGCCAAAAAACTATCGGAGTGTTTCTTGATTTGGCTAAAGCATTTGACACCATTTCAGTGGCAATTCTTCTAAAAAAACTGGAATGTTCTGGAATCAGAGGACTGCCGCTGGAATGGTTCAAAAGCTATCTTGCTTGCAGGAGACAATGTGTCAAAATAACTGACACCCAGAGTGAAACTTTGCCTGTTTTATTCGGCGTACCACAGGGAAGTGTCCTTGGTCCAACATTCTTCATACTCTACATGAACGACATCCACACGTGCTGCTCTCCCTCTCCCAATACAGAGCTTATCTGTTACGCGGATGACACAGTAGCTCTCTTTCACAGCAAGACATGGAAAATGGCATATGAGAAAGCAGAAGCAGGCATGGCACTGATAAAAAATTGGCTGGATAACAATCTTCTCACGTTAAATTTAAGCAAAACAAAATATCTCTGCTTTCATAAAACTAAAGCTTCAGAACCACGTCCCGGTTTGAATTTGCGAATTCATTCTTGTAATGTCCTATCCTCTTGTACCTGCCCACCTATTTCACGAATAAGCTCTATAAAATACCTTGGTGTTGTGATTGACGAAAAATTATCTTTTAAAGAGCATATTTCAAATTTGGCTAAACGAGTTCGCAAACTCATTTACGTCATGGGAGCTTTACGAAAGTCTGCAAGCGAACAAACTTTACGTCTTGTATACGGAGCCCTATGTGAATCCATTTTGACTTACTGTATTGTAGTTTGGGGAGGAGCTTGTGTTACTGCTATGATTGAAGTAGAAAGGGCACAGAGAGCAGTACTTAAAGTAATGTTCAAATTACCTTATCGTTACCCAACATTAGACCTCTACTCGAAATTAAAAATGTTGAACGTCCGACAACTCTACATACTAAGAGTTACCATGACGGAACACATGTCAACTCCCTTGCCCATTACGCCCGATTCTCCAAGGAGAAGACTTCCACGTGCTTTTCAACCTATAGTCAAAACAGCGTTCGCAAATCGTCTGCCAGAATTTAGATTTCCGTATATATACAACAAAATGTTGGAAAAATGCAGCATTCGTGATACAACCTTTAGGGAATGCAAACTGCTCGTGACACAGTACTTAAATACTCTCTCATATAAAGATACAGAAAATCTGCTCATAATCCCTAAGTAGAAAAACATTTTTATTTTTACTCTCATACATTCAACATACACTCGCATTAAACAACTCATACTAACCTACACACACACACACACACACACACACACACAACACACTCACTTACACACACACCCATACATACACAGCACTCACAATGTGTCTTCAGTACTCTCATAGCACGCTATTTACTGACTTTAAGTAGGTACTTATTCTATTGAATTTGTATAACCATAAACCACTACCCAGATAAATATTTATAGCCGTATCTGCATCATGTTAATACTCGCTATTTAATCAACCGTGGTTTCTGCGACACAGGATGTTCCTAGTGCAGAACCCACAGGGATATCAAAAATGCAGTATTCCTAGTTAGATAAGTCAAATATGTTATTTAAGTTAATTGTTAAGGTAAATAAATTATTCTATTCTATTCTATTCTGAGTGCATTAATTACTAAAGATAAGATGCGATGTGAGATGATCAGCATATAGTTACTGGTGGACCAATATAATAAATGCATAATAAAGCATTGAAACTAACTCTTTGTACATATATCTGTACGAAATGTTATATACTATTAAGAAAAACCGAAATAATTAATACGAATAAAAATACACTTACCAGACATAATGTAACACAGCACTCGAATAAAGTTTGTAGAGAAATGAGCTCACTGTTTGAAGGAGACACAATTGGAACAGCTATGTCAACACTCTCCTTATCTACCTAGGTACCTAATAAAGACGAGTATTTCACCGGTAAACGTAGCATTTTCATGAAGTAAATCATCTTCATCCACTTGAAAAAAAAATCGATATCAATTAAAAAGATTGCATGCTCGCTAAAAGCAAGCTGTTGATTCAATTTTCGTTATTTTACCATCTTATATCAGTTAAGAAGTAAAACCTCATAAACTCAACTAAAAAACTCATCTGCTTTGTAATGACTTTTCTGAGAAGTTAGAGATTATATGTGCAGTCGGTCGGTGGTTAAAGTTAGTGCCTGCCTTTGAGTAAGTATTTGAAAAAAAAACACAGGGCTAATATTTTGCATGATATATTCATTTGACATATTTAATGCGTCAACCTTCTAAGCATTACAGGGTTTCAGCGTGTCATCTCTACAATGTTATATTTATTTCTGAGAAGTTAGAGATTATCATATGTGCGGTGGTTAAAGTTAGTAGTAACTGCCTTTGGATAAGTATTTGAAAAAAAACACAGGGCTAATATTTTGCATGATATATTCATTTGACATATTCAATGCGACAACCTTCTAAGCATTACAGGATTTCAGCGTGTTCATGACCACATGGGCCCAGGTGGTGAACTCCGGGAGGACAGTGGCGTTGTCCTTCCGGTCTTCCAGCGAGGAGTAGGCCACCACCAGGTCTCGGAGTAGGCCGCGCAGGATCTCATGCAGGACCGGCGGCGTGGGGCGGCTGCCTTCCTCGGCTAGGGATAGAGATGCTAGAGCCTGAGGAAAGAAACCACCATGTTAATATAAACATGTGAAACTGGTTGTCTATGAGCATGTATATTCGTCGATACGTACTGATAAGATAAGAATAAGAACCGAATTGCAGGATAGCTATTTAAAGTAACGTAGCGTACGAAAACTTTGGTAGTACCTAACTAAGGCAAGTGCATTGGACTTACTTAGTCTGTAAGGCTTGTACGTTTGTTATAAAAATAAATATTACCTAAAATCTAATTACCTTTATCCTCCAGGATCGCAAAGCTTCACCGATTGCAGTTCCGATGTTATCTCTTCCACAGTCGAGTAATTTTTTACGAAGCAATTTCAGATGCAGAGAACGACATGCTCCTGAAAGTTAATTGAATGAGTACAATATCAAAAAAATATTTACTTAGGTACCTATTTAAAATGTTTATATCATTTGTCTCTCACCATTCTTACAATTCTTCTCATCTTCTCCATTAGCACAGTTCGCTTTCCCATTGCAGAGTAGTTCAATAGGTAGGGTGTTATTGAGTGGGTCAGTTTGGTTCCCACAGAAGAACCTAGTCAGCTGAGGCTCCGCGGAGCAAGCCTTAACGCAAGTCTTAGAACACCTCGGCAATGCACAATTGTATCCTCTGCACACGCAACCATCAGACGATATGATCTTCTCATTACCGGTGTTTGACCTCTTCACGGCGCTTATCAATCTCTCCTTCATAGTCACCAGTCCGAAGCGCATTTCAAACCATTCCTCTTCCCTATAATAATTAACAGCGTTCTCATACACTGCCA
Source organism: Macaria liturata (assembly GCA_964023185.1). Classification (NCBI taxonomy): domain Eukaryota; kingdom Metazoa; phylum Arthropoda; class Insecta; order Lepidoptera; family Geometridae; genus Macaria; species Macaria liturata. The sequence continues at coordinate 2,225,707 of OZ026819.1, forward strand.
TCAATTCCTTGAACATTGCGTCTCGAAAGCGCTTCACCTCAGTTAGGTCTGGTTTACGATTCAAACTCAATTTTTGATATTTTGTCACCGCCGCATGCAAATTCTGTAACTTCACCCTAGTATGTTTTAGCGTAACAGATAAAACTTTAGCCTCAATGTCTTTTAAAATATAGTTATACATGTTAGTAGCTTCGAATTTGGCGAGACTAGCATCTGGAATATAAAGTGTGTCTATGTAAGTGTTATTGTTTATATTTATTTAATTTAAACAAACATTGTGACTAATCTATGCGTACGCCGTACCTAGAGAGCAGTCCTTCTCGTCAGCTTCATCGTAGCAGTCTAGTTTGCCGTCACAGATCAAGTCTAAAGGCACACTGCTCTCTCCGGAAACAGCCTGACAAGTCAACTGGCCAAGAGCATATATTTCAGCGCATATATTGCTACATCTCTGAGTACACGTCTTTGCACAGGTCTTACCATTACATCTGCAGACTTCTGGAGCAAGTGTAGTCTCAGGATTTATCTCTGGATTAGCTTGTCGGATCTCTGTCAAGTACTCCATGCGAGTGTGCGGTCTTTGCTTGCTACTGAAATCTCGACACATTGACGTGCCCAGAGCTGATGTAAGCGAATCCACTACATTTAAAGCTTCGCGAAAAGTCTCTTTTTTGGCGCCTGTCAAACCATTATCACGTCTCACATCGTTGTGCATTGAATTCTTTGTGAGATATGTAAGCTGTTGTTTGAGCACATCTTTCAAAATACTATTTTGCTTGCTTAGCAAGCTTCTGTCAGCTAAATCAGGGTAACATTTGTGTAAGAGCGATGAGTCAATATAGTCCATTAGACGATCAGTTGTGCGAATTATATCAATGGCTGAAAGAAAAATATTACTTGTTGAAGTCATATACATTTTCATACTGTAGGTCCCTATACAGATAAGTTAGATTAATATTTAAGCAAATTTGACGTGGATTAGGATGCAAAATGATGGATGTTGTATTAGATGGATAGCATTAGAAAGTAATTGACTTGACTTACCCTGTGTGGTACAATTAATTTCGTCTGAATTATCTGGACAATCATTATTGCCATCACATAGTTTCAAGATACTAAATTCTTTATTCCCAGAGGAACACTTACGAGTTTTGATTGATTTTATACTATGACATGTATCTCCAAGGGTATGGTTGCACCAAGGATTTTTAACCAAACCCGTTTTCTCGGTATTCAAAACTTGGGATTTTCCTTCATGGCTTAGATCGTTGTTAAGGGCATCAAATCCTAAGGCATCTGTCAGGTTATCTTTTCCAATAGCATCCTTTCCTATATATTGTGTCAAGTCAGTATCCATTTTCTTCCGCTGGTCATATTCCCCTGCTTCCTTCATTACCATTACTTCGACTCCGCGCCCAACAAGATCTACATATTTTTCTAATTCTTCTAGTTTAATTGAATTTGTACTTTTAGCTGATTCTATCAAGAGTTTTTTGATATTTTTAATGGCTAAATTACGCTCTTCTATGGTTTTCGCTTGACTGACTAAGTTCTTAGCTAATCGGTTTATTTTGTCCGATATTGTATGGATCAGCGTTTTTCTAGGTTTGTGGTGCGATTTTTTATCAGACGATTCATCATCTGACAATTTTTCTCTTAACGCAGTGCGTGTTTTGATTTCACTCAAACTTTTACCCACGTGGGTGCGACTCTTTACCATTCTCCTTTCAGAGCCGTAAGGAACAAACGCTTTCGCTTTTATGCCCTTCATAATTAGTTTCACATATTTAGTCCCATGGTCACCTAAAGCCTGTGCGGATTTATTAAGTTTTTCTTCCAATCTCACAATAAGGTTCGCCTTTTCTACCGCAGTTTTATTAGCGAAGGTGTCAAGTGATATGTTACAAATCTTTCTCACAATTTCTTCAACCAAGCGCATCTTCAGCGGAGCTTCTTCAATTAATGTTGTCTCAGGTAACGTAATTGCTGTGAGGATCAAAGGTATTAAAGACAAGGTACTTCAAACATAATTATAATATAATATGTAGATATAGGTACCTACTATCATAATTATGTATTAAAAAAATTAAAATCTTTTTAGGCAACAAAGAGTGTTTCCTACAAGATACCTACAATTTTAAAGAAATTATCTAGGCCTTTTCAGACAGGTCAAAGACAAAGCATTTAAATCATAAATTGACTGTTGACTAACACTGTCTTAAATACAGCCTTAGGGTAGACAAAACACACTGCAATTAATTTAAGATCGGTGCGGGCCGGTCTACTATTATACCTAACTATTTATCTATCTGCTATATTATACATACTAGATAAATACATACCATTACATAGAGTGATTGAAGCCACAACAAATAAAGAACCAAGTACGGCGTTCAGCGGCAACATGTTGGAAATTAGTCTTGCTTGTCAAATTCACGAATACAATGTTCTCTAATTAAACATTCCATACTTATTAAGATAAGAGAACCAATGAAAAGTACCTACAAATTATGACCATTTTGTATTTTATGGGAATCATAAATTTTTAATGATTCGCTATTTCCATAAGGTAATTTGATGATTTTATTTTAAAATTTATATCCTTATTATTTTGGAAACTAAGGTTGCACAATATTTGCTTGTATATCATGGTTTTTTAGGCTTACCTAGACCTCCCTACTTACCTATGCTGTAGGTACAAGGCTATCAATAAATTCAATAAACATAAAAAATATGTGAATTCTATTGCTCAGATCGCCAATAAACTTTTGCATATAGGTTTCATATATAAATAACATTTTAAGTTGATCAAACAATATTTATGATATGATTCTCTCTCTTGAGTCGTACTCTTCATGACTGAGGGTCGTGACTCCCCCGGAGAATTAATTCGATATGGGAGTTTTCATGTGCAGATACATCGTGGTGGGCGCCTAGATCCTTCCACGGAAGACACATGTCCTCCAATATTGTGATCCTCAAACATGTCGGTTTCCTCACGATGTTTTCCTTCACCGTTAAGCGAGTGCAAATCCACACATAACTTGAAAATACAAGTCATTGGTGTAGGGCCGGATTCAAACCAGGGTGCGTGTAGATGAAAAGCAGAATAATAAAGACACTGGAACCGCTAAGTCAAACTCGAATCGCTTAATATGTTATGATTAAAATAACTTTATTCGGTACAAAACACAATTTAAATATGTATTATTATAGACCAATGAAGTCCAATTGACCAATGAAGTCCAATTCCTAAAATATGTTAAAAAGCTATTACTAGACAGAACTATATACACAATTAAGGAATATTTTTCATATGACTACAGTCATATTAAAAATGTTGATTGCTGTTGTCATAATAATTCAAAATTAATTAATTAAGGACACATAATTTTATACATTTTGATTCATATTTTAAATTGACTATCTAATCTAGCCCCTATACAGCTAAAATAACTATAAGTTTTATTTTATTTCAATGTAATTTTAATTAGTAATTTTTTTGACGAGACATGACTGATGCCAACACCTATTATCATTGTAATAAGTTAGTTGTAATTCTGTATGTCAATAAAATCTATCTATCTATCTATTATATAACTCAATAACTACTCCGCTACGCGTAATCAGGTTCAAGGCAATACTGCAAATATTATTGATAGCAAATACCTATTGGATTTTTAATGTTTGTTATGCTTTATTACTATACTTACTTAGGAAAATCTCAAGAAAGTTTTTCAAAAAATCTTTCAACTTACACGTAGTACTATTTTATGAATCAGTGGTTTATCCTATATTTTTATTAACATACGTATAATATATTTTTAGGTCCGCTTGCACAATAATTTTATTGAGCCTTTGTGCAAATAGGCGTCAAAGCCGTCATATTTAAGGGAGTTTTTGTTTTTTTTTCAACTGTCGTACAAAGCAAGTAGCTGTCAAAGTCAATAAAATAATTCTGTCACTGTCAGTGTCAGCTAGCCCCTTTCTTTTGGGAATTTAGATAACCTCAAAAAAATATATTATAAAAATAAATTCTAAAATAATAATAAGAAATAAATAGTTACAAATTACAATTAATATATAACCAGCAATTATATTACAGCTCCACAAAGATGAATACGTCTGTAATCAAAGTAGCACAAGTGAGTTATTTGGCCTCGTAATTATGTCCATGTAAATATGAAGTGTTTGGATTTGTTATTTTACTTCGATTTATTTGTAGAGTGCAAGTGCTTTACCCGGTGTCTTGGCACAATGGTCTCCCGTGCTCGCGTCCCAACTGCACACGTCGGCCCCGCTCTGCAGGGTGGTGGCTGGCAAATACAGGATAACCAAAAAACGCGACCGTCCACTTACTTACGAGATGGCAAACCCTCCGCATTACATCGCTCATCGCAAGTCTTGGAACTCGTGGAATACGTGTAAGTTGTGTATCCTTATTGCCTTATATTTCCACATTCATTATTCAATGTGGATACCTAATTGAGATTTAAAATAGAGTATTTATTCACTGGGAGATCTCTTGAGCAGACATATCATGATGAATGCCCAGTTTCTTCCATGAAAGACTTGTTCTCATATTTTACGTTCCTCAAAACATGATGGTTTCCTCACAATGTTTCCCTTCTCCATTAGCTGGTGCATATCCACACAACTTAAAATACAAATCAGGGATTAGATAAGGTGCACTGATAAGGCAAATTCACTGTTTTTTTTTCAAGATTTTTACTAGAATAATATTTATTTGTTTTTGTTTCCAGCAAGTTTGAAAGATGGTCTTCGCAGATCAGAAACTGTTATTGAAGATGAGTTTATTCGAAAATTCATGAATGGTACTTGGCATGGCTTAGTGTGTAGCGAGGTATGTCTCATTGTTAATACTTTACTTACCAAAGGATTGTGATTAGCTGTATACTTCTTTCTTGTTAATACTTTTTATGTCTGAACTCAACCCTAATGGTACAGTTCAGACAACAAAAAAGAAAAAAAATTATAATGACCAAGTGGTTATTCTGCTATCATACTAAAATTGTGACAGATTATTATGATCATTGGAGTGATGGTAATCAAATCAAAGTTTTTTATTTCTGTAGCCAATTACATGCTCTTAGAAACATCAATTTTCAAGTACAGTAGTAAAGTCCCTAGAGTCCTGAATACTTTTTGTAGCAAAAGAAGCAAGAAAACCCATTGGCATCCACTACTATAGTTTAATCCTATCTCTAAATTTCAGATTATAATCAAGAGACAATTCAACCACATCAGAGTGGCAGCCATCATCAGACGCGCTGTGTCTCCAACTAAGATGTACTTCCTCCTGGGTTACACGGAGGAACTCCTGGCCAACTGGCTGCAGTGTCCCGTCACATTGGAGCTGCAGACTGTGGACAGCTTCAAGGATGTTGTGTTCAAGTATATTTAAATGTTATTTTGTTGTGTAGTCTGTAGGTAATTAGAATAAATCTGTACATAAATTATGAGAATTGCCTCTTATTTCTTAGTTAGGTATATTTAACTTCTTACTTTATCCTTCTCTTTAAAAATGGTTAGTGGCTAGTTTTTATTAGTTAATTGTAATCTTGTCTTCTTTAATTGCTAGGTAATGAAAATTAAGTATATTTTTTTGTTTTAATAGGAATCCTCTATCTAGTATCAGGAGATGATGAAAGGAAACGATGTCATAAAATTCATATTATTTTATAATTTGATTCATTCAAATATACATAATGTGTCAACAAACTAGGCAGCGCCTGCCGCCTGCCGCCGCCCCGCTCCGCTCACTCGAGCCGCTTCTGAACTTCTGCACATACTTTGTACTTTTTACACAAATACAGGTATGTAGCGCGCGCCACACGCCCCGGGGGCTCTAGCCATCTCTACAATGCTATATTTATTTGTAAGTTAAGGCCATCAGTTTATTGCTTCGCGAGGTGGCACAAACTTCAATATGTCATACAAGCCCCCGCGGGCGGGCGGCGCTCGCTCACACTGACAGTAACATTCCAACTTACAACGATGTTCAACTTCATATGAATATGGTGTCTCCATTAATAGTTGTTTATCACAGTGACAATGCATTTGTTCTTACATTCTAGTGAGTTAATTTTCGATCTTATTCGTTATATCACCATAATACACGTTTAGTAAAGTCGTCAAGGTGCTTCAGAAAATATTATTTAATTATCATGATATTATTTGTTTAAGTCCCGAACAGTCTTTCGTATTGAGCTAATTCGATAGTGGGTGTGGAATGTAGCACTTGATACCGTGCAGCGTGCACGGGTGGTGCGGTGCCGCCGCGTGCGTGCGCAGAAGTCCCGCGGCTCCTTGGATGCTCGCTCGTTGTTAAGCATTAATTGTTTATCGAAACTACGCTATTTACAAATTAAAACACAGACGACATAAAGGCTTTGTGGTAAATTCGAATATCTATTAAAAATGTTAAAGCTGTAGGACACCGTTGAAACTTCCCGAGACGGTGTTGTTCTCGCATGCGGGTGAGATGATCATTACACACACAATTATATACATTCGAATGAAAATAAACAAAATATAATACACATATGTACAAATAAATGTCAAGTTCCAAAGGAACAGTTAATTAAATCACAGAAAATCAAAGCACACGACGACATCTGACGGAAGTTTCAGCGATGTGGAAAACGAATTAGCGTCACAATTTTGGATGGCATCAATTTTGTAAGTAATTGTTAATTTAGCAAAATGTTATGTGCGATCGATAAATTCCTATTTCAACTCTACTCAATGCTAAGTCTATTAAGTAAAAATGTCCATCAAAATTCTATTAAAAATAAGAGATCATATTATGTTCTACTACAAATAAGATAAACTCGTTAATAAAGCTTTGTTATTCATAAGCGGCACAGGAGTTGTACCAGACGCCACTCGGAGCTATTTAAATTCTATTGGCTTCTCTCAATACTGCTGGTGGATACAGTCACTGTCATTGTAGATTACTCGCAAGGAAAACTAATTTACCAATACAAAAGACATTTCAAATGGTAAATTTTCTATTATAAAAAGATCTAAAATTGACAATCACTTCCCTAAACTTGTAAGGGAAAAATGATGATGTTTTATGGAAATGACAAAATCCTTTTAGAAGACGTTACGAATTTGAAGACTGAAAAGTTTATGTGATCACTGAAAGGAAGAGTTTGGAATATAATACAGCATAGTACCTACTGGTAAAAGTAAAATTAATTTTCCCTTTAAGTTATCTAGAAATTAAAAAAATAGACAGTTCCAAAGACTAACAATCAAGACAACATAATGGTTGCATTGAGTACAGAAAATAACAATTCTGAAATATATTATTAATTTAGCCAAATCTTACTATTACGCTACGTGTAATTTACGGTCAAATTGTTTTCATAAAATTATTTTACAGATAAAACGCAAAAAAATAGGCCCCTCAATTTGAAATAAAAACAACTTTTACAGTAAATTAAAGCAGTCCAAGAATAACGTAACATCACAATTGAGAATTAAAAAGAGCAAGAGAATTTGTTAGATTTTTTAACTCCACTAATAAGTTGTAGTTTACTTAGCAGACTAAAAAAGGTAAATTTCTACATACTTTGGAAACCCTTTCTTTATCAATTAAATAAATTCACGAAAAACATTTTGCGCGTAAATTTAGTTATTATGCATCATAACAATATATAGTATAATTAAATTTGTCGTTAAATGCAAAAATAATGCCTAATATTTTACAATTATGTAATCGTGTGTGGTGTATTCGGTAAACAATCGGTTGCGCTACAAATAAACCTATGACTGCAGTATAAAGGCAAGTAGGGCCTGTGTCCGGAGCACCCGCCATCACCACCACCACTACCGCCGCCCCTTCACAATAATAGGTATCCATACAAATAGGTAACAAACGTTATATTTCCGCTCTTCTCGCGGCAGCCGTGCTCCGGACACAAGCGCCGAGCGACTTACATCACTAAACACTTTACAAGATCATCGTGATATGATTTTAAAACCTATTATGTACTTAGAAAATTATACAGCGTAAGTAGTAAAATTTGATTCGTATAAAACTTCATTTTAACTCCTTTATCCTAAAAGTAATAATTCAATATACCCTTTTTCATGATTTGGCTTAATTTTCTTTTTTCACAATACATCCGATAGTTTACAAGAGAGTCGCATCTTTATCACAAACGCGTCAGTAACATTAAAATTAAACACGATCAGCACCTAAGTTTAAATGATAAATATACAATGAATTACAAAAAATATTCAAAATTAATTACCATATTCGATATAAAACATTTCCGACGACGAAGACGAAAATAAGCGTACGTACAACTATGCAGTGGTCCAAATAGATTTGTAATATAAATGTTTCAATATTTGTAAATATCACTACATATTTCGATCAGACAACTAACGCTTCACAACGAGAAATATATGCTCGAGGTCGGAACATGTCGCCCGCTCAGTGCGAGGCACTCTCCGGCGCAGCCGGGAGAATGTAGTCTGCTGTGTGTTGGTGAGAGTGTGCCGAGTGAAGGGGCGACATGTTGCGAACTCAGCCTATGACTAGGTTATAGACAGGTCTTGCCACGACGTCACCGCCGCGGCGCGACCCCCATCACAAGGTTCACATGTTTACGATTACACTGCGAATACATCTGACAGGGAAATCATTGCACTCGATTACACTGGAACGGTAAAACCGAAACAGGTATTAAATATGATACTTCGGCACCTGTACAGATGTAAGGGCCGCGTTACATTAACAATATCGTCCGCGAGGGACGAGTGACGCAATAACCAAGGCCACAAGGACACACCACACTCACACACATTTGTACTGCGCCAGTAGCTGCCCGCTACACTGCGGCGGAGCGGCGCGGCGGGACACACCTGACCGTCGACTCAAAAATACTACAACTAAAACATTAAAAATAAAATGCAACTAACATCGTTTTGCAATTTTTGATCGGACCACCCGGAGAACGACGAATACTGAACAGTTTCCAATCTAAACGGCTTACATTTATAGATTTTGCGAGCGACATAAAGGTGTTCTCGTTCGGGCTAGAGGGCCGGGCCTTCGCGTAATTGAATAATAACCTACTTACAACTAGACAGGGGCGCCGCGCGGCTCCGACCGACACTTACACTACTAGGGTACACAACTTACGTAGAGCACGATTAAACGGAGTCAAAGAGATATCTGAAGGGGAGCAGGGGCCTCTCCTGCTGCAGTTTGTTGGACACACGATGCCACATTAACCTAGAGCCTTGTTCTACGCCGACACTGCGCTAACTCGCCACTATTCGCCACCTCGCCACTACTCGCCACCTCGCCACTACTCGCCACCTCGCGTCCACAACTACACCCGCACCTACACATTCCTCGCGCTCCATCAGAAAGCATCACTCGACACGACATTTGGATTCTGGCAACTACTTTCAAAAATTGGGAGAAAAACATCCAAGAGCATTTTGTAAAACGTCACGACTACTTCACGAGTTATTAACGCTATATTTAACAGAAATATTATGTAGACGTTACTATTAGTTAATTTTAAAGTATAAATCATACAATCGATAGATCCACTGTAGGTCTCACTGACATGGAAGCATTCAACTAATCGCTAAACTAACAATGTTCACAAAATATTAATCAAATTATTGCACACACTTGATGTTCTCTCGATAGCTTTATAATTTCATTATTATTGAACTCTATATAAAAGGTATATACTTAGGTTATTATTAAGTATCAAAAATAATTGTTTTTGTCAATTAGTACATCGAGATATAGATTTTAGCTATGTTACACCCGGTTACTAATGTCTACTACAAGCATCCTACTACTGAACGACACCGAGATGTGAATCAACACACTTACTTCCCACGTAAGTGTGTTGATTCACATCTCGGTGTAATATAACTCACTGCAATGAAGAAACCACCTGAAAGATCCTTTCATCTCACACATCACAGAGACTGAATATACGAAACAGAGACAGCAGTGTTTCCAATGATTTCTTAACTGTAATGGGCTAGTCTAACATCTATTACACTGACCCAGACCAACTATAATACAGAAATATACCAGCATTATTTACCTACACTTAATAGTTGTGAAAGTTTGTCCAATATAGCAGCAGATGATTCAACATACAGATGAGACAAAAATTTATTAGTTTTGAAATAGGCCAGTAAGAAATCTGATGCAAGATAACAACCAACATTGAAAAACAGCAATACTGACAGGTAACCAATCACAATCAAGCGACAATTTTAAGCTCGATCGATATTTTAGACATGTGACAACTCCTGACTCATAACTTACCCAAAAAGATTTTCAATGAAAAATCTGCCAGTTCACAGTTTATGAGCAACTTTCGAGACTTGCACAGAATACGTCACATTCACACATCACAACACACATCAACGTAATATAAAGAGGAGTAATCAAATTCACAAAATTCATTCAGTAAATGGACATTTGAAGGAATTCAATTATAAAGTTAACAGAGAACATCTGCACTCAAAAATAAAAAACCTTCATCCATACAATGCACATGTACAAGTATCATACAATACAACTATTATCATACTAAGGCAGGTTTTTTATTTTTTCTCACTAAGCATTTTTGTACCATTCCTCGACTGTATAATAATATATTGATTTGTAATTGATAGAAAAAATATTATTTTAGTTATCTACTATCAATCGATACAAACATTTCATAAAAAAACATTTTCACTTTTTACATTTAGTCACAGAACAGAAACAACATCAAATTTCAAATGATTGCTTTTGTCAATTTTTAAAAATTATAAAATACCAGATTCATATTGTTTTGTCGAGACTCAGGCAAGTTGGGTCATAGTTAGGAATCAGGTATTGTAAATTGTATCTTATGTAAAGACAACAAGGTCCATTTTGAGTTCAACTTGCTTCAAGCCTGTCAGTACGAATTGCACAGTTTCCTTAACAACACTAAGCTACAGAAAACTGACATATACAGACATGATTTATAGAACAACTAATTACTATCTTGTAAGGATTTCATTGACAACTTATTGAATAATTTGAATTGTGAAAAAGCTGTCACATAGACACCAATCTTAGTTGGTGTAATGTTTGTCAGCAATAGTCACAATATTACCATAATAGTTATAGAGAAATTAGTTGATTTTCTATTATAGTTCCTGATGTCACTGAAATAGTAACACACAAATGTTTTACTAAGAAAATTACTTTTTAGATTGCCAGAAGGACCAAACTATTTACTGGCAGAATCATAATCAGCTACTTAGCAATATTTTTGAGACACATAAAATAGCAAAGTATATGTTCTGCTAAATCTGACCAAATTTTTAATAATATACATTATGTATGTATATGAAATCATCAGAGAAGATTCTCCATAATTCATTTTAAATTCAGAAACATTTAATAAAGTGGACTAACGAAACTAGATTGATTTAGAAATTACTATAAATTATATCATTCTATATCATAGTGATCCTTCTTCACAATTAAAAAAAAGGGCTGTAGCTTTCGATTTGTTACATAATAGTTATGTATGGGTATAAAATAATGATTAATTGAGAATGTGGTCAGAAATTAAATTTTCAACAAAATAGGTCAAATAGTTAAGTGGGTGAATACTTTCATCACTTATTTCATATAGGTGAACACTTTGTGTCAATTGTACATCAAATTGATATTTAGTATAACAACAGTATTGAACAAATTTCAATACATTTGTCAAACACTTTTGATGGTTATATTCTGATATTGGTGTGACACTTCTTGATGTTGATTGTATTCTTATGTCGGTCTGACACTTATGTTAGACACTTGATGTCGATGAAGCACTAAAGTAATGATTTTACACTATACTGATGTTAAACTAATGTAATGTCGGTGAAACCCTACTGTATTGTCGGTAGAACACTATTCGGATGTCGGTAAAACACTATTCTGCTGTTGACAGAACACTATTTTGATGGTACACTAATCTGATGTCGATGAAACACTATTCTATTGTCAGTATAACACTATACTGGTGTTGGCAGAACACTGATGTCGGTAGAACACAGATGTCATCAAAACACTATTTTGATGTCGGTAGAACACTGATGTAAGCAAAACACTATTCTGACGTTGGCATAACATTGATGCCAGGAAAACACTGCTTTGATGTTAGCAAAACACTGATATCATTAAAACTCTATTCTGATGTTGATAGAACACTGATGTCAGCAAAGCACTAATTTGATGTATGTTGAACACTGATGTTTGTAGAACACTGATGTCGAGGTCGAACACGTTTCCCTTGTACTAGTAGTGGTGGGTGGCGGTGGCGGCGCGAGCTAGGCACGCTTGTGTCGCGGCGCGCGGCGTCGCTCGCGCGGCGGCGTGTGCTACCGCCGCCCGATCAGACCGTTGGAGTTGCCCGCTCCCGGGGACATCTCCAGTTCTACTAGTAGGGGGAAGTGATCTGCAAGTGGAACAATATTTGGATGATAATATAGAATATAGTATTTAATTATTTTATTTAATTTCGTTTTATTTATTTATCAATATCAGCAAGTATAGGAAAGTGATGTAGGAATATTCACAACTGTTAGCACAAATAAAAGTAATGATGATGCAAGCTTTTGACAGTAGTTGCGACCGTGTTCTAGAGTCAACTACTAAGCTCGTTTATCAAATGATAGTTTGAGTAATATAACAAATTAAATCAGGGGATACTTGATACAAGCGTTTGTTTAGTGTGGGGCTAGATGGCAATGTGTGCAATGTCCCGGAATATTTATTTACTTTGCGGAAATCCATTGTAATGAAACTCTGGTGAAAGATGTAGTGTTTTTCCGCTGCGACTGCTCCTGTACCGGCTTCAAACAACGTAACGAAGTAACAAGTGTGAACACTACTTAGCTTAATTTGAGTAATATAAGTCATATTCTCACCTTCTTCTTCTTATCGAATGAGAGTGGCCAACTCTGGTGTCGAGAGTTAATTAAGCCGCCCTAAGGGCTTCTGACATATTCTCAGTAGACTATGAGAACACATAAAGTGAGACTTTCCCTTACCTGAGGGTATGTGTGGGTGCGGGCAGCCGACCACCTTGTGCTCGCGGAACCAGTCCTGCGAGAGCGGCCCAAGCAGCCCCAGCGGGGTCATGGTCTGCTTGCTGTAGAATATGTAGTCGATGATGCCTTTGAAGTCGAATCTGGAATCACACAATGTCAAGTTCAGTGAACGGATTTGAGGATATTTCATTGAAACTTTGGATAATATGATCAAAAGCGTCACGCCTGTGTAATTTAATGTAAAAATTATGATCTGTGTATGCCTATCACAATAATGTATATGCCATGTAATTTGAACGGCCACAATGCGTTTTTGACATTTCATTCTAGACATGAATCATTTCGGACGTCGCGTCGAACTGTGTATGCCTCTTGTTTTTATGGTTTTCGAGTAAAACCTGGTTCACGCGAAAACGAAACGCGATTTTTATAAAGAGTGGTAAAAGCCTGTCTATAGTATAGCTACACTTTTAGTGGGAAAAGGTGGCATAAAAGTCACGTTTAATGCGCTAAATAATAAATGTATTTCATCTGAGAGAACGCCACCAGTGTGTGCAATACTTTTGACGTCCAAATCCTTAGCATTTGGCAACCAGAGTGTACAATGTGTAATGACTCACGTGTAGTTAGTATAGGGCATGATATCCTCGCTGTAGGCGGAGGCGAGCTTGAAGTTGTGCGTGAACTCGTGCTCGGAGCCCGGCATGCGGCGCAGGGACGCCGCGTAGCCCAGCTCCTTGAAGTCGCGGTGCTCGGCCGACACCCGCCCGGCCGACAGGAACTCTACCACACCTGGAACGACGAACAAACATAGCTTGGTAAAAAAATTAAAAGAGATCTTGAACCCATGTGATCAGTACAGAATACCATCATTATAATATTTTCATATACCCCATACTGTCAATCGTACACTGTTCTGATGTTGCTGTGACCCTTTTTGATGTTGATATTACACTACTTTAATGTGGATAGAATACTAAACAGACGTCATTCTAGCATATTTGCAAAAAGATAACACTAGCAAAATATGTTTCATACTTCTCATTTCATCTATCTGACTTCTTCTTTAAGCTGAAACGTCTAAAAGCGATGGATTGAGTAAGATGTAGCGTGCGACCTAGTTATAAAGGTTACTTTCAGGACACATCAACCCCAGCACACACGTACTTCTTCAGTCTTAGACATATTTTGTCGATCATTGCACGAATATTTTCTCTTTTTCCAATTACATCTTGTACATACCACTATCAGGCAGTGAGTTGAAGTCCCCACACAGCAGCAGCTGCACGTTGTCCCTCTGCCCCGCCATGCGCAGAGTGCGCGTTGAGTCCTCGTGTATGGCTCGCAGCTCGTTGCTCAGCATCATGGTCTGGATGAGCTTCACGTCGCAGAACTCGGGGTCCCAGTGGATGTGCGCCGTGCACACCAGGATGGGCTGCGAGAGCATCGATGAGTCTGTTGGTATGCCTGGAATTGATGAATTTGAAGGTTGAATACACAGAACTGATAGAGCAAGACTAATCCAATAAGTTATAATATCGGAAGGAGACTGGAAGATTCCTTCCCCATCAACAAACATTAAACATTGCTTTTTGAAGCATATATTTACAATAAATATTATTTTTTTCGTTGATAAGCAGACTATCATTAAAACACAAGAAAGTGCAATCTGATATGTTTATCAGTGTCAAAATTTTGGAAGGTTTAATTCGTTTTTTTTTCTTATTGATAACTTGGCTTTTTTTGGATACCGAAGACGATAAAACTATTATAAAAGCTAACTTAACTAAGCTATATAAATAGCAAAGCACAACTTAATAGGAAGCAATCGATCGATCTTGTGCAAACAAGCATTTCCTCTAGCTAGTCGTAACTTGGACTGGTGTCACGAAGCTAGCCCTGACTGATCCCGACATGTTCAAGCGATAGTTTGACCTTTCAATCTGGGTCAGACCTCCATTACATTTATTGGATTACCATCACTTAGCAAACAAATAGACCCTCACTAACTGGATCCCGCTAATTTGTGTATGTGTGTATTTATAGATTTAGAATTAAGAGGTTGGTATAACTTGTTTATGACTTATCAAATAGATATCTATTTATTCATTCTCACACTTGCTACACAAAATTATTAAAATAGACTACCCAGTAATACTATTTGGTTTGAATGTAATCTTACTAATAGCATCATAAGTTCTAAAGGTAATATTATGATACGGTTTTAAAGCAAAAGATTAGCCTTCTTCGTCTAAAACAAAACCGTGTTAGAGACCACAACTTTGCTTAATTATGTGTATAATATGATTTTGATACTATTTTTTTTTAACACCAGGCGATTTATAATGAACATTTATTGGTTAAGGTAGTTTACCCGATTTCTAAATTTTCCTCTCGTACTTCATCATCATCATCATCAGCCCGCTATCACCCACTGCTGAGCATAGGCCTCTCTTCTTGTACGCCACTCGTCCACTCTCTCGTACTTACTTACAATTAAAAAATGGTAATGTTACCGTTTTCCCAAGCCGCCTCCTTGGTTTTGAGCAGCGCCGCGAGACCAATGTTATCCTTCGGCATGACTCGGTTCAACATGTTGTCGGAGCCTTCGCTGTTGGCCATCGCCAGCTGGTTGAACTCTATTAGGTGCTCCTTTACTAGGGCGAACCTGGAACGAGATATTTTATAAAGTCATAAAGATTGAATATTTATATGCACCAAGAAATAGAATAGAACCCGGTTTTTTTTCTCTGTGTAACATCTCCTTGCATTGCCCTTTCGTTAGGGTTGTTTCTGTTTTGCTAAAACTGTCTCTTACACTTCTGTCACTTATTAAAATTAAAAAAAATATATAAGTGACCTTAATCCTCATAAATTTTAATTTGTAGTGTATTTTCATGTTTTAATATCTGTTCTTATTGTAATATTAATATGTCAAGTAATCTATGTAGGTAGATGCTCTTGCCGAATGTCTAATTTCTTTTAACAGCATGTGTACAATAGAACCCGGCTCATTAAATGCAACTTTTATAAAGAGCGGTGAAAATATTCCATTCTTTTCGCACAATAGTTCGTGGTCGTAAGTATTAAAACATATAAATTGACAGATTAATATGAATCCTCGATATCAACAACAATAGATTTACGTAATCTAACTAACATACCTACATAACATACGAGCATTATAAATGGCAACATCGCAAACAAAAATAAATCTTAAAAAATAAGACAAATAGGTCTGTTTTTGTATGAACAGAAAATTTATATGAGCGAGTAAAGAACAAATACAAATATGTAGATTGAATCACAATAGTTGAATCACTGTTTCATGATTCAATGCTTATTGATATGCAACAATGAGCCGTGTTATATCACCATAAAGAATTCGCGAATGAAATACTAAACCCATTCTATTGTCCCTTTGGACCTAATGCAAAACAATGCAGGTGCAAAGTGTCATACGGTGTCAACACAAATATTAGTTACGAACAAAGGACTTTTATTTTAGAATAAAATGCATTTTAAGTAACATAGTCGTTCTTCAAGCCATTGCATATTTAGAAGCGCATGCTATTTCATAGCTCTTAGTTTTATTGCAGTTGAAATGGGCGAACTATCTACAATCAGGCACTTGTGATGTTGGTGTTGAAATTATTTTAAAACTAGGAGATGCCTTCTGCTTCTGTCGCGTAACTCTGAATAAGAAGTAGTTTATGTCATTGTCACACTATACGGCCACCATACCAAAAATCATGATGATCTATCGCTACGTTGCGCCGTGGAAAAAGAACAAGCATAGCATAACACACTTTTATGCTGTTATGATATCTAAATATTATATGTATATAAAACTCAAAGGTGACTGACTGACTGACATAGCGATCTATCAACGCACAGCCCAAACCACTGTACGGATCGGGCTGAATTTGGCACGCAGGTAGATGTTATGACGTAGGCATCCGCTAAGAAAGGATTTTTGGAAATGCCACTTTTAAAGGAGTGAAATAGGGGATGCAAGTTTTACTTCTCAATGCGGGCGAAGCCGCAAGCACCCACTAGTTTTTAATATATTGAATAATCATACATACTTAGTTAATCTATTACTTACTTAGCAGATCTAAAGAAGATGGCGCATCCATCGACGTACTTCCTCTCCGACTCGGACATGGTCTTGGCTCGCGATTTGGGCGAGAAGATACCGTCGTAGCCGTCCTTCTTCAGCTCCGGCAGGAAGTAGTTGTAGAACTGGTCCGTCTCCACCTCCTGAAGTGTAGATAAATACGATTAAATAATTAATTTAATAAAAATTAACACGGTCGCAACCGATTACATTAATTATTTCATTTACAAATATTCAAATACCTTACAATCACAATATTTACAATCACTTAACAAACAATGCCATACAATAATTAAAATATATCTATTTAAAAAGTTGTCAAAAGGAAGTAAAATAATAATCAGCCCATTCATTAATGATAATGATATAAAGAAAACAAGTATACAAGAACATAGTTGTTACAATCCCAGCAGCACCTTTCTTTTACGTAGATACGTGGTTCGTGATGTTAAGCAGTGCAGCCAGCAAGATGTCTCACACTTGCCCACAAAATATGTACCTACCTATAGTACCTATTTACTCTAGATTTGACCACAGCATAATGCTGGTATGGGAAACAACAACGGGGGATTGATACAGTTGAGTTTTATAACATCAGCCCAAGAAAAGCCTTGTTTTGAACATCTTTGTAAATTTATGGCGGCCCAGGCGTATCCTGCTATCTGCTGCATACTTTTCTGTCACCCCAGACTTAGAACCGCAAAAATGCGAAATTGACCAAATTTATACCGTTTGTCTTGATTTTCTTTTAATTCATTATTAATTTAAGAAAAATATCAACGCTTCGACTTAAGGCCACGATATTTCACCCGAAAACGCTTTGCGCTTGGTAAAATGCCTACAGTTGCTTTTTCGCATGCAACTCCATGCTGTATTAACATGAGAGCAAGGGCGAGCATCGCGCGCATAGCTCCGGCCGACGAGTCTTGTCCACACGCAAACAATTTTGCACGATTTGAGCCGTATTGCAGACGTTTTTGACGAAAAAAATTCATATAAAATCAGCAATTCAAAATATTCTATTTATGGTTTTCTACTCCTCTAAATAATAACATTATCTTTTAAATATAATTAAATTGGTTCAAATTTCTGTCCTACTTTTGGAAAAAAAGGTGAAAAATATTTCAAAACAACTACTTTTCAAAAAATAAAACTATCGAGCAAAGTATACGTAATCGTGTTTTGGCGTTTTTTGTTGTTTTAACACTGAATCAAAACTATATAAACTGATAAAAATTTTGCTCTATCTCATATACTTCTATTTTATTTGATTTTTATGAAATGTCGATTTCACATAGCACCCCGCGTTAAACGTGTTAAAAATGACGTAGGTATATTACAAAACTAGTACCAACGTATTAGTATGTTACTATAAATCTGCTTAGTCTCAGTTACGCTTACTTCAAAAGCTATAAAACTAAACATACGGAAAGGTATTACAATACTTACATTAAAGAAATTGAAATTAACTACCTACGCAAAAACTCGACTTCATACTGAAATATGTGTGTACGCATGATATGCAATGGTGGACTATAATAATAGTATATATAATACCAGCACCAAACTTCATAATATATACGTCAGTAATAATTAACAACGCATCATATAGTACTTATATAATAAATATTTAGTTATATTCTGTGATCGCAATAATCAAGAGTCATGTCAAAGGAGAATACAGTGCTTGTGCAGTTAAATAAACTAAGGAGTATACTGATAGAGCACGAACAGACATACTGATTATGAACGTCGCTTATATCGACATATGTTTCGGTACATTACCGAGTACCATCTTCATTGGTTGATCAGTTGTTCCGAAATGTTCGCGGTAATCATATTAAACAATTAATCCTAATATCTAGAACGACAATCAGTTTAATTCCCCCAACAAATAAATATCTACGCGCTGTCATTGGTAGATTTAAAATTTTCAAGCAAAGACAGCGCTCAGAAGTATTTGTTTCAAGATTTGAATTAAACTGATCCTCGTTCCTGAAACCGGGGGGTACTGTTTAGAACGTCGAATACCGACGCACGTTTCGATACGAACGAAAAACAGGCAAAGTTGGCACACGTAATATAACCGAAACGTAAGTTTGAAGTTTGCGCTCCACAAGTACAGTTCAAATGGCTTACAATAGTTCGTGTAACTAAGGAGTACTAAGTTACTAGCCTGTAAGCTAATGATGTCTGCGGAGTAATGTCTAATTTCGTCCAAAATACCCTTCTTCCTGTAGTCCCAGTCGAGCGCCCAGCTGGGGCAGTAGCCGTACATCTGCCGCGTCGCATACTTGTCGCACAGCACGTTGTAACACATCACCGTGAAGATGCCTGCAACAAACATAAATAAATAATAAATAAATATTCCGGGAGTTTACGGCAACCCCTAGATTAGAAGGCAGAGCCACTACCAACTAAACTAATAGGCCAGTCAAAATAAATATACAACATGTCAACAAACAAAATGCGAGCACACTAACTATGCTTGTAACAAACATATAAAACTTGTCAACAGTTATATGAGAAAATAACCTACTTTACAACTTTCGGAAATGGTCTTTATGGGAAATAGTACAACTTAGGAAATAAGACAAAAAATAGATACGATGTCGTTTTATTGGTGATGTTCATGTCAGAGCTGCCGCGAATTATAAATGACATATTTTCAACTAGCCTGAGCCCACTGACCTCCATTACTACTGTACTGATGGAGATCAATGCCTGAGCCCTACTAATTATGTCTTAATTGTTGTCCATCTAAGATTTATGAGTAGATATCGGAATAACATAAAACACTGTATTGGATGTATCGCAGCAAAAAAGTTTTGTGACATGTTATAATCCTCATTCTTTGGCAATTGCCTTGTATTCTGACAGACAGGCTCTATATTATACGAGTATACGTTACGTAGATGGAAGAGATCGGGCTCGCGTGTCAGTTTAAAAAATGTCCCAATTAAAATGAGAGGCGCGCAGTGCGCGCCACATGCGGCGAGCACGCGACAGCCGCCTCCTGCCAATCAATACAGCGCAGCTCCAGTACTTAGCCAGAACTGCAACCCGGATGGACATGAGAAGCCGTATAGTAGATAAACAATCACGTTAGCCGCCGCGAGCCAATCGTGTCGACGACTTGGAAGATTAGCGTCGACGACGAGAGAACTGCATAAGCGTTCGCGTTTACGAGCGAAAACACCTCACATCACCGTATTGAGGAATTTCTAAATAGAGACATAACAATCCGACTGCAGCCTCGGGTGGCGGAGAATACTCAGAAAACACCATTTCCGGTCTCGTTAAGCACGAGGAAATTGGGCATAGCGAGGGTGTGTAACGCGAACAGCGACGGAGGCATTTCGACGTAGGTATCCACTTATTACGTAAACTAAGGTGGCACGACTGCGCTCTCTCACGCTCCGCGCCATTATCTTAGATTTATGCGGACGTGGCGCGCTCGCACCCGTCTCATTACGCGGATCAAAGTGTGGCGTTGCGCCCGGTGACGGCCAGTCTAAATGTCGACTTCGTGGAAGACGCGCCGATGCAATTATCTAGATTTAATCGAGCCGAGTTCCAGTCTATCAACAAACAAAGAACCGGGAGTGCTGCGTGTAAGACAAAGCGGCGCTGACGGCGTAACAACGCGACGCTGGCTCGAGGGACAAGACAATGCCGAGCGCGGACGCGAGCCGTACTCGGGACAAATTGATAACGATCGCACGGGGCGAGGTGCGCCCGCGCTCATGCTAATCGTCGTCGAGTCAAAGTCACCTGGCGGCGCGTCGCGATCAATGTGGCCGCAAGCACGTGCTTCTAATGCTGCCATTGTATGCTGGCTGCGGCGCGACGTGGCGCATGCCAAACGTGGCGAAACAATACGCGCATCGATAATCACACGTTGTTTAGGAAACTGTGACCGCAACGAAAGCTCGCCATGCAGACAATAATAAAAGGTGAAACATGTGGACAAATAAACTAATAGTCGCACAATCCTAAACAGATAACAATAGAAGGCGAGGTGACACGACATTTTTATGGCATGTGGGCAGGAGCCGAATGTAATGTAGGGCTAAGGGAGGGTTATAAGCTACATTGCTATAAGAAGCTATCGGAAAAGGCGTGGCATCGACGAATGTCGGGCGGCAAGCGAACCATGTCACGGCTGCCAAGTGAAATGATCGAGCAGTCTCAATACTGGTTCATCTCTGTATTATCGCATTTAAATGTCCACCCCGAGCAGACGTCCAGGAGTCGTATCTTGGTCAAGAACTGCCCGCTATGGTGGATGGCCAGTCACGCTCGCGTAATTGATTTTCTAATATCAATCGTGAGGGATCGAAACGGGGCTTTTTTGGCTCGAATCGAGTGAAGCTTATTAAAAGCGATTTATGTGCGCGAAGTTTCAATTTGGATTGGCGTTCTAAAGAACTCATTAGATCACGGCGTGTGCAGCGCGGGCGGATCGACAATATATGACGCAAGAAGTCTCAATAGGTGCTAACAAGAAGTCGTTAGCAGCAGTCGGCGGGCGTCGGGCATCGGGCGGGACACGTCGGCGGCCGCTTCGCTCTATAGATTTCACCTTCGGCTAATGGGAGCGTATCATGCGATTCTGGCCGAGCGCTAATTGAGCTGTTAAGCAAATAACACAACAATTTCGTCGACAGTTAACTTTTTGTTGAGATCGATCACATCAAGATAAGGTTAAACATTAGCGAGTTGTTATAACTGAACACAACACACGGGTTAATGCTTTTATTCGAATACAAAGTTGCGTAATAGAGCGCTATCTAATTGTGGACGATGTATGGGCAACCATTATATCGAACGTGGAAGTCGGCGGCGGCGATGTATGGGAGGAGCCACATGAATCCTTCCTGCTAAGATTAGAAGGATGTTACGCCAACAATAATTACCTAGGAAGCTTTACCTATATAACTTCTTCCTTGCATCGTTCTTCGCCTCGGACTAAAGCACTGATGTAGCCAGTAAGGTACGAGTACATGGCATGCAAACAAATTACTTTTAAACTTTAGCCCTAAAGGTTATGAATCAAGTCCAGCGTATCTCCTCACATGCGATCTCCCTTTGAACGGCTGACATGTGCGGAAGGCATGAGCATTGGCTACATTCATGAACGCGCATTAATCAAATGGCACGGGTTTAATGCAGCACCAACTAGTCCGAGCGTTCGTTGCAATGCGAGTGATTTAGTAGAGGGAAACTGCACGCCCGATACTGCGGCGTCATCATCACAACATCTCACTTTGAACGTCGCTCGATGAGCCGACAATATACGAGAAATAAAACCACTCGGGTGCTATCGCGCCTCATCTGAATATAATGGCAGGAGGCGCAGAGCCGTCTGTCTGTTTATTGGCAATGTCATGTCATTATGTGCGCATTTTGTATTACGCCCGACTCCGACCCGCTCCGCGCCGATCCAGTTCCTATAAATACACAGGTAAATGGCATCTCTTTATTCTGTTAAGAGCATTAAAGGGCTAAAAATTCTTTGAATTGTCGAGATAAATTCCATTACTTTTAGATATAAAGAAATAAAAGAAAAATATTGTTTGGTTGTTCTTTTATTCAGTATTCAATTCGCACGATTGGGACTTTTCTTTAAAACTTTTCAAAATGATAGGCACATCGAGATAATAATGTACCTACGAGAGAGAGACTTTACCTGGGAATCTGTCACAAATATAATATGTTCTGAATGACCAAGTTGTAACAACACAATTATGTAATGTATAAATGCACATCAGTATGTACTTCTCAGAGCGGTAATAGTGATGTATGTCCGAGTATAGCAACAGATGAGCGCTGATCCTGGCGTGATGCGCGTGTTCTTTGACCTCATCGAGAACATCGATTAACTTTTTATAGAGAACCGTTTTATGTGCGAACAAATCACAAGGTTTATTGGATCGCTTTGGGCTCTGTTTATATTTGCCGCCTATTTTATTATTCTGGCCTCTAGGCAACACGCCTCAGTCGAGTTCGATCAAATAAGGGTTAGGTCGGCTACGAGGAGCTTCCATTCAGTCCAGGGTAGTAAACATATTCAAGGACAGTACACAACGGCAGGCCTTCACAATTTTCTGTTTCATATTGTGTGTTTACTGGTGTGTTGGTTGGTGAGGTAAGTAATAAATCAAACGGTGGTGTGTCATGTGCGCGGAGCTGATAATGGCGTGTAGGTCGCGCTGCTACTTGCTGGGATCGGTGCAGGCGCGACTGAACTGGATAAATCCACACAACGGTGTCGGCATGTGGGCGATGCATTCCGCTCTAAATTGATTCCATTTTACCAGATGTGTCCCATGAGTAATGGCGCCCGAGATTATGTTTATTCGGTGACAGCCGCAGACGACAAGAATGGTCGGTAACGAGACCGTTACACGCTCGCTCGGGAAATTGGAAATTCATATTTGAAATGAGTTTGTTACGAGATCAAAGGTGAATAACAAATCTCCGTGAGAAATTAACAGGGAAGTCCACGATTTACCGGTATTCTCGCTTAGGAAGGATAACTTCGTTGAATTTTCATGATGCGTTCCGTTAGATTGCTATCAGCTTTATGAACCTCGCAGTTTGTAATACGATAGATTTCATGGAAAAGTGGCGATTCGTTCGCCTTAAGGAGGTTATAATTTGTCTTCATCGCTTCCGGTGTCGATATTAAATTAAAAGTTGCCATATAGGGAGCATCGTTCAACCTTTAGTTCAATAGTAGAGGCGGGCATTAGATGTGACGCCGGTGAGTGGAAAACTGGTTATCGTCGATCTCACGGCCCTTACAAATGAGTATCAAATGGAAGTATTTCCAATTACCGGCGCGGGTTTAATCGACAAAGCGAGTTTACGGATGCGAGGAGGCCACCCGCCAATGTCTCGTATTGTTCGCAGATGGCGAGCGAAGGGCATTTCCTCTTTCCCTGACCGTGGCCAAGATAAGCCGGCGAGCGACTTAGCGCGGACAGCGAGCCACCTCTACCACGGCCTGGTAATAAATTGTGCACTAACAAAGCGATTATGACTTTACTGTCTTGTTATGGACGATATTACGATGTTGCTGCCAATAGCGGATTGCACGTTTTCCTGCAATAACTTTTGTCATGATTGTTGTCAAATAAGCCATTTCAATGCAAATAACATAGTAAAATACTTAAACACAGTAATTGATCTGTAACTTTATTCTAGTTAGTTGGTAATTATTAGTAAGCGAATGGCCGTAATTAAAACGGGTAGAGTTAAGTCACTGTGTCCAAGTAAGCGGTCGTCTAATTGTTGGAGAGAACTGACAAAGCCTACACTTCCTATTCCTTAAAAGGCTCATTGAAGCGTTGTTAGGCGCAGATAACATCGTCACGTAACCGAGCGAGTGTCCGTAAAGAGTTACGTAAGTGGCTCGTGTAATTATGCGATTAGAACTCCTTTTACGTAAGCATGGTCGTGGCGACTCGGATGGTGCTAGACAACGATCTAGATCTACGATTTTGGTCACTTACAAATTACAATGCCGTCTGAATCGGGGTCGACGTTTACTTATTTATCGAATTATCTGTTGAACACAATAAATTAGTTCATTTATTTGTTGGTTCAGAAAGATTGAGACCATACATATATTATGTACATTTTGTCTGAGCCTGAAAGAAACTACACAAAATGCTAGGCACAGCAAGGTTTGTAAACAAATGAATGAATGAATGAATGAATGAATGAATGAATGAATGAATGAATGAATTGTTTATTGTCTGGCAAACTAGGTATATACAGATGTTCAAATTACAGAGCTTCGTCATGTTTGTGATATGAGTACTCTAGTTACTGCCCATTTGGGCTTACAGACTGTCCTTAGTACTATTTGAATTTAATACATAATGATGAAAATACATTTTAATAATACATTTGATGACACACAAAACAGACCACAACATAATACAAATTACCTACATACAATGTGTTATCGCTGTAAACTGAATGGATAGAAGTGCATAAACATCTAAACAGCCCTTTATAAATTTCACGGCCATCAAATTAAAGGAGGTCAGTATGTTTATGAAGGTTCTTAGCGAGTAGTAGACCCTTGGTATTTTGTATGGAGGCACATATCGCGTCATTAGAGCAGGGCGAGTGATGGAGGAGCGAGTACATCAATTATTGGCCAATAGACGCGAGCCTCGGCCGCTGCGCCGACTCCTTGATTTATGTAAATTGGGAGCATGGAGCTGCGGGAAGCGGCCCTGGCTCCGATGCGTGACCACCATACATTAAGCGAATCGCAACTAATTCCTTTTAAACTTAGAATTGTCCGATGATTATTTTCACCTGATCAATGATGATTGCCACGCTTCGTGCTACGTACTCGGATGTAAATAGGCGAAATGGATAACTTCAATTTAGCGAGAGATTTATTCGACCTGGATAGATTTATGCCGTACCGTGATAGAGCTGCTAGGTTATTCACAATTTTAAAGCGAGCGCGCTAGATTGCAGTTTTTTATCTGGGATTGAACGATCTGCCAAACTAACTAGTTCTGAAAACATAGAGCATTAAATGTATTAAAATAAAACAACGGGTTGTAATTTTTTATAGATTCCCGATAGCGGTGCGATTAGATAAGTAATTACACGAGCTAATCATGATCACGGGAGAGCCAGTCGAGGCGAGGTCGATGTCTGTTTGATGGTGAGAGACGCTCTGGGAATGCGAATTTGAGTTATGAAGCAATTTCTGGTAACGTGTACGGCAAACGATGAAACCTTAACAAGATTGGAAGCGCCGGCCATGAATATGATCGCGTCTCGAGGTTAGCGTTGGCAATTATTCAAACGTCAAAATAAGTAAGGAGTGTAACGGGATGCGGGAATATACATGTCAGTGCGAGGCTGCGTCCCACGGGCTGCGATGGATCGCTGCATGTTCGCGAGTGCATGCAGCATTAGCGAGGCGAGGGGGCGGGCCGCAGCTATTATTTACGGCCGCGCCCATACGCCACTATGACACCATATTAATGACGAACTTGTTGGGAGGCTTTTTGTTATCGTTGTTGTATCTCGCAGTGTGGCCGCCCCGGCTATGAATCGTATTAGGCCGAGGGCACAGTCCAGCTCTATTAGTTTTTCTATGATTCGCGTGTTTTTGTTGGAAAAAGTTTTCCTTGTAGAACATGGATATTATTATTATTACGAATGTTACAGCAAATAAGAAATCACATTTGGTAATTTTATCTATACAGCGTCTAACCACGACAGCTGACGATTAAATGATACTGTTCCATAGATTAATTACAGTAACTTTTCACAAGATTTCATTTATAACTTACAATGTTAGGATGAAATCTAAGTCCTAACTATGCCTAAACCTTTACCTCTGGCGAGCTAGAGGTGCGGGCGGCGATCCAATCGGTTAAATTAATGTTGAACGCGACGATAGCCGCGCCTCGAGTTATTTTCATACTAATTAGGAAGCTGTATAGAGATGGTGAGATTAGAGTGGATATAAATGTGTACTTACATGTCGGACGAGTTCTGTTAGGCCTCGTGAGCGGGATCCACGGCCTCTGCGGTGGTAACGTGGCAGATACTGAAACAAATAATATTCTTTTAATATACATACATTTTATGATTTTAATTAATTTATTTGTTTTATTTATCTTGTATGTAGGTATGTGATGTGTATCAAATGTCTGATATGAAGATATGACTATATTTTTTCAAGTATAATGTACCAACTAGTCATATTACTACTATATGAGACAATTTAGATAGAGCATTTAGAGAATTTAGACTAAAGCCCTATAACGCTTGACTAGAGGATAGGTACCCATGATTTATTTGTAGACTATGAGTATTCCTTTTCTTGCAGTGCGAAAAGTGTTTTACAGATGAATCATCTGTAAAACTCATTTCTTCTTGATTCTGTTTGTTAAATAGGTACGAGCAAAATAAAGCGTAACAATACTAGCACAAGCTCTCTCAACGACAACGGTAACGAGCGGACACTTGCAAATAAGCCTCCACAAAAACCTAATAAACCAATTTTAAAAATTGAAACAGACAGAAAATTCAATTCCAAAAATGAAAACGAAGCAAATCATTAAATCGAAACAGAAAGAAATTGAATTGAGGCAAGAAAGAAACAATAAAAATGCAGATTGATCGACTATAATTTGTACGGGCGGAGAGTTTGCATAAGTTTAAACGTCGATTGGAGAGAAGATGTTCTACAACCGGTCGAGTATTTCATTAGCATATTGATATTGTTAAAATGGATTGATCACCTGCAGCCGACAGGTCCTGTCCGTCGCCAGAACCGTTCAATGGAGATTAATAAGAACATAATACATGTGTCTATCATCGGCCGGCCAAGTGACGACAAGTCGATACAAAAAGCGACAATTTGCATAATTCAATTTATTAACTAGACTGTTTCAAATTGCTCTCGCAGCCGATGGTTGTCTGTCATTTACTTTTGATCGATCGACTTGGGATATTCTGTCATTACGCAACCGTTTCTATATTGTAATGACGGTTTAGCCGAGAGAGATTGTCCGGTGGAAAGTAGTCAAAAACATGTAACGTTAT
Organism: Macaria liturata; assembly: GCA_964023185.1. Taxonomy (NCBI): domain Eukaryota; kingdom Metazoa; phylum Arthropoda; class Insecta; order Lepidoptera; family Geometridae; genus Macaria; species Macaria liturata. The sequence continues at coordinate 2,253,530 of OZ026819.1, forward strand.
TGCAAAATTTAAATTCAAAACGTAGTCGATTTAGTTTGACGATGGTTTTTTGCGAGGTTTTTGCGTCGGCAATTAATCGGTTCGCGAGCGTCCGTGCGTAAATCAAAATGTATGAGTCCGTCCGTAGTCCACATCGTAATTACGTAACTTGTAACACTGCGCTCTCCTATAACATGTCCAGATGCATATCTGCTAATGAACTCTCGTAACGAACATATTAATTTGAACATAGCCTTCGTGATTTAAGGAGTTAATAGTACATACTTTTGCAAACAGATTATGCGATAAGATTAAATCATTTCGTTACTGAGTGGGCACGGTACATGTTTTTGTACCTCTGCTCTGTTTAATAATTTGAAGTACATAAATAGCAAATGGAGTCGGTTAGCCGATGATTTATAACTAGAGTACGTAATATATGACCAAATAGCTTTTAATGATGATTTATTCGGCGCGGAATAGTTCCAAGGTGTGGGTTTATAAACAATTGAGCAGCCGGGAAACACATTTATGGAAAGCGGCGAAGGAGCGTGAACGTGTCTCGGTATTGACAGAGGATGGCTGCGCCGGGAGGCGGGAGCTGAGGCCGTCGTCGCCTCATTACACTTTGTAATTAGGATCGTGGGCTGCGTACCAGCTACGGCCCTGCACTAAATCACGAGGCGCGTTAACATGCGCGGCTTCTCCCCCGACGACCATAACCCATACCGACACAATGCCCCCTTATGGATGTGTTATTGAATATTAATCTTTGGAACAGTGGTGCCCTGCCGCAGGAGTGACGCGCTTTACATATTTTGAAATAGACAATACTGGGGTCGTTCACTCGTGGCCAGTCAGCGACCATCCAGCTGTCACTTCGTTAGCGGAGTGGAGGAGACAAACAAGGCGGCGTGGCGCGGGACGGGAGCTCGCGGGGAGTGAAAGTCCAATGAGCACTAGAACCACTAGATAGGCCCGCAGATAGGTATCGACACGCTCTTCACATTGTTCGCGCACCGATACATGAGATAAGGCTTTCTCCACTCGTCGCTCGAGAGCTACCGTGAGAACGCCTCTCCTCTAATACGTCTTGACATTTTGTACAACAGGAGCTTCTTTTATCGCGTCGGCAATCTGCATAAAACTCGGCAATTTCGGCATACGGACTTTAACGACTCATACCTGCACGGTATTCAGGCATTTAGCGTTCCAGCACGTGCTGTTATTTGAAACGTTTATGTAAACAACAAATAACTAGAAAGAAAACTAAGAAATAATACAGAAAGTTTACAGATATATTAGCATACAATTAAATATGAGAAATTAATATGCAAATGTTGGCAGTATGTGACGGAAGAACCATTTCAGTTTGACTAAATAAAACATCGACAGCGCCGAGGGCAGAGATTAATCAATTCCATGCAAACATTTTCAGCTCATTGAGTATCTGAGGCTGCGCTCGCTAGACGCCGGGGAGCCGACCGAGCTACTCGAAGGAGAACCGGTACCTGCGCCTGTTGCATTACTATCCATACAAAACACTATACTGGGATTATGCAAGAAAGCACTGGGATTAGAAAATCCGAAGAAAATACGAACATTTGCTAAGAATATGGTGTCCATATGGCATAAGTATATTGTGTGATTCCAAGTTTTGTATTATTTCGCGCACGCTTCGAGTAAAGGGTCCCGTAAAAATGTACGTGACTGTACCGTTTACTCATCGTTTGGTATTATTTTATGAGCGAAAACATGCAGTGTCCCTGGCTGGGCTGCGTGAGCCGACTCCACGATGCCTGTGAATGCTTGTGGAGAGCTCCGACACGATTTTTGTATGGCGGCGACGGGAATCCATTTTCGTAATGTGACATTAATGAATGATCATGTTTGTGCATTCGATGCATCCTCCATATGACGGAATTTTAAACAAATCATACTGCCTTACTAATATAATAGAACTGAATATAAACGAAATATCGTATTAAAAATAATAGTGTTGAAATATTTGAAGAATTGCAATTTAAATTCTTATCGATTTCGTAAAATCCTTGGAATAACTTGCAAAACAAATTTCTTAAGCACCGAGCAAAGTTAGAGCAATATCCAACTGTTGTAAAATCCTTTGCTCCAACAACGGATGGATTAATTTGCCACGCTGTCTCTGGCGGGGCTATCAGCGATGCAATCTAGTCATTAATGTAATTAAGAGTTAATTCTGGCAACACATTTAGAGAATGTCATTTATGTATTTGTAAGATTTGAAGATAGGAGCGATGACCTCCGTCGGCGATGGTATCTGAAAGGCCATGTGCTCGTAAAATACACATTTTCGCAAGGAGTTGGAGATGGAACAGATAAGGAGAACATTTTACACCTTGTCGCGTGACATTTGCCTTTTATTGAGTCAACGATATGCTAGCGAAATAAGGGAAACGACGACCGAGAATGCTCATTGGTGATATGGTAATGAGCAGGGGTAGATCGTCACACACTGCCGCAAATATGCCGAGCCAACGTGCGTAAACAAGGTTAATTCTACGGGCATAAAAACTTCTACTATTTTGAATTGTTTGTATAGTAACTATTTTAATTAAAGTTTAACATTGATATTGCTTGTTATCATTTTTAATTGTTTATCTGACTATTTATACTCCCGACGCAAAAGACAAACAAAGGCAGTATTCACCATGAACAACTAGTATTGACTAGTGTCGTATAAGTCAATAGGTGAGGACGTCTATCCGGCAGTAGGCGGGAGCTGGTCGATTGATGCAATTGACCCAAATGGACACCAGGGTTACGCCGCCACATAAAACGGTAATAGCCAATCTAAACTTTTAACAGCTTCGTGGATATGGACATTGCTCGGGGGCAGCTCTCTAACTACGCAACACAAGTTACAATCACATACTACGCCCCATTGGAAACTACTACTTTATGTCGTTTATATGTCCAGAAAAGTAAAATTTATATTTATATGATAGTATTAAGTTTAATACGTAGTCGAGGGTTCTAAAAATACAAAATGACGATCAATAAAAAAGGAAGATCCAAAATGCAACTCACTTTCCTGACTCACAACGTGTATTTTTGACTTCATAAGTCGCTGCTAAGAAGATTGAATTGAAAATAAATATCGGTTAATAGATTTCTTTTTTCCCATCGCTGTGATTGACGAAGTGGTTTCTGAGAATATGGTGCTTTTTTGTACGTAGTTTAAATAAAACATTCTGGAGGTGCGGACACAATGAGGTTTTTGCGCGGCCCCTCGGAATTGATCATCGAGTGGTGATCACGTCTAGCTGTCCACACGCTCGCGTGTCCCCGGCAGCACGACCGTTCACGGCCAAGGCCAAACAGATAATGAACGCGTGATGACGAACGATGTGCTAGCTGCCAGCACAAAAACAAGCGCTTGCGCATGCCCACGTGGGGAGTCTTTATGGACCTCTGACAAGATTTAATGGTTCGGAAAATTACTGCGCAGCCGACAAATAAATTCTATAAATGAAAAGTATTGCTTGATAGGAGTTTTTGCAACGGAACTCGTACACGCCAGATATCAGAAAATATATTGCGTATCTTGTCACCGTCTCGAGGATATTCAAATAGCTATTAAATGTAGCTATTCAACCTGTTTTTACAAGCCGCTACTGTGTATCAGACTAAACGAATCGTTTCGCGATACAGGTATCCATCAGAGACTACAATGACCGCCATAAATCACTTCGTTTTTATTCAATTTCTCACAACTCCGACAGCAGAGTACAACGCCATTGATATTTAAGCTAAGAGAACTAGAACTCGTATGCATGCATATTATTGCATATACATAGCATATATTTAGATAGTTGCCTAATTGCTTTACAAATAAGACGTTGAGGAAAAACATAGACATTTAAACACTAAGCCGACAACTAAATAACGATGCCAAAAACGGAAACATACCACATAAATAACATACACTTCCTACCACAGCGTAGGAAGTACAGATATCGTCTATTTAACCATCTAATTTGCTCACTACTAGCAATGGGCGCACAAATTGCCTGCATTTGAATTCTTGGAATGTGTTAATAGACGACAGAGAAATAGCAATCTTATTACCACTAGGATTTCAATTTGTTTTCAGACAGGGCGATGGCAAAACATTCGGGCGAGTTAGGTATTAGCGAGGTACATATATACAGTTCCTTTGTGAATACTCGTCCAAGAGCGACTAAAGACCTTGTTCGAGGGGGTTCAATTTAGCCGCACTGTTTGACGAGGGTGTGGTCACTACTAAGTTTTTACGTCCAGGTAGTACGAACAATGTATGAAGTCGGTTCGGTGCGTATTCGCATCACGCGCTCTCATTGCTCCAAGCTAGTGCATCGTACTTGGAAATGTGCATAGTAGTGCGTGTGTGGGTTGCCACCGACGCGAAGATAACTAATGCTGAACACGGGACCTTGAATGGCGAGGTGAACGAACCGACTCGACGATAGGTAAACATTATGTTGATTGATTACCTAATCCGTCACTACGATCTCGGCGATGTGAAAGGTTACTTTGTCGATCTCTCATCACGAACTATTATGTCTGCTGCGAACGTTTTATCAGTGCCTTTTGTAGAAATAGAAACGACGCATGTCGGAGTCATGACCTAAACGGAGCAGCAGTTTAGATGTACGCACGGGATAAACGACTCGAAAGGTACGCAGGATTGTGGGAGGGTTTGTCGCTGGGCTTATGTCGCTGTAACGGAGCAATCTGGCATCAAATGTGAGGAATGGCGACGTTGCTGTGAGACAGTCGATGCGCAGTTGAAAGGCCGAGGGAGGTTGCCGTGTCACGCCAGCACCGCGCTCACCTACCCACCTCGCGGCGAGGAGCCAGGAGTCGCCAGGTGGAGGTGAACGCACCGGAATTAAATTTAATATTTTATGGCGCAAGGGCACCGAGCACGCAGAGCATTCCAGTGTTTTTATTATCGGATGAGGATTTCGATGCAACATTTTATCGTTCTAATGGTAGTAAAAAGAAGAGTTAGTAAGTTTTTTTGATCAAACAATACAAGTTCTAGTAATATTGGCAATTTTTGACAATACCTCACTATCCACATTTTTTTTATGCGTGTACACTCGACAGTATTCAGGTGCCACCTCCATTGCTAGTTGATTAGATTGACGGCGCCATGTGCTGCGGGTCCTACAAACAAGGCAATTGCTCGCCGCGTCAGATCGTATCGGCCACACGCGGCTCTCGGCGCGCTATCGCCGCCCAATACGTCCGCTATGCCGCACCTTGTCTATTGCTTCCATCTCGCGTACACCACAAACACGGTAAAGACCTAAGTGTATGATACTGCGGAACTAATTTTATAGACTTTACTTGGACATTACGTCTGCAGTGCATGAAATATTATTTTTTAGGATATTAAAGTAACGTATCGTAATTTTAGGAATTAGTGTTGAGTTAAAGAAAGTGAAGCAAAAGAGAGTACAAGTCTAAGAAAGTACAACAAACTATTTACATTGCAATAAAACAGATTGTCTTAGCACATTAGCGAGTTTCTCACGATTAGCGCACTTTGTATAAAACTGAAATCCAGGACGGCACTACTTGAAATGAACCTTAATAACGTTAATTAAGCATTGCGCTCTCTCTGTGCTGCAAACCATAAAAACCGGCTGATGGTCTTGTTTACCTAGTTGACTGATTTGTATAAAAGGTCTGACCGACATTAAAATAAGAAAGTAAGAACAATCATTACAACTCTCGTTCGCAGCTCGTCCATTACCGGTTCGACCTCCGATATAATTCATGTCGACACATTGTAGCAATTCGGACGAGACCAACAATGGGATATTAGTATGCATTTGCAACTTTTACTTCACCGAACTTCTTAGGCCATTGTCGGCGGATAAAAATATGGGTAGCGATAGTAATGACAGCAAGAATTATGATGACGAATAGAAAGCGACCGAGTGACTGTGTTGCGATTCGTGAAACCGATTGAAATATCGAAATTTCTATCGGTGTTTACCATTAGAGTGAAATTACACAATTTATCGTGAAACGAAAGCGATTGTCGGCAAGAGAGCGGGGAGAAACTTTTCAGGGAGTTAGTTAAGGCCGATGTAAAGACAGCGTCAAAGCATGGGATTGGGTAGTAAACACCTGCGAAACAGATCAGAGAGCTTGCGAGCCGGTAATAAAGTACTGAGATGTTAATAAAGTTACCAAAGGTAGGGCCCACGAGTTGTATATTAAGACCCGTATCAGGTAAGAGCTGTCCCTGCGATACGGCCGATGATAACGTTAAAGGTAAAGTTAGATTTATTTATAGTGGAGCAAATAAGCAAACAAGCTTTCCAACGTACAAGGTGGGATCAGGGGTGAGGAAGGAGAGTGCAAGTCGAGATGTTACGCGCTGAACTATGACTAGTCATGACCGTAACTGAAGAAAGTGACCTGCGAGGCGGCAGGATGAAAACATTGATTGACTTCTGACATTCAAACTACTCCATAACAATCACATAATGACGTATTTACGGCACTGCGTGCAACTGTGATTAATTTATGAGAGATGAAAATGCAAAGAGAAACTACGCAAGTCAGAGACTAATCCTCCATGAAATGATTATGGATGTGAAGGAAATAAACACTAATCGTTAAGTAAGCAGCGTAAATTCTGCGCGTACCTTTCACTTCCATTCGTAGGATCGTAAAGTTAAATTAAGCGAGAAGCTAAGCTTGCTACTGTATCGAATCAGCGTTCGATTTGATATGTAGAAGTGGATTAATAAAAACCGGTATTTTATACGAAATCGATAGATATCTTTATAGAGTTCACAAAACTTTCGACTCTCAGGGTAACCAATAAAGTTAAGATAACAAGATTCTTAGAGCAATAATAGTGAAAGACAAATACCGAGAGCCTGATGAAATTACATTGCTAAGTAACGTCAGATGTGATACCACCGAGAGCAAAGACCCTGCGGCATACACCGAGTGGAATAAACATCTATTTGTCTGAGGACTTTGACTACAATTGAATAGCTTCTTACAGACAAAAGCACAAGTTAAGAGATGTCAAGATCAACGACCTTTCAGCAGCTTTTATGTTTTTTTTATGGCCGACGTTTAAAACGTTAGTTTTTTGGTACCTACTGTGTATGTTGTACAGCACACAGCCATGACTAAGCAAGAGACAAATGCATAAAATGTCTTTCTATAAAAATATGCTTCGTTTTAATAAAGATGCTGCGTGATTTTTATCCGAAGAGATTAATTCAGACATGTCTAGGTAGTAAATACAAGAATCATAAGCGCACTATCTCAGAGTGATCTTAAATCATACGACCACGTTGGAGTAATGTTTTCTTAATAGTGTTCCAAGAGATTTATAGTCACCGAGTGAAAGTGAGGTGCGTGCGACGAATGCAAATGAGAGAGTGATAAATCCCACTTCTGGCTATCGCATTCTAATAAAACGCACATCAATCTGTATTTTGTTTGATTACTTTACTCGGTAAAAATAGAAAATAATAATTTACAAATGTACTCACGACACGAACGCAGTAAATATTTAACTGTACTCTCAAATCTAAAGATACTTGCCTATACGCGACGATTACGTTTATTTATACCCGGTATTTGTTATCAAGACACGTATTGAAGTTATAACATTTGTATTCCAGTGTCAAGTCATATTCTTCAATGTCCTACTGAATGGCTTCCATTTACTTTTTAGGGTTCTTTTTACTCGATAAGAACGTTGACCCTGTTTTTATTATTTGTAAGGAATTTATCGCTTGTCATTATACGTAACAAGGTTGGAGGCTCAAGGGAAATATACCTTTTATTGTTGTCCGTAGATTTCATTCCACGATCGCATTAGAATGGGTCGTCTTAATAAATATCAGAAGTGGAAAATAAATATATTCTTAGATTTATTTATATAGGTTTGGAAGCAAAGATAAAATGATATAACAGACAAAGCCGCTACTATAACAATGTATCAATGCAATACAGATATGAGGAAACAACTCCAAGTAATAATTTAGTGATATTCTAGTCCAAAGATATTAACTAAACTAAACAATATTTCGCTAAAATGTCGTCCTGTTCAATACAATAGAGCCGATAGTGGGTTAACGTACGTGGACTTCTCAATTTGCAATCGCATTAGGAAGTGTGTTGAACCTCGCGAGCAATAAATAACGTTTCATTAATTACTCGGCAGCGCGATGGCGGCGTCGACGTGAAATATTTAGAAAACATCCTCCTACGCAAACTGTGTGGGAAAATAGTTACAATGAGAAGCTTTGGAATTAACTTTTGCAATTTTGATGTCAGAGGTCGCACTTTTCGTTTAAATATTAACGGTGGGACGAGGTTTTAATTAGGCAGCTTATGGTTCGCAGTAACAATGTTTGTTGCAACCCTTTGTTTGGACTCGCTACAAAGTATTTAGCAATCTCGGCAGGAGAGAATACTGTGTAGGCTCGGCCCACATTCTTGCAAAATACGTGTTGTATTCTGAGAAGCGATTGTGGAATATAACTCTATGATAGCGCGGAGGTATCTCGTGGATCTGAACTGTATCATGTCCTAGCAATATATCTCCCGCGATGGACGAGTATTTACATGCAGTGGACAGTTGCCAACAAATTCTTGTCGAGAATATTGAATGTACGTATGGAGGCGAGCCCGCGTCTATCGAGCTTTCAAACTCGTAAATATATCAAAAGCAACCAAAGTTGAGTCCGTGACCCGTGCTAGCCGTCCGTACCTCGGTACTGCGGCTTATAAATTAGGAGCATCGGTAAACACACACAGTCACCCACATTGTATATTGTCATGCGATGGCTCAAGTACGGCGCGAGGTGAACAACCTGAGGACTCGTTATCTGCAAGTAGATACACTATATTAGACATGTGACATCATTATTGTGGCAACATCGTAAACATTCGTCCAGTATGTAGCGGCTATCAACGCTAACGAGCCGTAACTTTCTTACATCGGTACGATAACTGGACTTTGCCATTTTGCGATAGAGCAATACTCTCCCTTCATTGATTAGAAACGCTATCGCCTTATGTATGGTGGGATGTAGTCTTATTGAGAACTAACGAGTGATTGAGAACTACTAGCAATAATCTTGGAAAGGCCTGAACTGGCATTGAAGATACACATTACGTATTTGTATTGTAACTGAAAAACATTTACCACATTGTTGTAATAAAATGGTCGAAACGAGTACTTGCACCTTGAAACAAAGTATCAATTTGAACTGAAAAAGCAACGAAAGGACGAGTGGGTCGCTCTGGCAGCTCGCAAGTGGCCGTGATGGAGTGATTCTGCTGGTTTTGGCAAGCGACCGTCGCCAGAGCAGTAAAGACGTCGGTATTGCCAGTGTCATGAGCGAAATGTGACGACTTGACGAGTTCATTGTCAGAGGATAGCCAAGTCGACACTCGAGGAAAACGTCCGTCCGTTGACATGAGACATCAGCTCCGCATGTCGACTGCTCTCAGATGCTATTGCATTTGAACTCACTTGATCTTGTATCTGATGTGAATGGGACATCTCGTATTAGTCACAGCGCTCATTTTATTCAAATTTTGAACGGTTTCCCCGAGAACACGAGAATTGTTTTCCAAGTAAACAATATTCTGTGCGATCTTTGACCTTGACGATTTAATACGGGCATTGTGCTTCTTTCACAAATTCGGCGATAACAAAATAAGAACGTAACAGTACCGGCGTGCAAGAAAACGAGTCGTTAAGTTGTTATCGTTGGATAGCAATTTCATCAGAAAGCTCTTATCAAGCAGTCCCTTGAGACATTCTTTGGCGTCTCCTTTCCTCTTTTTTATCCGAGCTTGTGACACCGGGACTCACACTGTAGGGATTCTATAGAAAAAGTTTAAACGATTCCAGTCTTGGTATTTTTTTGTTAGTGTGGGGCCACATTGATCTGTGACTATAACAAATGAGTGCAGCACGGCCGCCCGAGTCCGTCGCCGCAGGTGGATCCAGGAAATAAAACCATTTATGAGCGCGACTCAATAATCACCAAAAAAGCAAGCAGCCGCCTAACTTCGTGACCGGTGAAAAACTCTCTGTAATAGTTGAGAGCGAAAAAATTAAACATGCAAAATCGCTGGCAATTCACATTGAAAGGCAAGTTGAAAGCTTATGATTAAATAAATTTATAAACGAGTGCCGAGAACGGTGTATGTTTTTATCGTTAGACAGCAGGGGAATATAAAAACGTGACGGCTTCGGGTGTAAAAAAATATGGTAGAGGTGAACTCGGGAGTCGGCTCTCATGGGGTTCCGTTGTAATTACATAATATATATTTTAATTCAGTAATAAAATATCAAACTGAACTGGTTTCTAAGCCGATCTGTTACTTTGAGTCAAGTGTTAATTGCCGATTACTTAGAATGAATTATGAGTAATCTTGAAATTACTTTTACACGCAACAAGTTATCCCTACGCTATGGTAATTTCTCACCGTGTTCATAGAATTTACTGGCTTTAAATCAGTCAGTAATATGTTTTTAAAGGAGTATTACGTATTTAAGTCCCTGTAAGTTGGAATGAACTTGAGTATATACAATTTTATAGTCTTTTAAACGCAATTAAGTAGGTATATGATTTAAAAAAATATTTTTTAAAATTTTGTAAACTATATAACGTACTCCAACGAATTAATTCTAGTAGGTAATAAACTGCTTCAGATTAGCACAGCGCACAATCTAGTTATCCTAGCGGAGTTGTGTCGTTCATTTTGGCAAGTGCATCGCTAAATCACTATAATCATTGAGCGCGGTGATCAAGCCGTAAATCTTAGGCTAAATGACGGGTTTCGTTGAGAGATGCCATCGCCCCTGCGTTATCAGTGACTCATCTAGCTCTGATCTAGGCAGCCGGGCTTGCGCTTTAACTTTTATTACGATGTTAAATTTCAAACGTGTTCCAGGTATTTAGCTTGTTTTTGCTCAAACTGTTGGATATATTTCAATTTTAGCTACGACTGTGAATAATCTTCAGTAATCTTTCCAACATAAATATATCGAACTAGTTATGGGCTCAGCTGCTATCTGTGTCTCGCATTAAATCACTACTTAATTTTGCTTTTATTAATTAAATATTCAAATTGGTCGACCTTGACAAAGAAATAGGAGTTAAATATGTAAATGAGTGAGCATTGTACTCTCCATGTGGCTGGTGAGGTACAAACTATTTCATCCATGAGAAATTAATTGCCCATTGCAGATTTAACAACGGCCATGCGAGAATAATTCAATTTTTAATGTTGATTTTCTGATATATATGTGGATGTTAATTGTCGTCACGTAACCTTGGGGGCTTTTTTACATAATCTATACTAGTATTATAAAGCTGAAAAGTTTGTTTGTTTGTTTGTTTGAACGCGCTGATCTTAGGAACTACTGGTGCGAATTGAAAAAATCTATTTGTGTTAAATTAGTACGGCTCCTTGTCCTAACAAAAATCAGTTTTATGGTCCCATCGTGAAGAAAACATGAAACTTGGCATGAATGTAGTTGTCATATATGTGCTTCAATATAGATATGGAAGCATGTCGAAAAATTGTTTTTTCCCCCCTTTCCCCCCCTTCGTATGTGCTAAATCGTGGTTTTTCTTATTTTCTATGAAAACGGGTACAGCTATCATAAAACTGTCAAAGAACAATTTGTTCTTTATTAAATTCTCTACAATATTGTCTTTGGACGTATGTTCATAGAACTTATAGTTTACAAAGTAATGTACATTGTATATGTAAAACTGTCGATAGCGAAAAGCGACGCCGCCTTATACTCAAAACTGTACATCGCCTGTCAGCATAGGCAAGGGAATATAGATGACTTTTTCAAACATGAAAACCAACCGTTTCCTCCGTCCCTCTCTGAGACAGGAAATATAAGATATGTGGCAAAATCGGAACTACTGAAATGTTTTAAAGAAAAATATGAAGACAAAGAAGATGAAGAGGAAAATGAAAGTACTGTCATCGAGTCAACCGAGTCATTTAACGAAGATCCCGTAGACTGCACTTCATCGTTTCTAGATGGGCCTGCTGTAGTTCAAATGATAAGACCGAGCAGTAACGTTACATTTGACGATTATCGCAAAACATTTATTAATTATGTTACAAACCAGAATGGAAATCGAGTTGATGTCGTTTTTGATGCATATCATGAAGACAGTCTCAAGAATCATACAAGGGAGAAGAGGGGCACAGGATTTCGTCAAAAATTTACACCAGCAGGTAAACTTCCAAAAAACTGGCAACAATTTCTTCGTTCGTCACAGAACAAAGTAGAGCTTTTCAACTTCCTGGCTGATGGTCTCCAGCAGGTCCAACATGCAAAAACGATTGTTGCAACCAAAGGGGAACAAGTTTTGTGTAACGATGCCACCGTAGATTTGTCCTCCCTTAAGTCAAAACAAGAAGAAGCTGATACCAGACTCTTCCTTCATGTTTCGCACGCCGTGCAGCTTGGCCACACAGAAATATTGATTAGAACGGTTGACACAGATGTGGTTGTTGTAGCTATTGCCTTATACAGCGGCCTAAAAGAAATGGGTTTGAACAAATGTTGGATATCATTCGGAACAGGGAAAGCTTTACGTGTATTGCTATTCACCAACTTGTGAATAAACTCGGCCCAGACAAATGCAGTGGCATGTTTTTCTTTCACGCATTTACAGGGTGTGATACAGTATCTGGATTTTGTGGAAAGGGAAAAAAATCCTTTTGGAAAACTTGGAATTCCTTCCCTGAAGTTACCAAAGTATTTGAAACCATGTCACGACCTCAAAATGAAATTGAAAGCCATCAATTGGATGCTTTGGCAAGATATGTCATTCTGACTTACGACAAAACTAGCGATGTAGAAGACATTAACCAAGCTAGAAAAGAGTTGTTCATCAAGGGACGGGCAATGGACAGGCTGCCACCAACACTTGGTGCTCTTGATAAGCAGGATTGATCTGGGGTCAAAGTCTGATACCAAATCCTGAATATCCGAACTTTGAGAACTGGGGCTGGATGAAAGAAGACTGTATTTGGATTCCATGTTGGAGTACAACCAAAGAAACGTCCGCATCTGTAAAGGAATTGACGAAGTGTTCATGCCGCAGCTGCATTAAAGGACGATGCATTTGTAGGAAGTCGGGCCTTCCCTGTACTGGTCTCTGTAAATGTGGGGGAGATTCCTGTGATATGCATTGAAATAAATGATATATATAATTTTCACTGTATTTTACTGTATTTTTAATAAATTTCTTGAAACCCTTGGCTTTAAGTCTAAGCAAAACAACATTATCGGAAAGGTGGTATTGTAAAAAGGTAAAAAATGAGTACTTGAAACAGACGCGGCAAGCTGTAACTCTGGAAGTAATGTCTCTACGACTATGAAATAGGTGTCATTTTTTAGCTCAATGTATAAGGTATATTACTTCTTAAGTCTATTTTATCACCACTCTTGTCGCTTTCCTATAAATGGAGCAAGAAAAAAAAAGTTTGCCTGTTTTTACAATTTCATAATACGTTGGTGGCTGTAAACAGAAATATATTAATCTTACCATTATATAATGTAGTATCGTCTTGTAGGTAATTTATCGACGATGATTTGTTCTCTGAAGAGTAAACTCCTCAGTCTTATCGTTTTCGTAGAAAATTCGTAAAACCGGAATCAGGGAGATAAAAAGGGGGGGGGGAGGGGGGTAAACATTATTTCTTGACGTGCTTCCATATCTACATTGAAGCACATATATGACAGCTACATTCATGCCAAGTTTCATGCTTTCTTCAGGATGGGACCGTATTTTAAGTTAAGGACCCGTACTAAATAGACCATTTGTCGAGGAAGGCTTTAGGCTATATAACATCACGCTGCAACTAATAGGAGCGAATAAACAATAGAAAATGCGGAAAAAAACGGGGAAAATTATTCATCTTTCAGGGCTTCCGTTGCGTGCGCTGCGAAAACGGTTCAAGATATCAAAAAAATGTGTACGAAAGAATTATTCCTCATGAAATGATCTAACAAATTGTCCACAACAGTATATGTCTATCTTTTAAGGTTAACTCACTAGAACCGTTCTTATGGTAATAACTATTCCACGCGGACGAAGTCGCGCGCACCAGCTAGTTTACAATATTTATCGCAATCAATGGATTTATTCGTTTTTAATGCATTAGACTTGGATAATTTTCTCAAATACATCGACATCAATATTTTAAATCTTAAATTAAATGTCAATAGAGCATAGTATACATTACATAGTAAAATCCTATTAAAACGCGACGAAATAGAAGCGGGTGTTCAATACGGTTTTATCTTGGAATCTTCGTCGACATAACCTAGACCTTTATAACGATACACATCTATTGAAGGATATGATTTACCTTTGAAATCAAACCAATCAGGGACCTAACATTTCAACTTATAACATTAGATAGACTACATAGAATAATTTAATATATAGGTATATATATTATGATTACTACGTTTTAATCATTTATTAGACCCAAACCTTGCGATATTGCGAAAATTTTATAATTTCATCAGCCTTTTTCTTTTTGAGAATAGCATCCATCCTCCCAGTCCCATTTCAATCCAAGTTCTGTAAAATAAAATAAATTCAGCTCATTTAGAAATGGAGTCAATTAAAAGACATACTTGTCACAAAAGGCTCGCGAAAGAGACATTGCGCTGTTCAAAGCTCCGTTAGCTTTGATTTGCCTTTCTACAGTGTACAGGCAATGTTAGAGGTTAATGCGATGATTCTGGCCAGGAATTAGATGAAATGGCTTTATTTAATGGAGACATGTGAGGCAGCCGCTCCGGCAAGGGCTCTGGGCGTGTACAGTGTCTGACAACATCCTAGGCACATTACGGATCGCGGTTTCTATTGAAAATGTACACGTAAACCTTTAATGTTGTGGAGAGCATGTTACACTTTAATAGGAATCGTCACGAGGTAATTGCGTTGGTCGAGAAATACTCGAGAACAAATGGTTTGACATGTGAATTCTCATTGGCAAGGAGTAGTCTCAATGAAACAGAGCCTATCGGATAGCCTTGCATTCTCCGCGTGCATAGCGACTGCAGTATCATGCACGATAATAATGGGCTCATCATGAGTGAATGTAATTGCACGGAGCGGTATTGTGCCAAATAGCAGATAGACGTACCTTTCCACCGCGTTGCCATCTAGGCCTCGGACTAACGGACTGGATTTGATAAACACTTGAAATGCAGCGCGGCAGGTGTTATTAACTCACCATACTAATTAGACGGCACGCTCTTTCGTAAGCACAGTTTTGCAAACGCAAATTGATTACAATGTAACAAACATTGATTACAATGTAACAAACATGTTTTGAATTCATTTGCACGTTTTCAGAAAACAAAGTTAAATGTCTGGTCGTGGGAGAAATATTTTCTTAATAAGGTTCTTAATAAGCTAGTCTATTGCAGTCGAGAATTAGCTTTCGAACAAGCTCGGTTTCAATTCTGTTTAGAGTGAAATAAATGAGCAATGTAATGGGAATGACCTCACAGTACTACATTTTAATGAGTCGTATCGGCTACGGTTTCATTTGTCGAGTGTGGAGGCTGTAGCTCGGAGGCTCTATTAAACTGGTGTTACGCAATGCCCGGGTATTGATGTGATGTAATACGACATTTCCATCTATTTAAAAATAAACTGCATATTAGTGAAGTCTTTTAATTTGAACTATTACGTTTATTTTTTTGCGTTTGCACTATTGTTATCTAATGTAATGTGTAGTATATAAAAGATATCTTTTACTCTTGAAAATGAAGATTCCGTCGATGTTCAAGCATGCGTAAGACGCATTTTTGAATTAAAAATAATTATTCAAATGGAAATATAAAAAAAATATAGAAAAATAACACTTATCTCCAAATACAATATAGTCTACATTTTACGGGTACCTACTTCAGAGTAAAAATCTTTAAAACCTGCAATTCAAAATAGATGCTGCAGTCACGGAAGAGACCAACTCAGTAACTAACACAGCATTAGACACGTTCCTATCTTGAAGTTTTATATAAGTCTCAATCGTAAAGTACGGAGAGCACGTCTTGCTTTCATTACTTAGAAATCTCAGAATTATAAGCGAACGTTTAGGATTAGAAAAGTAAGATAGTTTACGATTCGTCACGGACACAGACGAGTAAACGAGGTTGGAGTATATTCACGGAGAATTGCGAATTAGGCTGTCACTGGGTCACGAGCGGTGCGATGCCAAACTGCGATTGGGATTCTGCAAGTACGTGGAATTGGTCGTTCGTTTTGGAAATTAATTGAGAGGACCGGAGTCGCTTATTGCTCGGAATTGCAATTACGGGATATATACAGCTTTATTAGGTGGCAGTCACGAAGTTCGGCTGGCCGATACGTTTTCTAATAAACTAATAGTAGTATTTTTGACATATATTTTCTGTCCCCTTTGTTCCAATATTTTACGCGATATTGGAACAAAGTGGACAGAAAATGATACGAGATTTTTTCTGGAAATCCTACCCTACGCACACTTAAATTTAATTCTAAAACGAAAATAGCCAGTAAATAGACCTACACAAACACCGCACCAAAGTCACTAATCAAAGGGCTAAAGGGCTAGTACTACGGGGACGAGCAAATATATCAAGCAAACGGCCCGGCAAGCTTTGACAGAGCTATTTTGATGGAGCGGTCCAATCCTAAAATAATAGTACAAAATGAAAAAGCAGTTCCACTAATAGGTCGTCGACCGGGTGGTGCCAGCTGTTCCGTCGGAGTAACCAGGAATAGGCCAGAACCAACCAGAGGATATACAGGGTTACTTAGAATCTAACATCCTGTTGTGGACAATCTACGTTCTACTCGAAGAGGTTTAAAAGCTGCCTTTTCATATGAGCCAATTTTATACAAGAAAAATTGAGTGTTATTTGCGTGATACTTATTGGCATAGTAGCCATAAATGTGTAAAGTTTTATTTGGGAAATTGAAACTGCCACTAACTAAAACAAAAATAGTAATGATCAAGTAAACCTTCCGTCCGAGATAGCGAGTAAGCCAGTACACGGGTATAAACCACCAGAATATATACACCGCCTACTTTCACTGATCTCTGTTGGAGAGACGTTCAACCAGCGTGTTGGTGGGATATAATTAGCTACATGATTGGTTGGAGACAGCGAGGCGACAGGCGACAGCGTACATCTTCAAAGTAACCACCCGGCTAATACGATTACAGTATCCAACTCCTTCTTTGTAAGAAATAGATAAACTCTATCTAGCGTTATTAATTGATAATAACTTATTCTGGACCGGTGAGCAACGTGTAAATTTCCGACATACGGCAGCTCCGGGTGGTACAGTATGGTGATAATACCGGTAGTTTCTAAGAAACAGAAAAAAACGTTAAATCCATAGTTTCTCCCGTTCACTAGGTAAACGATGCCGTTGAATTGTTATTGCACATGCAAATGCAAATCTACGAAACAAGTTCAATGGCTGAGAACGAGCATTGTTTAAATCCAAATCACACGGAGCCGAGATAGCTAGTGAAAGCATGATCGCTCCACATGCATTGATTAACTGCAATTTGTAATGACAACATTAGCATTGTAGAAACAAATCGTAATCGAGCGCGCAGCGACAATTTCTAAACAATTTCGCAGGAAGCGTAGGCGTGGATTGCTCACGGTCTGATTTGCATATCGCCATCGAAAGTGTAGCGGTCCCAGCGAGCCGAGCCGGTCTACATAGCTGCATGCACCGCTACTAATTACAAGCTGAATTGTGAACCATTCTAATTCCAACTCAAATTTGCAGAATAAAAACGCAATAACGAATCTCATTCGCCAATTTACGGTCACAGACAAGATCGTGAAACTCGAGAGTAAATTTTTAATGAACTAGAAAACCAGTAGTACATGCAGAACGGCTACCGAGCGACAGATATTAGACGATCTCAAAACCGGTCCATTTGAATATTAGTCGCTCCAGTTGGTTCGTCGCGCTCCCGATTGTCGTGCGAAAGATTGCGCCTCCGCGGGCCGAGGCTCGACACGGCGCCGGCAAATCACCTTTATGCTTTAATCCGATCATAATCGTCAGCAAACAAATAATAATCGCTTCTATTGGCAAATTTGTCAGCGAGGGCAAAGTAGGACAGTGAAAAAGTGAAGTTTCGACAAATACACCACTTACCTAATTCACGAGAGCGGAACCGATGCCGACGGAAGCATTGTGGCAGCGCTCAGCTCGCTGCTGATCTATTGTGGCCGCCTGTTAGATAACGTGCTCGCGAGAGCGCATACGAGACAATGACAACGATTTCACATTCGAACTCAAGAGTGAGAGCGATCAATCTCTTGGGGAAACTAGCTAGTGGGTACAGCATGACATACCATGTTTCTAATTTCCATGATATTTTCCATTAGCCTCGTAAAGATCAATGATTAAGAGAGACGGTTGGAACGCGGTGTACGATACCATCTGACGCGCGTGAGACCGATACATCGCGCAACACTTCCCGGAGCGTATCGCCGTTCGCACGCCCTCAAGAGTTCGTGTTATGTCACACACCTACGCACATTGACGTTCGACACCGGTGAATCAGAGGACCTTGGAAATAGCACGACTTGAGTAATAAATAGTGACCTATCCAGCGAGACTATCTCGCAGCGGTGCCACTTATAAATCAGCAGCTGAGGTAGCGTCCAGCGGAGGTTTGATCGGACACCTCATAGGTAATCCTGACAGAGGTCCATTAGGACGCGCAGGGCCGGCGTGGGCGCCACAATGCCACTAACGAGCGCCCGATATCATCTGACAGACAGAGGACATTAGTAAATGCTCGAGGGCCAACACAAAGAGGATAGATAAGAAAAACTTTACAAAAAGTCTTGGCGCGACCGTGGGCCACAATGAAAGAATGATGAGGTCTAGTGCGCGGACCGCGGTGGTTGGCCAGCCTACAAAAGATTGTGATACGTCATGCGGTGCACAATAGAGAGAGCGACACGACGCTAAGCGTGAGCATCATGCATTACTAATCATGGCTACATGCGTCTCATAACTACCCACAGCGCCCGGGCCCGCCTAGCCACAGCACTGGCAACTGTCACAAGGACACTGTTTGTTTATTTACTAATGCCAGTCATAACATTCAAGCATTGTGTCGCACATTTTGTCATTATTACAATATCATGTTGTGCATTTGGTAAATGTAACATTATTATGTGGATCGAGGTTACAATGTTTTTGATGTTAATGACATGCAATGTCCACAGATATTCTCTATATTTTAAAACGTCGATACATATTAACCTACTGGCAGATTAAAGTCACCATAAATCACGTCTCGATGTGGGTTCCGGTCGTGTGCCGTGTCATTATATCGGCACAATTTGAACTTGCGATCGTGGACGATGGTTACGTACTAAAACATTGTCTTTCGCCGCACTCCATCATCACACGAAGGATGTTTAACAGCTATGGAGGTCGCATTTCAATACATCGATCGCAGTGGAATTACTCGAGCCGCTCGACGATAATTCACCGTCATTATATCTGCGCGTACATATTTATGTGTCGCGTACGTTTCGAAAGCTCGCGAAGATCGCGCGCACCTCTTTAAATGAGCCCGCACACCAATTAGAAATCCTCGGGGTAATAACAATTAATTGGCTCCTCTCGATCCCTGATAATGATCGCGAGAAAATTGTTGCACAACCGCGAACGCAGGTAGTTTTACAGTCTGCAAATAACATCGTACGTAATGATCACGTTTCGATTACTGTAATAGTAGTCGTAATTGTTGCGTTGATTCGAGATAAAGTGCTAAACTGCAATGGCTGTAGAGTGTACAATTGTGTTTGTTAGGGTGTGCAAATGGCGCAGCAGTAAAAACTAAATTCCATTTTCCGTATGTAAAATAGTGTAGCTAGTTAGTTAATACAGTTGATACGGGAACAACGGTCGAATTGTTAACAAGCATGTTCTAGATACACACTATTTACCGAGCTCGTTACTTTTTTATCTACGCTACCGTTACTGTTAAATGTGTTTGTTGTTCGTTACCACTGCTAGAGTTATCATATTTGCCTTATTGCGTACATCATAATCGTCTCTCAGATTGTAACTTTGGTTTTAGCATTGCGTAGGTTTTAAAATGAGTAAGAACCATATTAGAAACAGTGCAACAAACGCATTTAATAACGGTGCGACCCATCGTGTCTGCAAAATAAACAGTCTACATATTTAAAGCGTAGACAAAGAAACTCATCGATACCCTTCGAAAAA
The DNA here is from genome assembly GCA_964023185.1 of Macaria liturata. Taxonomy (NCBI): domain Eukaryota; kingdom Metazoa; phylum Arthropoda; class Insecta; order Lepidoptera; family Geometridae; genus Macaria; species Macaria liturata. The sequence goes on from OZ026819.1 coordinate 2,273,866, forward strand.
TCTATTCTAACCTATACTTTAAATGATTCTCCGTCCCAACAAAAACCAACGATGATTATAATTCCACGCCCAAATGATGAACAAAAAACCGAATGCACACACACTGCACACGGTATGATATAATAGTCCTACGAACGAATCCCTCGGCGGAAGTTGAAATTAGGCAGAACATTAATTAGTTTAATGTGCATGAAACCATAAAAGCAAAGGTTATAGTGGGAGAAGTGCACGCGAGCGGCTTGCAGTGAGGAGCGGTGGCGGTGCGCGGGCGCATTCGCATCACTTTCACACTTTCACTGGGACGACGCCCCCGCGCCGGACCCGCGCGCCACCACTCATTATACAACGCTTGTCATGCAACACATGTGCACTCTGCAATTAACAACCATACGCATAACTACTCATTGACCATTTGCAAAATATTTACACAATACCAATAGACGAAACTAGAATAGGTCCCACATAAATTTATCTTGATGGCGACATTGTTAAACTAAACCCAAATGTAGTTATTGAATTTGAGGATAGCGACTAAGAGATAGCAGCATCAAAACGCATTCAAGCAGTAATGAAAAATTTCAAAAACTCAGCGTGAAATGGTGAGATCGATGAGCTTAGTCACGACCTTTCTTCTAACGAGAATAAAATAGGAACATAAACCAATACAGATAAGTAAGAATTGATTTTTTCAAAGATGCTCTTAATGTTTGCGGTGAGTAAATATTGCGACCGAATTGTTGCCAGTTGATATAACAGTAAACGCTCGTGACGGCCGCGATACTTATCATTTGGTATTATACAAAAAGAGCCAACTGGGGACTAGACAATGAGGTGTACATTGAATGGGACTGTTCACAATCAACGGTAAAATAAAACGAGCAGGAGAGCGGATTAACCGCGAACAAGTAGGCACCACTGCAACTGTAAAAAATAAACGAATTGTAAGGATTTGTATCTGAAAGGTCATGCGGAATGATGACTATGCAGTTGGAGCGTTTAAAATTAAAATCACATGGGGTGCATTACAGATAATCACTGCATTGCGATCGAGAGAACGTCGGATCACGCACTGCGTCGGATGAATCATGCTGTATGCAGCCTTGTTCGCACCAAGGTTGACTATATTCTACGGGAGTATACATTTCACTGCTTGCAACATGTGTTCTATGGCTCATTGAATACAATGAAATACACAGTCGAAACAAGAAATAATACTCCAACAAAACTAGCGCTCAGATAAATAAAACTAATTCGTTAGTTGACTATAAAATGCGATTGTAATTAGTAAAGGAAACATTTCTAGAATTAGCAATCGAATTCGTTTTTATTATTGATTAATTAAAGTTGGAGATATGCCACAGAAAATACTCCTACCGGGGTTTTGTTAGGTAACAAAACCCCGTTTACCTCGAAAGAGTCGAGTTTAAGACTGCACTCCACGGTAGCTCCGGTACATGTATGTATGCAGCTAAAAAAAGAAACGCGCCCGGTACGAGGAAGAGCGGTCCGACAATCCACCAAGGCTACTCAAACAAACCAGTTCAACCCGAGAATTATTCCTCATGATACCATGTCATTATATTTAAACTAGATGGCGAATTTGAACGCCAGTATGCCTTTGTTTATTATGGTAATTGTTTCCTGGCTGCATATTTCATACCGTATCACTATTTGCTAATGCAAAAAGTACGTCTACAGAGAGTACTTATACTTCAATCACGAGCCTTTTCAATAAGAAACAATAAACGGTGAAAATTCACAGCACGATCTGTGCCCATGAAAGCGTAGGCCGTAGAGCTAATTCAAACACCAAGTACATTTTCACTCGAAATAAGAAACGATTTAGAAAGTTCTATAGCTATTATATTATCTAAACTCGTGTTACGCGCAGTAAACGCTTTCGTTGCACCTGAATTGTAATCTACTTTCAATTACTAAGTAAATTGCTTGCTTTTTGTTCGGAATCTCTAATTTTTATCTCATCAAGTTTAAGTTTGATCGCGTCAGTCGACAGTGTTTTTTGTCGGAACAATAGTGCGGGCCTTGGATACGTTTCACGCTCTCCCTTTAAGCTGGATGCTAATTATGTGTGTCTGATAGGTATTTTATGCAAACGGCTCTTTGTATCGGACGTGTTTGTTTGGCGCAAGGACAATAGTGGTATGAATCGGTTTAATACCGATCATTGTGCTCGATCCGGAATCAAAAGGATCTCTTTGTGTCCAAAACAATAACATTTCTGTTTTAATTGTGAATACTAACTGAATAGATAATTAAGTACTTACAGTTCATATCTATTCTACTTATGTTATCTATACAATTGAAAACATAATAATGTAAATGTAATACGTATAATCATTTAGTGATAGTACGCTTACAAATCTAACTATGCGTAGTGTTACTAAAGTTATCAGCATGTACAAAACAATATTATTAGTGCAATCGCCAATTCTTGGAATAAGAATTGAGTAGCAATAAGAATAAAGTAGATAACAAATTTATTTATTTACCAGTAATTTAGATTAAGTTGGTTGATAAGCTTTTAATTGAATCAAGATACATATATAATATGTATGTATGTAATTGTATAATTCTATTTGTCGCCACGTACGAGAAAAATTGTCGTTTGGCTAGAACAAAACAAATGAATAAAACACCGTACGGACAAAGCAGACGAGTAATCAAGCAAAGCTCGTTAGCAGAAGGACAAAACATGAGAAACAGCTCTCATAAAAGGCGGCTCATTTGAAAAAAAAGATGCGCCAGTTCTGTTAATGGTTGAACCGGACGATGCTAATTGCGTAAGAGGCGTACGTAACGAGGTCTTAATTGGAATGCGCCCCAATTAATGGTGGGCTGCGTTCGTGCCGAGGCGAGTCCATTTTGGAAATTGGAGCGGGTGTTTACGTGTCGGTTCCCGGGTGAACGGCCGCTGGCGGTGAAAGTCGGGACGCGGATATGGGTCAGGTGGTCATTTACCCTCAGGTGAGTGCGGAGGTGGCACCTCTCGGCCGCATCTCGCCGCCGCCGCACCGGCCCAAGTCTCGAATTATGTCAAACCCAGTAGCGCTCCGTTTGTGAGTCACGACACGCCGCCATTTAGCGCACTATTAAATGCCTTATGGAATTTATTAGAGCAGACGTGCGCGGGCCACTTACTAATGCCTAGCGTGTCCCCTATACAGAGGACAAAGAAAAAACCGCAAACATTATATTCATTTACAATTCATATTCGTCTAGCCGGTCCAATTTATGGGAGCGAAAGAGTAGACGGTCGGTCAGTCGGACGAAACCACCATTTCATTGTAGTCAAAATTTGAGGAAACAAAATAAGAGAATGATAAGTTGAACCTATTACACTGGAATAATAGTGAAACCGGCGGTTTAACCCGCGCGGCCGTTATAACCGCGGCCCATATCAAACAGCCCGCGCGGGGAAGGTTTCATCGCAGTAACAGTAACGCGATACGACTAGCGGTGCAAATTACCATTTATTTGATTTTCTAAATAGAACAAGTAAACACGAACAATAACGAGCGGTTTTAACAATGTTCTATTTACATTTTATGATGGCTTGTATTTATGATAAGAGAGATGACTCCGATTAGAACAATGTTTACGAGTTCAATTTATCAATTAATTTATCAGAGAAGGCCATGTTATGTATGGTGCATTAGGAAAGAGGTATACAATAGTGAGTGCATGTCCGAACATTCCAGCCCCCATGCGGCGAGGTTAAAAGAATTGATTAACATAATAGACATGGTAATTCTTCTTCCTGTCTGTTTCGACTCCGCGGACCGTGGAGTTTCTTCGACCTTGGGGCAAATGGAAAGATATTTTGGTTTTTAAGTTTCTGTGTATAAATTGTTGACCAAAACAATATCTTTACTATGTTATATTTATTATTTGGACACAAAGTTGCCGTCTTCAATAATATTGTATGACTGTACGTAGTGTACGTACATCATGTCCAAGGGGCTTCTGCATTAACGATCATAAGGTATCTCCCGCTGGGCGCTTTTTCTCTGAAACAGGCATTCAAGGACACGAAGCCAGACTTTCACCTCCCACGGTCCTACACAAGACAAGAGAAAGTCCATGTTTCCAACCCGTTTTTTCTTTGCCCGTTCCCATTCAAGGAAATGTGAAGACTGCTCTGGACAGAGCTTTAGAAAACAGTAAACAACGCACACAATGTTGCTAATGGTCCAGTTAGTTGGAGATCAAACCACATAAAACGGGTAAATGGACACATCGTATCTTTGAAGTGGGACAGGTATTTGATCCAAGGATAGATAAAGAGTGAATACCGAGTGGAGGCTTCCAGAAGATTTTGAAAAGCATTCACGCATGCCTCCGTTGATCTTGATATCGCGATACTTAATAAATACATTACCGAGATTGGTATCGCAGGAAGTCGCTGTGACGACGAGATTCACTGATCTAGTGAAAAATCGAAATGGCAGTGCAATTTGTCACCAGGAAATATCTAGGTAATTGTTGATAAAATCTGATATCAGCCAAGACTGAAACAAGCCTTTTTAGATAAACGTGGAATTTGGACTTTCCTTAACGACGAATATACTTACTTATCTTCTAAACAAATTAGAGTAATCTTCAACACTTATAGCTGCTTAGTTCACCTGCACATTAGCATTAATCCATCACGCTTCATTTACCCATGCTTATGTATTGACGTCCGTATATGGATAGTAAAACGATTTAGTCTTACGTTTCGAGCTCTTCCTTATTGTAGTCACGTAGTATGAGGAAGTCAAAATGATAGGACATTGTGTTTGTATGCGGATTCGGGTGTTTTTCTTCGAGCTGTCAAAACGTGTTCGGAATAACCTATCAGCCCCATAAAAAGGAACCTCTAAACGACCGATTCCAGATATAGATTTGGACAAAAAATAGTTTCTTGGTAAGTTCATTGTTTAGCAACGTTTACCGATCTAGAAAATTTAGTAATATAAGACGGTTGGAAAACAAGGCGAGACACGGTTCACACAAACGGAACAATTTGTTCGAAAGTTAATAGTAAATAATCGCGCGTTTTAACACCGGAGTTAGAAAGCGCAGGAATTTATAGTCAATCGATGGAACATGTGATTTTCTATATTATTCCTAATACAATACATAGTACGAGCGCTACGATTTAATGAGCCTTCTGGCGATAAGGTCACCAGCATATTCTTATCAGAATTATTTCACACCATTGAGTTGTCTCTCCTAGATTCATGTAGCCACAAACGTATGTACATACTAACACATGCTCGTAAATACAGCTTTTTAAATTCAATTCATTGACTGAGACAAGAGACTGCGACCAAATTGAATTTAAGAGATTCGAAAACAACATCGAAATACAATAAGGGACCTCCAGTAAATTCAGGTTTAACAGCATACGTGGTGTCACTTTCCACCTAAATGGAATGAAAAAATAAACACCGCAGCATACGACTAGCCTTGAACGCAACGAACACATCTAAAAGCGAGACAATTTTATAAGATAAAGTGGAGTTTGAACAAAGCAACGAGCCTTACCTTTTTTCCAAGAATATAGGTTCTGTTAATGTGAATAAAGCAGTAAGAAACATACGATATAATGGGCCGCTTCCGCTTGCGCTTTGTGGGTTATTATTGCGTCCCTATCGAAGACAGTCGGCTTACCGAAAGTATATTTCCGCTTACCTGTAACAAAAGATCAAACAATTTATTAGTACAATAGCAATAAAATTATATTATGAGTTAATAGAGGCGATATGACTGACGATAAAGTTACACGTAGTAGCCGTAAACGTGTACAATTTTGCATGAAACGCAGACATAAGAGGTTCATTAGTAGCTTTTTATTGTTGCTTGTAAAAAAGGTGAAACAAGTAGTGAGTAGCGTTTAAAAATACACATTCATCGTGATGTAGATGAATGAATATTCATGGTAGGAGCATTTGCATGAGTAATTGATAGAAGTGAAACATCGGTGCGACAGGCCGGCCGTGTTAATTGAACCGGACCAGCTTTTATCTCAAGTACAGTCGCCACAAAACTCTTCAAGGAATCTAAACACAGAATAATAATAATCTAACAAATAAATTAATACAAAGTTATTGTCATAACTATTTATTAGAAGAAAAAAATATATTTACAGCATAAATCATGGTTAGAGTGACAAAGGCTTTTATACGAAAGCAATGCGAATCGCCTGGTCTATTATAATAGTTCAAATCTTAACTTCGATTACCTCTTTACGAAATATTATCACAATTGGTTTCAGATCACAAGATTTTAGAGCGAATGATTAAAGAGCACATACACACTCTTTCAAGTCCTAAATTAATTTTCTGTAAACACATTATTATAACTCGCAACTTCGTCACGAGGAAGTGTATCGCGTTGAATGCCATTTGTTCTAATTGTGCAATTGATTAGTGTGTCAGTGTAACAGGCGGCCCGCTCGCACTCAGACCGACAAAAAACCGTCTCGGCTTGCGTTCGCAGAATAATGGAATAATTGAAACGAATGCTTGTATCGATACAAATATTTTTTTTTACATAGACAATATAAATTAGAGACCACTACTGATCTATAGTCGTCAATATAAATAACGGAAGATATGGTAAAAGCAGAGTCAGGCCGTGCGGTAAGGGCAGATTTTTTAACCGTTTTTTGACATACATATACTGTTTCATAGACATATCAGATCTAACGCTTCACTAGCAATTCTAGCGGCAAATTCAAATAAGTGAGGTTTAATACAACAACATTTGACACTTTCTAGCCTCACGCGCTATAGCTTCTATTGGTTCCGTTCCGTCTAACCGTCAATGTGTGAACTTAGATCCAATCAGCATGTGCTTCTATCATATCTTGTGTGATATTTGTCACTGATATCATTGACCTATCCCATGGGTTGGCATATGTATACCGGAATATGTAATCATAATCAGTTGTCTACTGTATATGATGTCGTCGACTTGTATCGATGGAAATACAGTCGGTGGCATTGTCGGGATATCTGCGTGCGATCTAGTTGGCCGCGTGTGAACAAGCAGACCTAGCAGATGCATACATGTACATACATACATATACAGGGTTGCTGGTAACTAACACATAATCTTCTAAGTTTGGTTTTATTACGTTAAAAGCAAAAACTTGTTCTACGACTAGGTTCTCCATACATTTTATCATGGATTACGATAAGTCGATCAAAAAAAAATTTTTCTTTTGACGTACTATAGCCATCTTTAAAAACTTATTATTACCAATAACCGTGTTTAGCAGCTGCAATGCGTGGATGAATAATCAAGCCTCTTGATATTCACTTAGCGCAGTGCATATTGTCGATTGCTCGGATCAGTCCGGCCGACGCCGGCGCAGATTCTTTTACCACGCTTTTATTGCTCACAAACGATTTGTAACAATGTTGTTACTACAAATCTTTGTAAATTTATGTGATAAGTACTAACAGTTCATACGAATTACGAATATGTATGTTGCATGCGTAATTACTGTTCTAATAACAAAAAATACCGAAAATATTTTAATTGGCTTGTCATGTCTTAATTTTTTTTATCTTGTAAGACACAATGTAAAATTAGCACTTTTGCATTTACAAATAATTCATTACTAACCTAACCACTTACACAATATTGTAATTAATATTCACAAAATACTTGTTCTATTGATCCGATAATGACATGTGTACGTGAAAGTGAGTAAGCTTGGTTTCGCTGTATCTTATCAGTGTATCAGATTGTGAAACAGGAAAACGTATGATACGAGACATGTCCCGGTAATGTATTCTGAATGTAAAGTATCAATACACGTAAGTAAGTGCATTGATGGATTGGCGATTGTATTTCCGTTCGGTGTAGATCAATCAGATAAATAGATACAGAGAGAGAGTAGAGTGAATATAAGAACGATAGTTGCGATATAAAATTAGGCGGGTCAAAGCGGACGTCATTATTTTACGTGTGATGTGGTATTATTTTGAAATATTTTGTGGTGTTTTTTAGTTTAGGTTAGATAGTACAATTTTACACGCGGTTCTCCTGCATTACCGCGGGTAACATGGCGGGGCACCGCAACTATAAAATGGAAACCATTCCTAAGCCTAAAAGCGAGCGCAGCGGTACATCACCACGTGTCGCCGCGTCGTTCAGATAACATGAGCACCAGACTAATAGCCAATTACTTTAGTCAAACGAGAGCAATTGCCTACTAATGGAGCAAATTGCTTCGCCACGGAAAAAACCTCGTGCAATGTCACCGGGGCGGTCAGGTCGGCCAGTATCCGCCAGGACGCAATCTGGCGGAGAGATCTACAACAATCCAGTTGTTGTCCAGACACGCCCGCTCCGCATGTAAATCGTCGAGCACGATCCTCATTACACGCACAAATGACTACCTCTTGTAGATGTCACGCACCAGCCGAGTAGACCGTAATGAAGGAAGGCTACATCCGAGGAATGCCATCGTGACGCTCGCCCACTCCCGATACCATCGCATTGTCCGTAATGAACTCGAAGAATTGGGTTTTTCGGAGCACGTAGCTAATTCCATATGGCATGCGAGTCACTTGAATGCTTCTTTGTTAAACGCGATAATATCGCATAAGTTAGTAAAATGGACTTCATTGTTCGAGGAATTTCACAAAGGTCTAGGTTACAACACGGCGGCGAGAAGATTGTTTCTCGTTTATTTTGCAAATTGCAGGGTGTCAGCAAATATGTATGATGTAATACGCTTGATGATAGTCTGCACTTGAAAATACCCACGCTCCCTGACGTGCTCCGTTTTATTATGAAGGTGTAGCTTCATACCGCAGCACTAATCGTCAAGATTGAATGCATCATTTTGTTGTGATTATTTTTATGAGGAGCCATCAAGGGCGCAGCGATGTCTGTCATCCATCTTAATTTATGATTCAGCAAAACAATAAAGACTGCGTTATGTTGATACGGTCATATTCAGTGGACTATGATCGTTCTACTTTGTCAAATTTATTGATCGTAAACTTCGACCCGGCAGTTGTGATGACACATTGAATTAATTGGTCGAATGCGCATCGTTGATGAATCAGACGTCCGTGTCAAGGAGAACAGAATGCTTCTACCGCACATTATGTTGATAAGATCGAGTTGATTAAAAGTTAGCTCGAGGCCCGAGGAATCGAGGTCCAAGTGGGATAACGTTAACGAGCTCATAATAGGATTACAGTACACACGTCGACGTCGGTGTCCCAGTTGAGGCGGGTGGCGGCACCGTTAGCGGGCGGCCCACACTCGTCGCCTGTGACAATATAATGATTGTGTATTTATCGGCACGCCCGTCAATGCGTGTATTACACTCTATTGCTTCTCGTCATAAGCTGTCCGTGGCGCCATCAATCCGATGAGAAATGATCCTCGGTCGTGACTTCCCACCCCGGGCCCTGCGACTAGCAACACTGCACCTCGGTAGAAGGTGAAAGCCTCCTCCGGTCCATAGTACGATGACAAATCCAAAGTTATAGTAATTTAGTATTCACATCACACGGCGTAATTGAATGAGCCGGCGCGATCATGGACCGCGTGCCATTTCACTCGGCCGTGACTCACGAATTAGAGCTGAGTCGAGATCGTAATTATGGTAGAGATATTTCGTGAACACCCACTCGCCGGCCTGGGATGGATGTTGAACGCACCATAAACCACGATAATTTAATCATAGCTCCAATTAAGGCCAATAATCAACTGGAAGTAGCGTACTTAGTGCAGATGCGGTAGGTACGGCACCGGTTCAGGAAAACGAAGCAGATAGAATATTTCCTGTCGTAATAGAACATTGTAATTACGTGCAGTGGAGTACAAACCAGATAATAACCACAAACACGTGTTACATAAGTGTTAAGTTTATAATTTAAATGACGTCTACGAGTGGGATGAGCAAACAGCAATTACCAGAAGTAGGTAAACACATCACGACAGTTAATAGAGTCAGGTGTTGCGGCGCGGAAATCTATTATGATATGGAAGCAAAAAGCAAACATCACATGTGTGAGATGGCGCAAATCGATATGCCAATTAAGATGTTTCAATATCTACAACATGGCAAGCATTTATGTAGAGGTTAACTATACTTATAATATAACAACGCAGTAACTTGACTAGCCATTATGTAGGTAATAGAGCAATTAGCTAACCACTTGCGCGTATGGAATTAAATAGACGAAGACGAGTGACATATGGTTGGTAAAGCAGGTTGAAGCTCGCTCTATATGTCATTGGAAGCACTCAGATACGAGGCAGAGATTAGTTTAGAAAGTGTCATGTCGCGAACAATAGTTAAAAGTGGAGCAAGCGATGACAGCGCAGCTCTTCAATTAACAAGATAAAGCGAATGGGAGGAATCCGCAGCCAAACACAATGTTCAGACTAATGAGGCGGTAGAAAGGCAGCTCTATCTTACGGTTTCATCGATGACCCGCTACTCGCTCGACGATCCTCCAAATGTACAAGACTCTATTAACGAAACCGAGATAGGTGTTGTAGCTCAGTTTAGTTACAAAAAATATAGACACAGGAAATAACATAGCGTACAGTAATCGGATTTCTACAAATAATGGAGCATTGCTAAATGAGTACGACGTCGACAAAGTTGTTATTTCACGGAACTCATGCAGGAAACAATAAAAACATTTTCATTTTCCAATCTCTGCTCTACAAATAATTTCACAAACAATGCAAAGTTACGCAAAAGAGAACATGATTTTGCAGGAATTTCAAATTGTGGCAGTATGCCAGAAACAGGAGACATTTTTATGTTTTAACACAAAGACTCGTTAAAACTTTAAGATATATGTCAAGCAAAATATATTATGTTTTGTTTAGTATTTAGCAAAACAGACAAATTTAGTGAATTCTTTTCCACTGAGAATTGTGTTGTTGCCAACGTCTGGTTTGCGTTAAGAAAATGATAATCGTACAATGAAAAATTTCCGCGCAAAAATGCTTAAGGCAAATAAACCTAGTTTACACAAGAGTAGTAGTAGGTACAATAAGAGTCAAATGAATATAGGCAAAAATAACTCATGTCCAATGTGTTAAAACTCGTAGATATCGGTAACGAATTAATTTAAGTTGGGTCTCGCTCAACTCAATCCGAATCCGCAAAGTAAACGGAAATTAATCAATCTACGCGCAAATGCCAATGGCCGGCTGAACGTGACACGTATTTTGGGAGCGAACCAAATAGAACTTCAAACAAAGGGAGTTGAAAATGCTAGTAGAAAGCTAGCAGCGCGTTATGGAGCACAATTAACGTTAAATGCATTTAAGGTATGTGTTGTTGGGACGGAGCGGGCATGTCACAGGATATGCGGTCCGGTGAACTCGCCTCATCAGATGTCCCCTTTCAAACTACATCTGTACGCGAGCACCAATTTCACCGATGTTAACTGATGCGTGCAATGAAAATTAGCTTTTACAATCGTGAACTATGTTTAACTCTACGGAGCAGTGGTTGTTGGATTCCCATACGACGCACAGCGATGGCGCCTAGACGCCGTTTCGTAAACGAGGAGGTTTACTTTCACTACCATGGCTTCGTAAATCTAGCAGACGGATAGGCAAAAACCGCACCGTGCAGCTTAGGAAATCGACCGCGTCTAAACCTGGTTAGGTAACGCGCCCCTGTGAACAGGCACACGGCTGTAGGTACATCGGCTTGCACAATATGCGATGGTACAGACACAGAAGCGCTGCCACGAATCGCGACACGAAACCCACTGAAATATAATACAAGTAGGTTATTTAGAACGTGACCGCACTGTGATACATTACCTGACATGCTGCGTGGCTCCGCGCCTGCTTTGGGACAGCTATGCCACATGCATGCGCTACCCTATTTGTCATTATAATGTACTCGGTAAAAGTTTTATAGAGGAAAATAGGCAGTCATACATACACGTGATATTCAGATAACAGCTCTCGTTGACGAGGCGCTATGTTCTAAGTAGACGCTAGATAAATTCTAAAAGTTTTATATCTTTACTTATCCGGTGTTATCAAAAACTATGCTGAAACGCAATAGTATATGAACATTGCCTTGTCTCACGGACAGGTATCTTAAAAACTTCCAAAAAAGGTAATAGTGATCGTCGATCGTATACCATCCACATTAGCATAATAACAGAGTCATCTTCTCACCTTGGATACCAAAAACACGAATAAAAATAAATAAACCACTCCAACTCGTATCAATTGGTGCAGAATTGAAGTTATGTCAATTGATGAAGTAATCAAATATTGAAGATGGAGGGCCGCGTCAATGTTATTCTAATTGGAGGAATAACGAGTCTGGGCGATAACGATGAAAATAACGACCGAGTGAGGAGATAATGACAAGACCAGTTGCTTCATTCGAATCCAATACTCCATGTTAAGTACCTGCTGTGCTATCAATATAATTAATTTATAGTAGGTACGTACTAAAAAAATTTCGGTGTCTTTATTTAAAAACTTTATGGACATAATACAGATTAATCTAAGTCTACTCCATTTTAAGAATCAGTGATATCTAGAAAAAAAAAAACCGTTATAAAAATCAACGAATTAAAGAGTTTTTATTGCTTGGCAACCAATACTCGCCAAAACCTTATTGCCAGACAATGAATCTCAATTTGAAAACATAAATCATACTATCACATACACTATGTTCTCAAACTCTGGAATTCTTTCTCTTTGTGGAATAAAATTTAATAAGTTAAGTAACGATTGAATCATCGAAACAGTTATTAGCGTGGATAGATCTCACGAAACCGTCGGAATGTTACTCAACCGTCCCTTCTCTAAGGCAGTCCTTGGCCGCTTCGTGGTTCATGCCCTACACTACACGCTATTTACATATCCACCAAGAATACATTACGTATCCAAACACTAAAACCTGTTCATTTGTACTGAATTAACGTAACGAATTCATTTACCGCTGAAACAATCGATTTTGCCACAATATAAAATCTACAATGATACTTTAACATCTCATAATCAAGATTTTAAGCTGATTGTGTGGTTTACCAATATTTTACCAAATCACGATTTGATTTTAAATGTCATAAATGTCGGCAAAAAAATGGGCCCATTTAAAAGGTTACTCGCTATGTAAATAAAAACTTAACCTAGATGACAATCAACTTTCTTGTTTTAAGAACGCCAATAAATCTACAATTTTGTAATCACGATCGTAAGTGGGTGATAATTATTGTTTTTCTATCGTCGCGACAGATTTTATTGATCGTAATGAGTGAATTACCTTCCATCAAAGTACTATGTCGTTCGATTAAAATACTTGAACGATTGCATTTCGCGCATTCGCCAAGTGCTCTATAAGTTGTCTTATATACTCATAACAATGTAGGTATGTTTGTCGTAGCGGTATCGACGTCGGTATCTCCCTCCATCCTCATATTGGTAATTACGGTAATTGTCATAGTAAACATTCGCGGTGTACTTAGTTATGGTTCTAATCTAGTAAGTTGAGTTTATATCGTAACATGATCAGAGGCGGCTCTCTCGGTGGTCTTCTACATTAACTTATTATGACTTGTACACTACTACACTGGTGGCATGGTATTTTTAGACCTAAGCTAACATAATACATGGTTAATATTTTAAATGTTAGTCATATAATGAGTTTTATTTAATTGAGCATATTTTTATGCTCTTTTGCACAAAAATGTCTTAAATTCTAAAAAGTCCATCCACAAAACAAAAACTACAAAGCACTTAGAATGGTGAATGAAGCATAGGTACCGCTATCGCGCCCTTTTTGTGAATAAGCGCTCAGGAGCATTCAGTGGTTGCCAATTATGGTCATTTAGGATAATGCACTCGTCCACGTTGCAATGTTTTGTTAGCGGCTAACGGGACTGGAAGCCGGCTGCGGCCGTGGCTACGGATAAAGCAGACAATTCGTGAATTCATTAAAATACTGCCGACACTTTAGATTCCAGTGCAGCTCTGATTCTCGTGATTTATATGGCTAATCTTTATTAATGAACGCGAACAGCGCTGCTAGATCCGCGCCGGCGCAGGGCACACATGCTTCCAGAAAATAGAGAAACGAATCGGTAATGGGATACGGAATCGAATTCCCGCGATTATATTAAACGTGTTCCTGATATTGCACAGGATTCCACGTAGGAAGGTAATCGAAACTATAGTAATAAATCTAAAACGATTTCAATGGTTTCCATTTAATGGAAACCCGGAAAAGCTGCACTTTAATGCTCGTATAAGTAGATTGTAAAATAAGGAACTGGTGCTGTTTCTTGTAAATTTAAATCGATCAATTCTTTGGTTTCTCCAGACTCGTTTTGGAGGTGGGTTAAGTGATAGCCGAAAGCGACGTCGGATTTGCGCGAAACGTGAACGAATCATATCGATTAGAATCTAAAGATGTCGGAGAGCAGTTGAGTGTAAAGAAAATCGCTGACATGTTCCGAAAGAAAAAGTGAGTGGTAAAATCAACAGAGTAGTGTGAGCAAACAAAGCAAGAGGTTGAGAAATGAGGCCACATGAAGGGCCCTGTACACTGTACACAGCCGAGTACGAAAGTGAATTACACGCTTCAAGGCTGACCGGTCTCTCCTCAAACCGAGCGACCTTTACCAGTCCAATGATATCCTCGTTCCCGCGTTCACATTATTGAAATAACACATTATTATCAAGAGCACGGAATATTACCACGACACAAATTCGACCTTATGGCATTCGAGACAAGTTACAAAATGTAAAGATAACAAAACAGATTTTCTGAGACTTGAAGAAATAAAACTTAAACGTGAGTAGGCGGATGGAACCAAGTTTCATAAAACTTCAAAAGATAAAAATATGTATAAAATGTTAATTATAAAAGCTCGACACTTAAACGATAGACTAAATTAATTCTGAAGGCGATCCACAGTAATATGTGTCTTTGATAAAAAGTTGTTGTAAAAAGTTTTAATTGCAGTCTCTGAAGAAATACGATAGTCGATACATCAGTTAGAGGTGTAAAAAATCGAAGCCAACTACAAATATACAGATTTTTATTCTGAAATTACATTTAACTTAGACAGACGTATACGTACAGTGAATGTGTTTAAAACTAAAAGTAGCTTTAAAATGATTACCAGAGCTTTTGTTGAATGAGCCAAAAACTAAAGTGTTTTCGTTCCGAATGAAATCAGATCGTTATGAATGCAGAAAGGTCTACCAAACGAGTTTTGCTTAAATTTTTTAAGTAAAATGTCGATAATGTACTTACTCTGATTTTTACGTTTTGCTAGTGCAGAAGCAGGAGATGTTTTGTATGAATGCACCATAAATATTTTAGTACTATATAGTTGAAACAAATCAAATCGTGAGTTAATACGTATCTTCTAGATAAGCGTGTTACACCCTAGGCTGCAGTGCAGCAATGTTTAATATCAGGCAGGCTGTAGTCAGCGCAAACTTATCCCACGTAAAAAAACTCTTGCTTTTCAAATAATGGTACCAAATATCAAAGTCCTTTCAATTCATTAAAATCTGTTCGTTTCCTTGTCTTATTTGTAGCACTCATTAAAAAATAATTGTAGAAAATTTTGTTAGCTTCCATTTCAGACAACTCGCTTATGTAGACGAGTATGTAGACCTTATATACTGCCTAGTCGAAACTAAAAAAGTATTATTCCCATAGCTTCAATACACAATTTCTACACATAACAACATATGCCAACATATTTATAACGCTCACAAAACACACTTTAAAGCCACAAACAAGACGGTCCAATAAAAATTATACTTTCCACGTTAACATCTCATTCGACAAACATAAAAGGCTGGCCGTTGGAAACGACTTGTTCATATAAAATGGATTTATTCATTGGATACATTGATCCCGGCGCATCAGGTATAACAAATCTGATTCCAACAGGAGTACCGTTTTGTTTTCGAATTTTAAATCAAATTGAATTTTAAACTTCGGCTGCAGTGATACATAAACCATATCTTCTATCTCTTATAAGGTAGATTACTCGTACAATGATCAGACTGTGGTCTTTTTTGTTGTGATCAAAGGCTCAGCATCAGTCTTTATATCCTGCCTGCTACTGATAGGCTAAAGTAAAGGCTAGTCAAAAACAGGTGTGAATAGGTTCCGTATAAAAGGTAAACACCAACACATACATACATCACAAAAGAAATTGAGACAAGGAATGCTACAATCTATTCTTATTTATTAAGTTTGGAGGTTTCTTGGGGACGTAATGCTTTCAGGAACTTTATCAATATTACGGCCAACAAACAGCAATTTTTTAGCTAAGGTACTTTGTATTTTTAGAAATTATAAATAGCACTGTTTTACTATCATAGTGCAAGAACATCGATGAACTGCCAGATATACTATGATACCCGATAAATCAATTAATCAATCCATTGATGAATAAATCGGAACATGATAATAAAGCTTCTCATCCGGGTTCAATAAAATCAGCTAAACAATCTCAAACTGGATCTTAAACATAAGCGAGTAGGTAACGAGGTCGACAAATCTCCAAAGACGATCCAAGGAACATTTTAAAGATTCAATAACCAACCAGACTGACAACTCCGAAAGATATATGACACAATAACCGTAGGTGTAACGAAGGAAATTAAGCGTAAGAGTTATTGCCATTTAAAAACTAGAATATGCTAAATTAGACTCAAATCGATCGACCCGAGCTCTACTTGCGAAAAGCAACGGTGCCAGTTTCTTAATTTACGACGTTTTAAAAGCAATTTATCCTCAAATATTTACATTAGTATAAATCACACGAGCTTACCATATTTTATTGAGCGACTTGTTTCCAAGCAATTTGTCGATATCAAATCAGATCGACCGCAGTGGGTTATGCAATACATGATTATGTTCTGCGGCAATACGTCGTATTACTTCACCAAACAATCATCTGGCGCTTGTATTTTTTGCGAGGTGTATCGAACAAAGGCAATAGATCACTTTTGTTGCAAAGCTATAATGGTGTATTAGGTAGCGACGGTATCACGTACACAATTCAATTACGCGCCACATCGAGGACTTGCGAGCGAACAGAACAAACCAACTCTAACGATGTTTGATAGACGTTTAGACTGTCAGCTACAAAAAAAAACTTAACTAATTCTATATAGTTATATCTCTAGAAAATAATAACATATGCGTAGCAAATTACGAGTAATTACTAGCCAATTTCGATTTCTTTCTAAATAATTTTGTGTTATTACCGCCCAACTCTAACAAAAACCACACAGGTTAATACGTGTGAGTATGTACTATGTATATGTGAGTGATACTGATGACGATATCAAAGGTACTAAAATTTTAAAGGTATTAAAAGTGTGGTCGAGTAAAGTACCAACAGAGCAGCACGCACATCTGATTACAAACTGACAAACACGAGGCAACCACAAAGCCCCGACACGATGGTTGCCATGTGGGAGATTTTCCTCGTGGCTTCTAGAAATAGTTTGTTAAGGTTTCATTGTGGGCGTGATGCGAATATACCTAACATGTTATTATTTTGATACTCTTGTGTATAAACATATGACTTTACTGGCAATTATATACGCGAACAGGTACTTGCATTATCTGGAAATAAGTGACCTGCGCCCAAATTCAGGTTAATCAAAATAAGTAGATAAATTAATAGGCGATATAGTACACACATTTTGTAGTATGTAACTAAACTCTTCTGGTAGCTGCAAAGGGGCTTAGAAAAATCAACATATGCATACACTTTCACACAAGGAGTCAAAAGAAATGATGTTAAATTAACTTTAGACAAAATCTGTATAATTGGCAAGCCAATCAATAATATCTTTTAATTGAATACTAGTAATTATCGCTGTAATATCAATGTCTCAAGTAGACATTAATTATATCGCCTAATAACGCCAGCAGCGGAAGCAAAGCAGACGGTCATGTTTACTTTAATTCGAGTACGAATCTCTCTTAAATATATTGAGTATTTCTCAAGTTTATTACATTAATTTATTGTAGATAAACTATCTATATTATGTTTTAATTACATATACATGGATATAAAAGAATGAAAAAAAGCACTCTAGCAAGCTTCGTATTTTCTTGTCTCAGAAGAATAACTTAGAAACTAGTCATTAAAAAGGTGCATCTTGCCGTTATGGATAGTTGTTTAAAACACTGGTAAAATGATTAAAAAATAAGACATTGTTTATAGTTGGATATTGAAAATTAGCAGTATTTTGTACAAATTGATATACACATGTATACTGCATAGTAGTAACTTCCGCATTTTCCAATATCTCTGAGAAGCGACGTGTCCCACAACTAGGCGGTACCTATAAATATTGAGAGAGGTGAAATATTTAGTCGCGGGAGGCTTTGGGGGTAAACGAAGGTAAGCGTTAAGTGCATTCCGGTGTCGGTCTAGGGTTTCATTGTCCACGACCTGTCCTCGAAGGCTGTATAAAAATGCTGCGGATGTTTGTCGAGGGATAATATAGATTCCCTTACACAGGGTTTCCCTGAGTATGTTGTATAGTTAGATGGAGGAGTTAATCTTCTGAAACGATTCTGGACAGGCATTACGTGAAGCATTTTTATTGATATTTCAATGTTACGCCTCAGTAGGCTAAGACATCAAAATTATTTAAAAATTCTAATAAAAAAACAAACCTGTAAATTAAATTAAATATTGCACTGTTTGTCAAATTTAGTACATGCAAATAAATGAAACGGTTCGAGTTCGATATCTAACAGAAAACACGAATTGGTTCAAAAATAGTTAGTAGTAATAGCATTTTTTAAGTGCATACAATTCCTAATTACTATAATACATGTAATCGTGCAAAATAAACGTGAACTCATTATTATGCAACCGGCCCGGGATGGGTGAAATAGTTACGTCACGTGCAGTCGCGAGCTCGTATATGAAGATTAATCGACGGAAATAAGAAAGTCACTCAGGCGGGTCGAAAAGGTGAAAAAGGAAATTTTAATAAAAAAATTTCATCTACATTTCTGGTAAATTTTACCTCTATCGAAGGGATTTCGTATCGAAATTGTCAACTCGAACAAAAATGACGACTTTCTTTGGTCAGAATGACTGACATTAAACCTTTATAACAAATTTTACGCGATCAGTCTCGAAATCGAGTGGCAAGTCATTCCTCGTAAAACAACTACCGAAGATTAAAACCAATATATTATATATATATTTCATAGACGTGCGTAATAGCAATCGCCATATATTTCAAGTGTCGCCAAGTTATTGCAGCTGCAATTAAATAGCAAGATATCTTTTATATTTTGCGTTGCAAACTGAATCGATAAATTGCGAATGCGGTAGGTAATAAATAAGATACACAGGACTTGCAATTGCTTATTTGAGTTACAGTTTTAAAAATAACACTCGCGTAGTTTTTGTTGGTATGCTGAGCATGGGTACACTTTTTGCTGCTGCCGACCTAGACTTGAAGACGCGGTTATTATTCAATATTCACTGAACTAGGTTGTTACATATCAAGCGAGAAGATATAATATGATATGACGTTTTGATAGATAGATTTTATTCGCTAAGTTTTAATAGAGACACACTGCGAGTTATTATTTTCCTTGATTAAATTAGCAATATTGATGTCTATGTTACAGACCGTTATACCTATTATGAAAAGTAATCGATGTGTTATGCATAACATATAGGAGCTGTTCTAAATTATGATAAATAGTAAGGAACTATATACTACCAATCACCTAAAATAGTCGTAGGTATAGCCAGATGACCACGTCAAATTTAAAAATAACTTTATCGCCTCTATATGTACCTATTCCTTGAAGTTATCGGTATTGAAACAAGTTTTAATTAAAATGTAAGGAAGTGTAAAAATTAATACTATACGCGATAACACGCGTAAAGAAGTTATTGATTAAGATTTTCTTTCAAAATATTTAAAGGGATAAAACTACTTTTCAATGGGTGTTTTTGTAGACGAATAATAGTTGATAAGAGATCACAGAAACAATTGAATAAATAAGTTAATAAAAAGACTTCATATAGCTAACAACATTCAACCTTTTTATAAGGCAAGGAAGAGTAAAAAGAGACAATGTAAAAATAATACAAGTTTAAAAAAGCCACGCTACAACTTATACGCGCACACTTTCAAGTAGCGCCATATTAATGAACCTACGAAGGAAGTAGGTAGACCGGTCTGGTGTGGTTGGCGTTTCCTGTTCAATGGTGTCGCTATGCTTCCAACCTACTGCCGTGTCCTTGGAGATATCCTGGCCAGGTGAAGGAATGAAGCCAATGAAGCTGCGAAGGAAGTCGATAATTTTGAACAGAAGCTATCTGCATAAGACATCAGGAGCATAGCTGCGCTAAAGATACGTCTCTCTTGAGTCGTATTTCCTCATGATTGAGGGTCGTGACTATTCTTTTGGTACATATATCCCTAACTATATGCTATAAGTAACTATTGTAAAGTTTTAAATTTGTAAGAGTTTACAAAGTCTAGTAAAAGAAGCTATATTTTTTTTGTTACAAAATTAATGCAAAAATATTATTTTACGCGACACCGACAAGTGATTAAATATGTGACGCCTTAACCTAAATCAACAGAGGGCTGTCATGTCCTTGATGTCCATCACTTTAAAAGTTAAGTACAATTAAAAATTCTGGCACTATGACGAGCAAGGGCATCGCGTGACAAATTGACATTATGTCCAACAGCATGTACATTAGTACAAACTTGTTCCCGCTGCGTAACGCAAGGCTGTTCTTCATGAATTACGTGCGAGGTTATAATAACTTTGTTACAACTTCGCCTAAATAAGTCAGCGATCTAGAATTAATGTCATAAAATAACAAACTCAAAACCATAAAGTAGGCAAACACAGAAAGGTACAAAGGAATATCTGATCTAAATTCCGATAAGGTCACACCGGTCGTCTTTACTCCTGTAAGTTTCGTAACAATGGCAGAGGATATCGTATCAGATAGCCTTCTAAGTTTCGCGACAAACTTTCAGTTTCGTATTAAAGTTGTGCCTTCGTAATGTGCACGGACAGGGGCCCGACAAGTTCTTACGAGTTGCAAAAGGCACATTCTAGGAAAACAATCGACAATTACACTGACGTATATTCCCAAGCGTGGTTTTTGTAAGCGCTCATATATGACATGTCATTCATTCTTGGGCAACAAAAGGACAAGTGAAGGCATAAACAATAAACAATGTCGACCGCAGGCCGCGTCCTTGGTCGATCCGAGTCCGTTGCGACATCGACGGTGAATCGAGGATCTTATCGACGAGTTCCATGAATATGGAACCGCAATAGAGATTCAATCACGACTGTAACCGTTCATTGAAGATAATTTAAAAATGCCTGGTCGAGCACCGTGAATGGAACGTGAGCGGCGCGATAATGTGGATCGAGACTGAGCAGAGATAATCTCAGTGTCAGTGGAACAAAAAACGTAATGGTTAAGTAAAGCTTGTTTGGTTTTACTTTACACGGCGCGGACCTGTAAAAGGCGTAGACCGCACGCTGCGCCGACAACATACTCGCGACGTATCGCTTCGAGCTCTCATTTACCCTTAAGAAAACAAACAAGCGCCGCGAATATCATAAGCTTTCTTTTTCATAGTGAATTGATTCAGCGTTTTGTCACTGTCAATCGACAAGCAAACAAAAGTTCACACACATGCAGCGTCGGTCAATGTGACTTTGCATCGTTCGACATTGGGTTGTCTTTCAGAAAAATCCCTGTATGATTTAAATCAGCGGTCGGTCGGAGAGTTGACATTGGAACATTCCGAGTTAGCGGTCAACGGTGTCGACGTACGTACCTTATTCCAGTTAAACCTACGCGCAGCCTGGCGAGGTGCACACGGTACATACCTGAAATAAAAAAAAAAGAACCAGTTTACTCTTCGATTCTCGGTAAGCGCAATTAGAAGACACTAAGCCAATTAGAAACAGTAAGTGAAGAAAAGAAAAATATGTGGCGAGATAAGTGCTTAGACTAAAACAAGTAAGCTCTAGCGGGTAACATTAATTTTAGTGTTTAGAAAGGTGACCAAATTGTGTACCCACTTTATCATAAACTAGTAGGCGCTCGCGGCTTCGCTCGCCTTAAGCTGTAAAATTTGCATCCCCTATTCACCATTTTAAAAGTGACATTTCCAAAATCCTTTCTTAGCGGATGCCTACGTCATAACATCTACCTTCATTCCAAATTTCAGCCCAATCCATCCAGTGGTCTGGGCTGTGCGTTGAAAGATCACTATATCAGTCAGTCGGTCAGGCAGTCAGTCAGTCACCAATGAGTTTTATATGTATAGAAGATAGATAGGAAAATAAAGATTTCGTTATATTGAAGCCATGGGAGAATCGTAACATGTTTTGTTGCAAAATCGTTTCAAATCAAAAAGTTAGTGGTATAGTGTGGAGTGTTGCGGCATGCCATGCTGCGGTTCGTGAGAGGTTAGATCGGCTCGATCCGACGCTGCTCGCCAGTTTCAATGATATTTAATCGTCTCGCAACGACAAACACAGAGCTGACTGCAGCCATCTACTATTTTATAGATATCGATGACGTTTCCTAATTGCTCCGAATAGTTCTGATGCAGCGAGCGATTCCCGCATATATTAAAATTTAACTGCAGAAGCTTGCAACTTCATTAGCATATCCGTGAGGCATTCAATTTGGCTTAATAGATTTTAATACAGGATCCGTGTTCCAGTTATCTCGTAAAATGTACGAACAGAGATAGGAATTGAATCGGCGACGTTAATGGATCCCGTCTTAATATATCTCAGCAATAGTATGATATTGGAAGTAGGAGCAATTAGCACTAATTGCTGAGCAAACACAATTTTTACGAGAGGCTCGTGGAAAGGGCTCGGCCATCACTGGTCGGCGCCGCTGATAAGGCAATGTGTGCCGGCCATTCACCTGCATCCACTGACACAATATAGCGTCTCTCTTGCTCTCGGACCCTGCGCACGTCAGCGGAAAGGGACGGCCGTATCCGACTGTATATTAGTACGCCAATGCAAAAACAATTGAGCTTCAACGTCAACGACACGTCATGCTATATTTCCAATTTGCACGCCAAACTACTGCATCGTAGTAATTAGCGTAGCGTGCCCCCGCGGCGCCGGCCGAGCGCGAACAACAAACAAAAAGATGAAAAATACCTTTAGAAATTGGGTTATTTAAAAGATTTATTTTACGCCACGATAAGAATAATTGCCGCGACTTAATTGGGGAAACAAATGATCGAACGCTTTATAAGAAGAAAGTTGTTAAAGCTGATGATGAATGGGGGATAGAAAGTAGCGCCGTCCTTTAGATATCATTAATAGATAGTAAGTACCTCATGTTAATGCGTTTTCTCTGATATCTATTTGTTCTTAATTACAAGCAATCAATTAGGGCGTCTTATCTACACCTACTCGTATAGATAAAAACCTCAATTTTATCGAACGAGAAACATAACTATACCTATAAAAACAAGAAGCGACATCAAATTTACTCAATGGACGTGCGGATGTTAAAATTTAACACGTTCGTGTGATTCCTCGGTTTTATATTTATTGCCGAGTGTTTAGAGATTTCACTTTTACAATGTCCAATGAGATACTCACGATCTCGCGGTTTCAAAGACGTAGCGAGTAATTTGTCACCTTCTAAGCAAACAATGTAGAGTACCGATCATGTGAAGACACATTCAGTGAGTTTTGTGAAACTAGGTTCGAGATGAATTTCAATGGTTTGATTGAAAGTGGTAAAGTAGCGTAGTTAGCGAGATTTAGAGCGTAGAGAACGAATAATCTGTAGAGAGAGACATAGAAACTTTTGTACTATAAACTTGATATTAAAATTAATTTGTTTATTTTATTTTAGAAATATAAACTTTTGAGTCTTTGTATTAGTATAAAGCATGTCGACAACTTTGAATCAATTTTCCACATAATTACGTAGTTAATTTACCTGCATGAACATAAGCTACTTTCCATAGTTATCAACAATAGTATTTTTCTATGATGGTGAAATCGTTTGTTTCTTTTCACTATGGAAACTATAGTACATATATTGGTAAAATCACAAAATGTAAAAATGCAGCATTCCTATTTCCTAAGGGTCGTGACTCCCCGCAAAACTATTTCATTGCGTGAGTTTACGTGGGCAGATACATTGCAGAGGATGCCTAGGTCTTTCTACGAAACTGTCTGCCGAAAACGACCATAAATCTTTTTAGATCCAGTGTAAATAAGAAAACAAGTAAGCACACATACCACACAGTTTGTCGACACGTGTGTGGCGAAGTGGAATCATACTTTCTCCGAGTCGATAAATATTGATTCTGAGATGATGGCACCGTTTGACAAATGGCCGATAATAAAAGTGTTTTGTTCGTCACGGACTCTACACGCTGTAACTTTCGATGCATCAGTAAATATATTTAAATAACAAAATAAAATTACAGTGACTTGGAATAAACCAGCAATAAAACAAATTTTATTCCTTATCTTAATAAAGAATAAAATTTGTTTTATTGCTGGTTTTACCATGAAAAATATAAAGTTCACATCTCATTCCTGTATAAATAGACTGACATTCCAACCGTTAGTTTTAAAATGAAACATAATCTGTACGTTAAAACTTTAGAACGGTAGTACTAATTAATTATACTTTATTTACGAGTACTATCAGTATCCATTAACGGAAGACTTGACCCGATAGGCTAATAAAAAAACTTAGCAATGTTGACGCAACAACTTCGTTACCAAGTGAAACCATTCGCATCGTAAATCTAGGTAATGAGCAACTACAAGTGGGCTATCTATCAAATTGGACACAATATTAGGCAAAACAAGTTTAATCATCGTCGATAACCCATATAAATGGAACTGTTCCGCCGCTTGGAGTCTTGAGTAATATTTGGACTATAAAATATAGTATAACTAGCTACGCCGGGCGATTTCGTCTACATTTTATTTTTTGTAAGCAGGTAAATAAGATACAAGCCTTTTGTTAGTTAGCTCAACCTTCTACTGTTGACTGAATTATTGAAAAAGTATCTTACAGGGGCTCTTACAGATGATGGTGAACTAAACAGAATGTGTAAATTGTCGATACCTAGCAAACAACTGCATTGTCGTGATATACAGACAAACGGATAGCAATAGCTTTTAAAGTTATATGACTGGTCTGATAGAGTGATACACGGAAAGTAGTTTTTGATGTGAAAGTTCTGTGTTCTCTCATTATTCTCGAGCTCTAACAGAATTTATGTTTACGATGCATTTGACATCCGTGTAGCATTATTTCAATGGGATCTTCGCAGCCGTAAAGTGGCGAGGAAATAGACTCATGAGATATTTTATATGCCATTACTTGTGTCTAATGCACGGTACGTTCGTTAATAGATTGTTAATCGATACGGCGCATCAAGGTCGGTACATTGATATGCTTGGCGGTGAATGTGCTGATGGTCCTTGATTGCTTTACGGACACTCACTGCTTATGTTAATTTTAGTTTTATTGTTACACAGGCTAATTAAGTTTATGTAAAACAAGGGTTGAATAGGACTAGTATTAGAAGGAACAGAAGTCTCGCATACATTGATTTCTTTGACCTTATGATGGTTATCACCACTTTTGATTAACACAATTTATAATCTTCCGTCGACACTTGAAAGAAGGTTAGTTTATCAAACCCCTCATTACTAGCGATGTGTCCTAACGAGCTGAGTCGCAACAGTTTTGAAAGGCCGCGTGGCTGAGCGGCGGTTGCGCAAGCGCAGGCCGGCGCGCCAACCCGCTGGCGATTCCCACGCGGTTTCAAACAAACAGGTGCCACGGAGCCGCTTGCAATCATTACTACGCGAATGTTAACGTTGGCCAATTATTGCTCCTTTGTGTGGACGCCGGACATTATTGTTTTGGGGTAGAATGTTTAATAATTATGATTGTTTTGTGTTTCTAGCGTTACTTGAAGTATATGACTAATATGTTGCCGTGGCTGTTAAAAACGATAAAAACGGGAATTGGACCTTTTAGTTTAATTCTTTGTTTGATTTTGCATTCGTCATAGTCATTTCAACAAAAAATCTTATTGCAAATGCGTGATATCTGATTCCATTGGCCAGCAGCACTTCATATTAAGTTCTCTGTCCTTCTCAGTAACAGTTTCCTCATAGCAGCTGGATACCGTTTCGGTCGGCACACCCAGACTTCATCTCTGATATACGCAACAGTTACAATTGTAACTCAAGACGGAACACTGATTTCGAAACTGTCGGATGATTTAAATGATATCCCACAATGAGTCCGGCGCACAATAAAACATGAATAGGACGCAATAAATATGTAACTAAGCTCACGAACTAAACACCCGAGAGGTCACCTGCTGCGCCTACAGATAAATAAAGCGGGGTCCAAGTACAGCCGGCGCAGGGATACCACCTTGTCTCACAAACTTCCCTGGACATTACTCAAATCTCAACGGTATTTCCAGCTCTGTAATTGCGATAAAGTACTCCGAAGAAAACACACTCGAGTACCTGACTACGCAACACCACGCCTTTGCCCTTTAAGATTTACATTACGTCTAAATAGATTCGTGAATGCCGCGAATGCAAGGCTGGTTTTTGTTCAATTTCAATATCACGAATAATATAAAAACTATTATACTTTTATCGGAGCAATCGTTCGGATTCCGGTCAAGTTCGAGTTTTGCGTAGGTTGCAGACGTTTCAGTTTACGATATTTGTATTCGGGAAAAGCTTTTTCGCATCGCCCCTTCTCAGCGCCAAGTTAAAAAGGGTCATGTCGACTAGTAATGGATCGAGCGAGCTGATTTGAATACTGATATAGTTATTCTGAGCAAAATATGATATCGGTATCTGAATTCATCCTGCTAAGGTTTATCAAAGAGTATCATCTACCCGCAAAATCACCTAAAGTTATATAGATGTGGAGATCGAACGAAGGTATCTAAGTTGTATCACATAAAAAACGAGAGCTGCCAACAAATTAGCATAGATGCTTAACATTCTCCACCGTCATTCCCAGTTTCACTTGCATGATAGCTTAATAGAGAACTCTATTTGAGAATTAATTTGCAGTGCAGACGCATTTCGAGCTAGTCTAATTACGCCTTCACTGCGCGATGGTTAGATTAGTGCTAAGACAATAAGTTTGTATAAAGAGTAAGGGATGATGTTCAAGCTAAAGTTAATATATTTTTTAGGAAATTATAACATAGTTTTTATTATCTCTTGACTTTGGCTCTATATTCATTCGTTTATGAACAAAGTTTTAGTTTGATGAAATATGGAATTTGTATTAACATACTTTCAATGTTACAACGGAGGTTTTATAGTTCATAGGTTCACATTCGTTTAATTTAATACCAGATTTAAAAGGTAGTCATTGGTAAATATCTCTCGTTTAATAGGTTACAGATATGATAAAAGCTGTGGATTATTGCCGAAATAGTACTACGATTATCACACATCTATGATTGGACAATCCCCTACTGTGAGTAGACGGTAGTACGAAGGGCTGGAATGCAGCGGCGCAAATTACACGTCCTATCAGCTAGGTGCGCCGATAGACCTTCCATTCTCCGCCGCCTATGACACCAATGCCGATGCTGCTATTAAATATTAACAAGCCACAATCGCTACCCAGTTTAAAGCGGTTCACGTCTCGATAAGATTACGAACAACCGTACCATTAAGATGCATGGAACCTTCCAGTTATGTAAACTATTACGCTATTACTATCGACACCTCGCGGGCTAAGACCGCATAAAACGACTGTGAACGTCGCGACGCTTTATGTATTCAGTTAGTTTATTATTACACCCAAGATGCGCCATATCTTTTCCATATTTATCGGCGATAAACATTTGCTTATCGTAAATCGCGCGACGACTCCCGCCTTATCTTCTAGAAACGTCTCAATTACTAATCCTTTTAATTTTCTAAATAAAACGTTCGACGTTTTATGGCGACATAAAACGGTATCCAAAAACAACAAGCCGATACGTCTCGACGAAAGAGTATTTGAGGCATTGAGTGAAATCGTAAACCGCGTGACCTCAATGAAGATGGCGACAAACTTTGCCGAGCGTCTTGTTTACCCGAGGGAGAGAAATGGATGACAAATATCATGAAAGTAGCGAGGACGGCTCAAACTTTGCCGAAAGACACGATAAATGGCCGGACCGATAAAGTAAATCACTCAGGAATATGACTTTGCCAACTAAACAATTAAGGAGAAACGCAATTAATTAAAGATTCCACAAAGAAACGACGACGTAATTCAAAATTAAAAGTA
Organism: Macaria liturata; assembly: GCA_964023185.1. Taxonomy (NCBI): domain Eukaryota; kingdom Metazoa; phylum Arthropoda; class Insecta; order Lepidoptera; family Geometridae; genus Macaria; species Macaria liturata. Next base: position 2,302,251 of record OZ026819.1, read on the forward strand.
AAGCACGTAAATAAATAAATCTTGTCTATCTAGCATCAGTAAAATATCGGAGAACCCATTTGTCAGCTGGCATGGATTAAGTTCTTTGGCAGATCAAGATTCAATACAAAAAAAAAACAGCAAAATAAAAAAGGAACTCTAACGTAGACCTTAGAATAGACTTTACACGAGTGTTATAAGTCAGTAGCCAGTGTTCACAATAAATAAGGTATCAGTGAGGCCGTCAATGAACCCATTTGTCAGCTGGGATGGGCGGAGTGGGAACACGCCGACCTTGGCCGGAGGAGCACCACAATGGTCGCACGTCAATCAAATTCTATTAGTTCAAAGCCACATCTATAAAGTTCATTACCTCAATAAAAGGACGGGATTATACGGCGCATATGGAAGGTCTTTGAAAATAGGCATTCAGTGGCAGAGAAAAATCAGGTACTGAAATGGAAAGTGGCTGGTTCCAGAGCCTGCTTTTCGTGTATCATTTCATCTACAAGTAAGTATACAAGAAACTCTCGAAAAATAGTTTTCTAGAATTCGAGTAAGCTAATAAATACCAAATGGCAGATAAAGAAAATGAATATAGAAGCTAAAAACGGATCTGACGAAGTCTAGTCCATGAGGAGTAGTTAGGAATCCTTGGAAGCTAGCCGTAGTGCCTTGACATATATCAGTATCGATGGAAGTGCGAAAGCAATCGGCGAACGCTGGCTCTCGACCAAAAAGCTATTAACGAACAACGTCAATGTAATCTATTACGGGTAAATGTGGAATTTTGGGTCGGAGAACAAAGCAATGTTTGTAGAGGCTTGAACGGTTTCTGATATTAATGACTATCTTAAGAAATGCGTCGCGGAGAAAACTTCTTTCGTCTCGATTTGGTTTTGTGTGTCGCGTATTGCCATTGTCTGCCTAAAATTGTTTAGCCCGTCACCTATTAGGTTAATTATCTATAAGAAATCATCTGTTTGTAGGTCAAAATATACTACGAAAGAAAAACAATACAAAAGGAATACGTACGAAAACGCCGATGTTATTGATTTATTCCAAGTTAATGTAGATATCCGAGTTCACGATTACCTCGCTCTCGTCTAGATAGATAGAAAAACTAGTCCAATCATGAACAAGGCTAGTTACAACCCTGCCGATGGAGTCATGCCATCGCCTATTATGCCTGACCCACATACACACTTCTGTACCTCAACCTGATTTATCACGAGTCGACTTCTACAAAAGGAATGTTTTACATATGGAGCCATTTATTTACGCGAATAAGAAAGATACTCAAAGTGGGTCGATTGACGTTTTAGATACAGTGAAATCCTTGACTAATCGAGATATTGCAGTGAAAGACTTCGAAAAGACAACAAAGTGGGATTGGAATCGATCGACCTTAAAATGCGATGCACAATGGGTGTTAAAGAAACTGTTATTACAGTGGAATCGGTTAATGAGTCCATTGTAACAATGACGACACCAATGAGACACAATTAACCAAATTAACATAAGGAGCTATCAGCCTTAAATGATTATTTATGCATCGGGCTAAGAAACACGAATAATAAATAATAATAGGTCATAATAAAACCGCAGCCGAAGGTTACTCTAATTTGACGTGTGTGAACAGAAGCCGATATTTGCATGAAGGTTATATCAATAAAGCCATTATGTTTAATGATTTCTTTAAACGATGGCTATAATAAGATTTCGAGTGAAAAAACCATTAAGTATTAGGCCTGTCCATGTGAATAATTTATTTGAATAAATTGGAATAAATCAAACAATGTAGTATCAAAATATGTTTCAATATAAAATTCTAAAGAGTTACAGCAGGCTGATCAATTAATATCAGATTGGCATCACAAGCAATAAATGAATTACTTCATCACCAGTAGGACAAACGAGCGGCTTGCGTGACTGGCGCGACATTTGCATTTCACCGACTAATTACACCTGATCATCATTAGGACAGAGCAAGAAACTAGCATGACTTCATGAATACACGTGCAAATCAGACTTAAGCGTATTCGATTTATCATATCTAAAGTGTAACAAGGCTCAGCTTATTTAAACACACAAAGAAAGCTCTAACGAGATTATAATTAAAAAGGAGCGCAGACAACACACTGTATACATAGAATTAAAGCAGCAACCGTTTATAAGACAATTCTGTTTTACAATGAAGCAGTTCGGGGTCTCGGTTAATTATATTTTCAATTTGACGTAGCGCCTGTCACGCCGCGGGCCGTAGGTACGTAAACCAGTCAATTTCTAGTGAGAACACTATTTGCGGGCTACAATTACAACGCGAGCGCTTCTTCAAAAGAAATTGCCTCGGAAATAAAATAAATGAACCGAACCAATTGATAGGTTTATTACGACGTACGAGACAGATTTTAAATTGAGTCATTGTCGAGATCGATGTTGATTATATGATAATTAGACGAGCGATAGCAATTTGAACGGGAATAGAATCGTATCTTCAGTTGGACGACATAATAAGAGTTTTACCAACCAGTATATTTAAACGTAGTGAGCAAATCATCAAATTAGTCGTCCGCTACATATACCCGCTTATTACGCACAACAATTTGTCGAATATTTGCAAAGCAGCAGCGGTGTCGGGCTAAAATTAAAGGTTGTAGATGCAGATGTATGTATGTGGACGGACGGGTCCAGCGCTATTACCACCATGACTTGGCCGTCAACGAGCCACGCAAAAAATACAAAATGTATTAGAACACACAAGATGGAACAATTATTATTTATTATGCTTAATATTGTTGAAAGAGGAAAATAGAGAAATAAAATATTATAACATAATCTGAATATGAATGATCGAACGCATAAATAGACACATATTATATGGATATTTAAAAGTAAAATATAATGGCAGTTGATGGCAACGCGGCAAGACACCTCAAAGCATACTTCGAGATCATAATTTCTAATGTCACAATCTCGTCGGTCTTTAAACACGGCTTTAGACCGTAAATGAGTGCAGTAAGTCGACATAAAATGATAAAATAATGTACATGTCGTCATTGTCAACCTGTCTAATATCATTATCGAAGACCAGACGCGGAGGAACCTGAATGTAGGAAATAAAAATAAAAACTATAAGCTCGTCAGACGCCTACGTAAAAGGTTCCGTAGGTATTTATAAAAATATTAGAATAAAAGTAAAGAAATCAGGCTACGTTATTATAAGCGGTTCTTAGAATTAGATCGAATATTTCAATCACGTCAACCTTTAAATGCTATCGCAAATTTTAACACAATTGTGACAGATCTGTTACGATGTCAAATATTTTAATTTAGTTTATTAAAGCGCGGATCCCTAATACATTTTAACATACAAACTCTTACGCTCTCTTACGTTAGGACGAGCGTACAATTATCGACGAACAAAATATGTACTGGAAAATAAATAGTAGGACCGGTGTTACAACACAATTTTATTTCTGCTCGTCATATTTTCATGTTCATATCTAAAGAACCACGTGGTTATTAGAATGGCAATTACAAATTTAATTATTTTGCAATCAAGTTTTTTTGGTTTTATAAGAATCAAGGAACAAGTTACTCGTAAGTAACTTTGTAACCGTTGGATTCTGAATCCTTTGGTTTTTTCATTTTCTGGCTTAATGCGCAAGTCGTGCGATGCCAGAAAATGTAAAAAGTCAAACAATCCTAATGTCAGTTAGCTGTCATTGTCACCTTCTGGCCCAAGTCGATTCGGCATGGTCATTGCAACCACCAGCCGGCGGGGCTTCCAGTTCTTTCTTGGCTAATAAGATTCGCTGGAGACCAGTCGCTTGTCCTTCCTTACTCGTTTGACTCGCCGGGGAGACTGAACCCCAAGTGCATAATAGTAAAATTTACATATAGAAGTGCGCGATCTTTGAAACCCTCTGCCGGTAAGTCTACCATCCGTAGGCTTCTATCTTTCACCTTTGTTCATCAGTGCACACCGTGATCAGTTGTTCTCCTTGCTCACAGGGTCTTTGTGTCGACGGTACCTTGTTCCAGCTGGCTGCTGAAAGCCTCTAATCTGCCTAGTCACACATTTTTATAACTACCTACGGAACTTCTGTAAAACCCCGTCTCGGGTAAGTAGCTTGTACCATAAACCTTCAATTAATCTATATTTCATCTGGAAAACTGTGATCAATGATTTATTCCTTGCTCACAGGGTTTTTTTACACTACCTCTGAAACTCAAGCGAAGGTGCCTCCACCTTCGCCACACTACACTACACCCGACGGTCTGCTGGTCAGCCCCGCAGCCTGAGGGTTGCCTAAACAACCCCCTGCGCCGCTGCAGCAGCACCTGGCTCCGGGCCATCTGTATCTCAGGGTAACAGTGGGTAGGCCGAGCCTACCCACATTCAAAATTTTAATGTATTGTCCCTTAACAAATTAATTGATTTATGGTTGCAAAACTAGTATGTAGGCTCGAAACTCACCCTGAATAGCATCTACTGCTGATTTAGCTGGCATTCTGTAACTAAGGCGCCCATTTATTGTTCTACCACCTAAATTCTGTAAATCTAGTCAGCCCTTCAGGCACTGCGTTGATTCTATTATATATTAACTATCTTCTACAAGTATCATTAATAAATAACCTTATCATTCTCAGTCGCTCTCTTTCATTTAATATCTACCTAGTTAAAATAAGTAGGTTTAGCTTTAAAAAGGTTACACTGGCGATTCCACTTGGTGAAAACTAGTTTTGCAGCTATATTAAAACTTATGTAATAATATACTAACCCAATAAGAATACCTAATTGAAAAGAAATTTGTGTTGTTTCAATATCCTTTAGTTGTAAGATCTGACATGTGAATTCATACTGTATTTCATTGTATGTTATTATTGTGTACATTCTGTAAGTAAACATTATTAAGTTAACATTCATCATAAAATCATTGTATTTCATATACTTACTATCAGTGCATAAAGATAAATGATAAACCTTGTTAGTAAATTCTCATAATTATTATATTGAACATTCTGTACATAAGTAAACATTATTAAGTTAAAATTTATCATAAAATCATTCTATTTCATATAATATCAGTGCATATAGAGGAATACTAAACCTTGTTAGTAATTTTCATAGTGTGTTGGTAGCAAACTTAACTTCATTTGTAAAAGATAAACAACATAATTATTAGTGTTTTACTATTTACTGAGTGAAAATTTTTATAACTGAGGCTCATTATTGGCAATCATAACATTGTAAACAGTTTTGCAACCAGAACTAGACTAAAATTAAATTATTTATATAACCCTGAAATACAAACTTAATAATACACAACTAAACAACTTTTAGATAAAAGATAGACTACAAAACACAAATTCTCTATGAACTAGAACCTGCATCTACGCAGTAAAGTGGTTTATAATATAGTCTTAGCTGATATTCATGAACAGTTTTACATAATTTGATATCTAATATCACAGTGTACTGTAGATTGCAGTACCTATTACATAAACACTCAAGTCTACTTGCAGAATTCTGGTCACACCGTTGATAGCTGGGTGCTTGTTTAATATAAAAGGTATTATTGGTATAGGTATATTAGCATATTTAACTTGATCCAATCTGTTTGAAGTTTTCTTAAAATGGCAGAGAAACCGGAGGCTCCTCAAACTAACTTTGATTCTACTGACAATAGGCATAGACTTAGTAGAATAACTTGTGTTCTTCCATCGATTATTCACTCACTAAATCTAAAGTTTAAGAGTGACAATAATGTTCTTTTCTTCTTATAACGTCTTATTGATTTGGTGTCTTCTTGCTCACTCACATACAAAAAAGATTTTACTTCAGCGGCTGAGTTACTTGATGGCCCAGCACTTATCTGGTTTAGAGGCATTCGAAACTCTGTAGCCTCTTGGGAACAGGTAAAGGGACGTATCTTCCTTTTCCCCTCTAACTCTTAGTGACATAAAGTCACGCACTTCTTGACGCCTACCTATTGGAAGCATTTTTATTATCCAAACAAGTCACTACACTTGCCCAGTTACTTGGATAACGGCTATAGATTGTTGTTATTTTAGTTCGAACTTTAACCCTTCCACGTCAAGAAACATCTAAGTAGCAATTTCTACCATTGCCACTTTTCGCTAAACTTGTTTCACACAACCTACAGTTGTGGCTAGAAACATCTAGTAGCAATTTCTACCATTGCTACTTTTAGCTAAACTTGTTTCTCACAACCTACAGTTGTGGCTAGAAACATCTACCTAGAAGCAATTTCTACCATTGCTGCTCTTCGCTAAACTTGTTTCTCACAACCTACAGTTGTGGCTAGAAACATCTAGTAGCAATTTATACCATTGCTACTCTTCGCTAAACTTGTTTCTCACAACCTACAGTTGTGGCTAGAAACATCTAATAGCAATTTCTACCATTGCTACTTTTCGCTAAACTTGTTTCACACAACCTACAGTTGTGGCTAGAAACATCTACCTAGAAGCAATTTCTACCATTGCTACTTTTCGCTAAACTTGTTTCACACAACCTACAGTTGTGGCTAGAAACATCTACCTAGAAGCAATTTCTACCATTGCTGCTCTTCGCTAAACTTGTTTCACACAACCTACAGTTGTGGCTAGAAACATCTAGTAGCAATTTCTACCACTGCTACTTTTCGCTGTGCGACACTAATGTTGTTACTTTAGCGTTCTCAAACGCTCAGAGGTCTATCTAGTTATTGCCGTGGGTAATAAATTAGGTAGATACGTTGGACGCGCCCACGAGCTGCTCGAGCTATTGTGGTTTTGTTCCTTTTTCCACTTCCTCAAAGAACCACAGTATCCAACAACCTCCTCTTCCTTCCACATAATCCACACATCCTAACCCAACTAAATAATTCCACAACTTCTTATTTATTACTATCATATACATCAATTCACTATTTTCATTGTTTCTTATCCTTCATTGCAAACATAACTTAGAGTCACTATAATTTTTGTAGCTGAGTAACTTCCTGTTTTTCCTCACTTCGGATCTTACCGAACCATTGGTTGCGCTATTGGCGTTATACCAGTTTTTTTTCTTTTCTGTATATTCAGCACTTAAATTTTTTTTATTATAACTTGCTATATTTCAAACTTCAATGTAGTTACATACTTACATCACTAATTATTAACTTAAAGAAAATACAGATACGGAGGAGATATTATTTAACATTTGAATGTATAACATATATATAATATCATACTTGAGTTTAGTATATTACATCATTGGCAGGGCCATTAACTATTAAAAGAGCAGTAACGTGAACTCTTTTTAAAAATAAATAAGCTAATAACACGCCTATAAATTCAGAGCAGCTCGCGGACTCTAGGAAAAATAAGCTCACTCGCAGACTAAAAAGTGCAGTTTTGTGGACACTATAAATAAGCTAAAACACAATCTTAAAAAAGTGCAGTTTTGTGAACACTATAAATAAGCTATAAACACAATCTTTTAAGGCCCATTGCTACACATAAAGTGGTGATGGAGAACATATTTCGGGGATTAGTATATTAGTTTATCTTATAACATGTTGGAAGGGAGGAACTCAGAAATTTACATAGTACACTTGGTTTATCCAGTGGTTAACTGTAAAAATATGGTGGGTCTCTGTCTCTCTCAATAATGAATTCATTAGTTTATCTTATAACATGTTGGAAGGGAGGAACTCAGAAATTTACATAGTACACTTGCGTTATATCCAGTGGTTACCTATAAAAATATGGTGGGTCTCTGTCTCTCCCAATTATGAATTAAGTATATGAAGATAGTTATCATTATGTATTAGTATTGTTACATGGGATTATATGGGAAACAACAATGAATAAACATTTGCACATATCTTTTTAAATATGTAGTATATGATAATAGTATTTGTATTGATTTGTCATCTATTCAGATGTCTATTTTTCGATTAGGTATGGTACCTATGGTATTTTTTTTAAAGTCGTCTCTTCCAAGTCTTGTAAACACATCTTGTCAAACAGAGAATGGTTTGTAGTCTGTCGTTATTTTTGTTTTTCTGCTGTTTTGTTTTCATGACCTGGTTTTCTCTGTAATATGCGGCTGGGGCAGCCGTGAATTCCCTAACGTGAATTCTTCCCTGGTTCGCGGGATACTGTAACCGTTGGATTCTGAATCCTTTGGTTTTTTCATTTTCTGGCTTAATGCGCAAGTCGTGCGATGCCAGAAAATGTAAAAAGTCAAACAATCCTAATGTCAGTTAGCTGTCATTGTCACCTTCTGGCCCAAGTCGATTCGGCATGGTCATTGCAACCACCAGCCGGCGGGGCTTCCAGTTCTTTCTTGGCTAATAAGATTCGCTGGAGACCAGTCGCTTGTCCTTCCTTACTCGTTTGACTCGCCGGGGAGACTGAACCCCAAGTGCATAATAGTAAAATTTACATATAGAAGTGCGCGATCTTTGAAACCCTCTGCCGGTAAGTCTACCATCCGTAGGCTTCTATCTTTCACCTTTGTTCATCAGTGCACACCGTGATCAGTTGTTCTCCTTGCTCACAGGGTCTTTGTGTCGACGGTACCTTGTTCCAGCTGGCTGCTGAAAGCCTCTAATCTGCCTAGTCACACATTTTTATAACTACCTACGGAACTTCTGTAAAACCCCGTCTCGGGTAAGTAGCTTGTACCATAAACCTTCAATTAATCTATATTTCATCTGGAAAACTGTGATCAATGATTTATTCCTTGCTCACAGGGTTTTTTTACACTACCTCTGAAACTCAAGCGAAGGTGCCTCCACCTTCGCCACACTACACTACACCCGACGGTCTGCTGGTCAGCCCCGCAGCCTGAGGGTTGCCTAAACAACCCCCTGCGCCGCTGCAGCAGCACCTGGCTCCGGGCCATCTGTATCTCAGGGTAACAGTGGGTAGGCCGAGCCTACCCACATTCAAAATTTTAATGTATTGTCCCTTAACAAATTAATTGATTTATGGTTGCAAAACTAGTATGTAGGCTCGAAACTCACCCTGAATAGCATCTACTGCTGATTTAGCTGGCATTCTGTAACTAAGGCGCCCATTTATTGTTCTACCACCTAAATTCTGTAAATCTAGTCAGCCCTTCAGGCACTGCGTTGATTCTATTATATATTAACTATCTTCTACAAGTATCATTAATAAATAACCTTATCATTCTCAGTCGCTCTCTTTCATTTAATATCTACCTAGTTAAAATAAGTAGGTTTAGCTTTAAAAAGGTTACAACTTATTGTTTATTTTGGATTTGGATGTCCACTTTCGATTAAGGTGGCTGTTTAGTGTTTACGTTATTCGGCATCGGTTCGGTTTACGTTCCGTGAATCGGTTTACGTGATTGAACGCAGCGGCAGTGGTGGATGTGCAAATAGAAGCGCAGGTACATCGAGCAGCAGCCGCAGCTCACGCGGCTGGTTGCGTGGACTCGGTTGCTTTACCCCGTTTCGACAAATCACGTTCGCATCCAGTCGCTCGGCCGCGTGATCCGATGACGCACTAGGAAACTGGATTAAGGCCGCCGAATGTGTGCCGTTTCCGAACGAGACCTCGTTAGACCTACGGAGATACCAGAATGTGTGCCGCGACTATTACTAATGTTACTTTCATTGTCAATTGTGCCGTATGAATGCCTCGAGGTTGACAGCGGGAATGAATTCACTTTTTCAAAAGAACAGAAAGAGAATCGCAAAGTGTCTCGTTCCGTTAACCGCTATCGGGCCAAGGTCCGAGCCGTACTCAATTTCGATCGGCACGAAGACAGCACGATTTAAGAAGTGGAATAAAATGTAAAGCGAACAAGTTGGTAGGGCTGGGCGGCGCTGGGCACGACGCTCTCACCCAGTGACATGCTTCGCGGCGCTGACGGGCTGGCTCGCCCGCGCACCGCACTCTCCAGGAATACCCATTTGTTTGCAAAGCCCGTCGGGATTATGCAAGTAATTCGACGGCACGCAAATGCTTTACGATAATTACTAGACTTGGACAAGTGTTTAACGGTGTCTTGAATGAGTAATTATCGAGTTGATGCATTTGAGCAGGAGCGGTAAATCGTGTTACAGCATTACATTACTCTAGAAACATAAAGGGTTCGCGCTAAAGCCCTTGTCTGGTAGCTAGTGGTCACAAAGCGACATTAATCTAGTTAGAGCTCCCGACGCGTGAGAAACAAAGCGTAAAGTTACAAGGCAGGCTCGGGAAAGGATGCCCTGTGTTGGAAGTGAAGCCCCGCGCTTGTTCGCACCCGGGTTACTGCGCGAGCCGGCACGTGAACTCAACTCGATACCAACTACCGTGTTATGCAATCTCGGCGAATGATTTAAACGCTTGCTTGACCCAATAAAACACACATAAAACTGGCGAGCCGTTCCTAGAACTTTTATTTGTTAGTAATGTGAAATAAACTGTCGACACAGAAACAACGAATCGCAATGCTTTGGAAACGCAAGCCGAGAATGATTCACTTCTGGCAGAAGGTCAATAATGGGCTCCACTAAACTGTTCAGTTCAGACGTTTATGACCGCGCAGATTGCAGGATAAGATCAGAGGCCAAACACTGACAAACGATCCTTTCGTATATCAATATTTATGCGAAGAAACAGTTGTTACAATGTTATAGTGAAACGGATCAGGGAAATCAGGGTAAGCAGCCAGTAGAGATAGTATGAGATTTAACGCAAGAAATTAGACACTCATGAGAGGGAGAAATTCGGAGATGTGGTCTGAGAAAGCAAAGGCTTTGCCTTGAAAGCTTTTAGCCTGTGGAGACGTTGATTTATCGCTTCACGTTAGACGAGGTCTCATTTATCACTAACAGTTTTACCGACGAAGGTTCACAAAGGGTAATGCATTCCGGATTCGTTTATCGACACGACGTAGACGAATTCAGACGAGACGATTCAGTTGAGATAGTACGAAAGCAAATCTTAATCCTCCTATTTTATAAGCAGGATTTGCGATATTACGTTTCAAAATAAAACGCTACCCTCTCTCTCGTTTACGACGTCGATACAGGCTGACAGTAATTTCGAAGGGTATAACAATTTATTAGACGGTACCCCAAGTTAAAACTTTTTATTACTACGCTTTCATTCCGATAGTAACAACGATCCCCCAAGTAGGGTGGAGCTTTGTAAGATATGTAGAGAAGTAGACATAAAGAATGTTTTTTTCTGTAAGACGCAACTTGACTTGATAATTTGTTGCCGCTATAAATTCAATGGAGGCTCTAATGACTGTCGATATTTAGTCGGCATCGTCCTAAGAGGTTTTTTACATAGAACCGATTTATAAAGCTCTGTGTTAATCAGAGCTGTATACGAGTTGAGTTTAATTAATTGCCCGGTGAAGTTTCATGGAGCTGTGACGCAATGGAATAACAGTTTCTCGAGAAGTTGGTACATATTAATCGAGTCAGCCGTATTGGTTTATCTCGTGGTTCTAGAAATAGTTATGTAAATGAGCAAGGCGGCGGAGTTCGCAGCCAAAACAACACAACTTATAAGGGATTTGTAACATTCCATTAGCGGAGGTGTCTTGTAAGGATTTACACGTGACGTTACATGTGTTGAACCTGAACAAGTTCAAAATAGGTGTTTATAAGCGTTCGTATCAAATGGATATTGATTAAATAATTTAAACAAAGAGGCTGGTAAGCTCTGAATAATTGTTACTTACGCTGTGTACATTTTAAAAATGTATGCAGTGGAGGTTTAGAAACCGGGAATAAAATAGCATTAAAGCTCGAATGGGAGACTAACCGACTGCATTGTAATAAATTCTGGATGCAAGACGAGTCAACCCCGAGGCAGCGAGAGTACTCGTAAGTGTATCCAATTACCTGATAGTTCTGCTCCAGCCCAGCCCTAAACACTTTGACGTATCATCGTGCAAGCCATAAATACAGGTGATCAAAATCTATGAAGCATACATTAAGACAATCCAATAAAGTCGTTCAGACGAGCCTAGAATTCAATTTTGTATTACAAACTAATAATTGAATAACAACATTGTCATTGCAAAGCGATCATAACTATTCTGTGCATACAGTGCAATAAACATTTATACGGATAGCAGCTTGGCTGTTATTGCAAAAATTTTGCTACGATTTTGTGTGCCAAAGCCATTTACGCCAGAACCAGGTCGTATCTGTGCCCCAATTGCTTTATCCTGTCCACTTTTATGAGTAAAGGAAACATTGAAAGGTTTTAAAACATGTAAACGTTCTGTAATAAAGGTATTTACGAGTGTGCTCAGCTTAGTTCTAGTTTCCCAGTGACAGATGCAGCGGATGCAAGATTGTGCTTTTTTGCCCAAGTAGTATAAAGAGGGCGATGAATCCGAAAAAAAATATATATTTTAAACAGATGACAAGTTGCGGGTACTGATCAATTAAAGCAACGATTAAGGAATTGCATTCTTGAAAATCTTGAAAGGTTTCTTAATTCTTATAACATCGACTAATCGGGACACCAATTCATATTCACATTATTCACACATCAAGCATTCACGTGACACACACGTATGGATTAGAAGAAATGAGGGCCAAATATACTATCGCGTAGGTATATAGCTAAAAACTACTTCAGTTTTTTCTACCACTCTGCTATCGGGTGGCATATACGCTTTCGCGCTAAGTGATTTCTCCGTGTCAACAAATCACAACACAATGCGTGCGTGAATATATTACGCGCTATTAACCTTTTTCCCATCGTCTCGTTTTACACTAGAAACCGTTGGGTGGGTTGATAATTAATTCCGTCCTGGGCTACTTGTACCGACCGAGTGGAAACCGCAGCGCCCTCTATTGGTCAAAGAACATGTTCCAACGGTCTCTAGTAACGTATCAGTCATTCAACTTTGATCCAATACTTTGCGAGTACATTATTAGCAAACGTTGAAATTAAAGCCGTAATTGCGAATAGCCTCGGATTTTCCATTCGGTTGAACCGTTGAGTGGCCTTAGATCGATATTCTTTAGCGGTCTAGCCTAATTTAATCAAGTAATCGGCAGTGTTTTAAGTGTCTAAGAGAGTTTAATCAGCTATTTATTCATTGCAAAAAGTTATATCGGGGCCCTTTAATTATACTAACCCTAGCTTTTAAGAATACTTAGTTATAAGTTACTAACAAAATATGGATCAAACAATTGTAGTCCGAAATAAATCATTTTGAATTTGAATTTGAATTTAAAACTTTAATTAGTTTTACCTATTGTAAAGGTTGTTCCATTGCCTACGTCATCTATAGGCGCCCTTTAATAAAGGAGCATTATTTGCCATTATTAATTTCAATGAACTTTCGACGGCCTTCGTACCAGAATAACCTTAATTAACGATTGGCATTTAGCCCAATTGTCGTCGAAAATCGACCTGTGGCACACACAGAGTAGTATAATACCGTGGCCGGTGTTGGTATAGCATATAGTCTCGTACATCAAACGGACTAGCTACACAGGTAAGCGCATTAAGCGTACCCTAGCAGTAAGCAGGTAGGTTTAGTACCTACCGCGAGGGGTATTTATCCGCGGTTTAAAAGGGTTTCTCCAATATCCGTGTGGTCACCGGCAGCCGACTTTGCGGAAGAGCTCCGCTATCCAGTGTACATAAATCAAGCTAGCACATCGCCCCCGGCCCGCCTGCCCTGACCCTGCGATGCCGCCTTTGTTTACTCGCCTGCCCGTTTTAAGTAATCACCTTGGGATAATCACGCCTCAAGTATACAGAATTTAAATGATATCCTATTGAATATTTATAGGCGCCATATCGGACTTTACGATCGACAGGCTACGATAAACCCTTTAAACATGTGAATGGATTCAAAGGTTTTTTTTTGTGGGAACCGAACTGACCTCGACAAGTTTTCGATAGCGGACGTCACGGAGGATACAATCGCTACGTAAAAGGCTATAATGGGGCTCCGCGTTGGTACGATCGTAATCACGATCCTGCGTCGGGCGAGTTGCATTGCACATGCTCTATATGTAGCTCTGCACAATGGTCGCAGTGCGTTGCAACTTGTTCAGATAGCAGCGCGCAGTGCACGCCGCGTGCTGATTCAGATCGAGGTCTGTCAGCTCGACGCCGCCGCCAGAACAGGTTGTCTGCATCGATTACAACTCGATCCAAACATTGAGTACCGAAGGTTCGATGTGATAAACTGCCACCCAACAAATCATCGCCGATCTATATTCCGAGCAATGCTAAGAAACGCTCGGATAATTCAATATCGACGCTGGAGGCGTTCCAATAACAATAAACGTTTGGACTTTTCATTAGCAGTAACTTAACTTCGATACATTACGAAACATAATTGCGAGTGAGAGAACTCGTGATGTTTCCACCCGGGCGGCCGCCGCAATATCGCAAACTACATAGTCACGGGACTGCAACGAGTGGAGTCAATCAACAGTAGAGCGAGCACACCGAGATATTATCTCTCCTATAAGAAGGATCACGTAGCAATAACCATTAACAATCAATCAGCCGCGTTGGACGGCAATCAGTGCCCCAAAGCAGGCTCTACATTGTAATGCTATCCTATCCCACTTGATTACAGAGCGAGCCACGGCAAAGTATGAGGCGCTCGTACACGGAGCGATGTCATTTCGGCTCGCCTGCCTCGGGAGCCGTATCGATGAATATTACAGCCAGCATCGCATCGCAGTGCGCTGTGTGTCCGGTATCATACGTAAATGGCGTCCCAGGAGCAATCCACATCCGTTTATTGTTGTTTACAAATAAACGGTTTAGCGCAGAATATGTAACTAATGTTAGCCGTCATGTTCGGCGTCAGATCGGACAGCGGCCCGGGGCTTGTGTAACAGCGTAACAATAGTCATTAGCAATCAATCAGACTGCGGTGGGTGGTTCGAGAGGGCAGATATTTCGAAATAGCCCCTCGCAGTCGCTCTAGAAAATAAGCTACCAAAGCGGGGCTTAACGGAAATTATGAACGATTCAAGCATTCAATTTCGGTAAGCGCTAAACTATTCATCGCCGACCGCAGAGTTCAAAAGACTAAGCGTATGAAGAGGGGGTTTTATCGAAATTGTGGGCAGCACAGTGCTGCGGTCGGCGGCACGCGTCGCGATCACGTACGGGCAATTGAAAATAGCGCGAGTTATTGCGGGAAATCGAGCCGCAATTGCAGCTGCCGGCGAGCCACACAATGTGAGCGCGAGATAGCCGCGCGCTGGCTCGGTGTCGGTCGCAGCTTCTCGGGTCACGCCTCCCGTCGGCCGCGAGCGACCGCGTCCACCCGACATCCACCGACCACCGACTATTTCCATGTAATTTCTCGATAAACGCCTCGTATTGCGTAATATCGCCGTTTGTCACGGTTTGGCCGGACGCATGTGACGAATTAAGAGAAGGCCCGCATCCATAATAATGGCTTTATTGTGTTAGGAATATCCCGGAGGCAGAGCCGTCGGTTATTAACCCATAGCGTTTCATTACGAACGTCCGGCGGTCACGCGGTGCGTATCGAGGTATATGGGATATTGCGACACTGACGGTAAACGTCCATGAAAGTATATTTAACATAAAAACGTCGACACCACAATAAGAAATAATGTCAGCCTCCCAAAAATGGAGAATCGCGTCGTGGAATTTTAATCGTTGTTGTATGGATGGGTTGAGTCTGATGAGTTTTTCTGTTTGCTGTAGAGGCACGACGGCCTCCCTCGCTTGTGAAGCCACGTCTCAAAGGATTACCTGTCGACTTTTGATGTCGAATTACGAAATTAATTTATGAAATGAGGCAGGTAGGTATTGTGCGTTTCTTTATTTGGTGCGACGTCGGTGACGGCACCGATGCAATCGTGTTGCTTCACGTTCGCTTTTTGTGATCGATTGTTCAAATTGAGGCAACATGACTTCATCGATATTTACACAACTGTCAGTACAACGTTACTTCTAGGAAAAGTGTTACAACTTCATTCGAATATCTTTTACACAAATATTTAATGCGACTTCAATAAATTCAAAACTCTTTTACACATAGATACAGTTTTTGATTAAAGGCTAAATTTTATTCAATAATTTCAAAGAACTATTTATTAATTTGAAACGGTATTTTTCAAAAGTCAAAACAAAATGATGAATGGCCAGTGAAAAGGGCATTATTTATTCGCCGTATGCATGATGCATGAGTGTGACACATTTACCATCGTAATAGATCCGTCTCTGTTATTGTTTTCTTGTAGATTTCTTTCAGATATGACGTTGTGTGGCATGAATACGAATGACAATAGGGCCGGCGCACGCACCCGCCCGTCGTGGGAAGATGTACGATAGCACAATCGTACTTTCATCCGATCACGCGTGATTTAAGTGCGAACACACAACAATACTTAGAAACTGTCATACTTTTACAGTGGAGCCTCTTATGCGGGGACCGTCCGAGAAAATACCACTTCGTTGGCTGTTATTCTGCCGCCAAGCTATAGATAGATAGATATATAATAGTGTGCCAATACAACTTGTTTTGATAAAGGCTATGTTTTCGGTTAAAATTACCGGAAATCAAGACATTACATTATGCGCAGATCAGTGATACGTCCGGTTTTGAAATTCAAAACTTTGGGTGTTACAGCTTCTGGAGAGAATCGCCGTAAAGCTAACCATCAGGGAAATGTCTTGCTCCTCTCATCACTTGGCAATATAAAAAACTGTCACGACTTGACAAGAATTCTCATGCATTCTCTCCATTGACTGTTGATTATCATCCGACTTTGTTGTGTTGACAAACGACTGCATCAACAAGTATGGACAGTACAGTGGATACAAATTCCTGGAAAATGCATTCCGAAATTGATATTCTGAGAACATTCTGCATCTAAATGAGTTGTAATACAATCTTTTCAAACCACGAAGACGTAGTTGGTAGTAAACAGTCATAACTGCCCACGCACGTCTTCATAGCTTCCAAAGATGTTTCTCGATATTTCTTCAATTCTATTGTAGAAGTAACTTAACGTTCATATCATATTTTTATTTATATAACTATGTAAGCAAAATTTACTTTGTGTGAAACCTTTATTTCGATACAATTATTATATTTTAAGCTTAATTATTATATTTTAGTAAGCTAAGTGAGTGCAAATCCACACATAGGTCCTACTGCGCCACACTCGCTTTTAGGTACACGGGTAGATTAGATACATATCCACATATACTCGTAGTTCTTTATAACATGTGACAAGACCATGAAAGGCATTTGTCTCATAAAATAGCTATTCCCCCGTGTCCGCGCGGTTCTAATACGCTTCCCGAGTGGAGATATCACGGCCGGTAACCGAGGCTCCCCCAACGACTCGTATTGGCTCGGAGCACGCGACTAAAGAAAGCATACACTTATGTAGATGATAGGTTTCAGGGTTTTAGTTTTCGGTGCAAATTGCGATGTGTGATGTGTAAAACTCTTTTAAAGGTAAGTACTCATATCTAACATCTGAAGTAGCATGTTGCGTAGTTTAATCTACTCCTACAAACTTTAGTGCAAACCAATGAATCGTATTCTATCAGATTATCACGTTTTTTTTTATTATATATTATATTTCAGGACGTACGTTCATATTGTAAGTACAATTAACTGAATCAACTACGAAATGAACCACCTGACAAATTTCATGTCCCGGAAAAAAGAGATATGGGTTAAAAATAGATCTGCTTATGCATATCGACTTGTTGACCTACGTTCCGTGATACCATAATGCATATTCAAACGGTTGACAAGATAAACAATAGCTATTCAACAAGCTATAATTAGAGATCTCTACAACACAAACGGATAAGATAAACGAGCTCATTTGATTGTTTTGATCACACGTCGCCTTTTGGGGACAAACAACTGATTGGATCGTTTCCTTAAAAACAAAATACAATATAATACAACCTTGAATTAGCTCTAGAATCGATTTAACCTTTATAAATGTTAATCTATACTAATATTATAAAGCTGAGGATTTTGTTTGTTTGTTTGAACGCGCTAATCTCAGGAACTACTGGTGCGAACTGAATTTTTTTTTTGTGTTGGATAGACCATTTATCGAGGAAGGCTTTAGGCTATATAACACCACGCTGCAACTAATATGACCGAAGAAACAATGAAAAATGTGAAAAAACGGGGAAAATTATTCATCTTTAAGGGCTTTAGTTGCGTGTGCTGCGAAAACGGTTCAAGATATCAAAAAAATATGTATGAAAGAATTATTCCTTTTAAAATGATCTAACAAAATGTCTGCAACAGTATATGTCTATCTTTTAAGGTTAACTCACTAGAACCGTTTTTATGGTAATAACTATTCCACGCGGACGAAGTCGCGCGCACCAGCTAGTGGTTATATATCTCGGTTGCTAGTTAGTACTAACGAGTTTAAAATCGATTTTGAATTTGACATGTGTTTGATACGTCGCAATCAACTATATAAGTTATTATATTAAATAGGATGTTATCGCAGACATAATAAATAATAACAGCTTTAAAATAATATTAGCTTAATTTGTAGGCAATTAAGAGTTTGTTAATATTTTTTATCTAAATAGTTTATGATGATTTGTTGTCGGAAAACGTTAATGAATGAATAAATCATCTTTAAGAGCAATAAAATTGTGTAAATATTTGAATTAATTCGTTAGAAAACACGGGTTAAAAATAAGATCACTTGAACTACTTGTGGCTTAGATTAATATTTCGATAGTTTATTTAATTTGTATTTCCATAATATACGAACGCAAAGTTTTGAAAATAATGAATTCTTGTGTTGTAACAAAAATATAGCACAGCCGAGTAGAGAAACTTCAACTTCAACCGCAACTCGCAAGCATCGACTAACTTCTCCATTAAACATTGTTTGTCGTCCAAGTTGCGCGGATTCGCGCTTGATCGGTGAATTTTTCACGTAAGCCCCGGCTTCGGAGTGATTAAGGATAGTATAACAAATGGTGAGATAGACAGGCGACGGATAGAACTACTCTCTAAAGCGTATATCGCCACGCGATGTAACCCGTATTAATTAGGTATAATAAGTAGCCTTTAATTCAAGATAAAAAACTACCTCAAATCAAATTTCATTCAAATCGGTTCACTCATTTGAGCGTCAAAAAGTGAAAAACATACACACACACGTACAAACTAATAATATTCGTTTCAGTTTGTGATCTTATCGTAAACTGTAACAATACACGCTCACAGGAAATAAGTCAGTATAGGTCAGTGTCTTCATCATTTCAAGTGACCTTTGAGTGTTTGTCTAGACTAGATTACAAATGTCGTGATAAAATTTAACATTTTTTTATTAAAACTAGCAAGAAAATGTCGCATTTCGCTTTACTTCAGTAAAATATGTAAATCTTTGACAATATTGTTCTATCATGAATCAGGTGAAAATTATAGTCAAACGTTCGCCCCACCATCATTATCACCTCAAGAAAGCCATGTCAGAGGCTCTTAGGGCGGCTTGATACTCTCGACACCAGAGTTGGCCAGTCTCATTCGATATGAAGAAGAAGAAGCTCATTAAAACCCAATGCAGCTAAAAAGCCTCCTCCCTTCTTGTTCTTGTCCAGACGTATCCTGCAAACTTCGCCTATTCATTAAAAAAAACCACTTGTACTACTGGATACTAAGCCTTAAGTGATAATATTTTGTGCATCGCCCCAATAAATCCGGGGCGTGGAGCCGTGGACGCGAGGGTAGCCATTATTCGAGAACATTTTGTTGCTCCCAGGAATTTGTTATTGTAGTAACGAGCGATATATCAAGCGGCCAGCGCTACCGGCTTGCAGTGATTACTTGTTAGTAATAGGGGGTGATGTTGGTTATAGTTTACTGGCAATTAAGGGTACTTTATCAAAAGGTATAAGAAAATACATACGAAAGTTTGTAGATTGATAAGGGACATACTAAACTATTAAAGTTTTTTACGTATGATAGGTCGATTGACGACTACAGCTCGTCTGATGTTAAGTAATACTGCACCCTAGGCACACGCTTACTTAGAAGTTTGAAGCTCCCTGAATTGTAGTTCGCAGTAAGTCTTATAAACCAAATTTTTAAAGCCAAGTAACATACAGTTATGTTAATATTGTCGGAATAATAAAACAACTAATATTGGATAAGGTGAAGTGCGTCGTGAAATCCTATATTTAACAACAACAATATCATAATGACAGTGTAAACCTACGGAGGGCAGGTGACCTTGCCAAACGTAGTGCGTAGCTTCGTAGCACAATGCGTAGCCAATCTACTACGAGCTACGCCAAAATAAGTTTAAATAGGTTAAAGGAATTGGGTGAAAGAAAATTTACGTCTAAAACTTATTTTTTGGTGACAGGATAGGTCAATCATACTCCGTGGTTAAATTTTGGTCTGTTTGTGGAAACATGTTAGTTATAACGTATTAGTTAGGTTTAAATGAGATTATTTATCATTACATACTGTATTTTAGTTATCTCTTTATTCTGTTCCTATTAATTGAGTTTCATGGGTTTTTTTACTCATTTGACCTATAAACTCTATTATATATGAAATTCAATAAAATCTGTCATATAAGTAACGCTAAGCAGTATCATATATTTCAATAACACAGATTGGTTATACAACCGAAATGATGTTAGATTGTTGTTCGGTGACATTTTCAGATTTATTTACATTAATGAGTTCCGAAAACTGATCGAGGCGGTACCACGGCCAGAATGTATAGCGAGGTATTAGTCTAGTCGTGTGATTGATGGTCGAACATGTGTCATTAGTTCCATTGTCCCCGTTTTCATGCTATTGTTTTATATATTTTTGCGGCGAATTAGTCATTTTACAGCTAATCTTCGAATGCGAATGCGCTTTTTGTATCTGTTTTTTGTTTTATTTCTTTTCGTCGAGTGGTTTCGGCTGGTACGAATGATTTCTATACACAAACGTTCTGAAGACATCTGTGTTGAACAAACTGCACAGTAATTAATCTTCTTCTAATCGAATGAGAGTGGCCAACTCTGGTGTCGAGAGTTTTTAAACCGCCCTAAGCGGAAGCGCCCAAAATGGAATGCCAATTAATCTAAATTGTTTCGTTAAGGGATTTTCAAACTTAGACGGAGATTGATTTCTAACTATTACATGATGTCATTGTGTGATTCGATCTACATTTTGGAACGTAGGTAACCTAAGATTACTAAGCAGTCAAAATAATTTATCCGAAAACCAAAAGATAACAGTTACCACCCTAGTCCCTAGTCCACACCTACGCTTCGCACAAACTTATCTCATTACAGAAAACACGCAAACCGTAATGTGTAAAACATGCATGAGGCAATACTGCTAATTCGCCTATGTAAAAGATATCATGTACATTCGTCGATAACGCTTGCATCAAGCTTTCATTGCGTATCCGATGTACGGTGAAATCGGGAAATTTAACTAAACACATTTAAGCTTTAATGCTATGAAGATAAGGTTTGTTTTCGTGGTTGTGTTGTGTTAGGTATTGAACTGTTACATAAGACATTCGGTATCAAGTTGCGGGTAAACGATACGGCCTTACACATCGGTGGGCTTTCTCGCGCCGACTGGAGGCTGCGTGTTTGTAACAGGACTTCGGTGTGAGGCGTGATTTGAGCTAATACTAGTGCTGGACTATGTTACAGCAGCTTTAGCTACTAGAGAAAATATTTTATTTATTTATTTATGAATTTATTAGCTTTAGATAAGCATCACCAAGTTATTCTTCCAATTCAATTATCTTAGTAAACGACAACAGCTTTCAATCTTAAGTAAAATGGAAATTTGGCACAATAAACAAAAATAAATTAAGCACATGCTTACTTCAATGTAAATAATATTAATAATATTTTTATTGGATTCATTATCATTAATAGGTTCACAGCATTTAAATCAAAACAAAAGGAGTTAAAATTTCCTATAGCTGATCAAACGATGCTCATTAAACTGTTTGATTCAATACAATTTTCTAACAAATAACCTTTCCCTATTGTATAGGTATATTGATAAAGTGCATTCAATTTCAGTCGCGTATTCTCCCCCACACAATAAAAGCTAAATCAAACATAATGAACGTCTATTGGTTCAGTTCAGTTTTACAGAGCTCAGTTCATTTCTAAGCGCCAATAGTAATTTCTAGGTCGAGCACGCCATGCCTAAGGCAATTCAATTAAAAACACCTCGCTCGCGCCTGTCACACAAAGAAAGTCGTTCAGATAAACTGTAATGAAGTCGTTTAACACAACATTAACTTGAAATTTGACTACTGCATTACTCCGCGCGTACGTGGGCTTTATTAAGTCTGAAAAAAGTAGTTTAATATGCTAAGTAGAATATGAATTCGCGGTAATAAGTGGAGCGAAAGAAGAATTAGACTACTTAATTTTAGTTGTGCTCCAGTTTGCAAAATTATGAGGATAATTTTGCAATGTTGCAAAGTTTCGAGTTCCAA
Organism: Macaria liturata; assembly: GCA_964023185.1. Lineage (NCBI taxonomy): Eukaryota > Metazoa > Arthropoda > Insecta > Lepidoptera > Geometridae > Macaria > Macaria liturata. The sequence continues at coordinate 2,324,714 of OZ026819.1, forward strand.
GGTTTATGTTAACGCTATGGTAATGTTGTATCGATTCTTTAATGGCTTTGTCAAGGTTTCAAGATGGTGTTTCTCAGCCTATTTTCTTTGACTTATTACATGCAAATGGTTTTTAATAAAATTTGCGATACAAAGTAATATAACGTTGTCAACGTTATTTCACTTAGTTTCGCGATCGCGATTATGGCGAAGCGTATCTTTTTCATACGCTTATCATGCTAAAATTAGAAACTGTAGATGCAGTCAGTTCAGTTCTTGGATGGGTGGACTTAAAAGTGTCCTATGTATAAAGTACGTAAAAGTGGGCTTTCATAGATCGAATTACACTAAATTATAGGCTATTGACGTAGTCGGTTTAAGGGATGTCTAAAAACGTTTTTTATCTGTTAATACTTACTGATAAAACAGAAAGAGTCAAACTTGTCCACACCAGCTGCAGTGTTACAAACAACTATCAATACCTACGTAGCATCAATACTGAGTATTTGAGCAAACATTCGATAAGTTCAATCAGGTACCTACGCATACGGCGTGGGCTTATTCGCTCGACAGAACCGGCGACAGTTTGCGAGATGAATTGCTTTTGTATCGAGAGTGGCATCCAGCTACCTTCACATTGATGTCACAACCAACCATTCCGAGCCATCCGAATCGACAGACGGATATAGCTATATTATGCTTTGAATCGAGTAATATTAAGAATACCTAGTCTGTTATTTCGTATATAAATTTTGTTCAGTAAAAAAAGAAAACGGCTCATATTGTATGAGCATTGTTTGTTTTAATGGACTTACAAACTCCTATAGAGGATGCAACGAAAACAACATATCAACACTAAAGTAATTGTCACCGATACTGTTACTTAAATACTAGGTGTAATTTTTGCATAAGAAATAATTTATTTTTTTTACTATTGCTAATAGAAATCGGTACACATAAAGTGACCTATGTGGTATGTCTGTAAAGGCATAAGAGTGCAACATCAACCCATTTCACATTACCAGTTAAATCGAGACATTTCCAAGCGACAATTCTCAAACATATGAACCACGAACGCGCAAGACGTCAGCAAATAAATCAAAGCCGTGTTCAACAAGTGGCAAGAATCAGAAGGTGCTAGAGCCAGACCATCTCACAGAGTTTTATTTGGCAAGCCTTTAAATAGAATCACGTGTGAGCCATTACTGGTCCCCCGCACCGACTGTATCTATCCTTGACAGTGGATTAGCTTCATAAACACATTGTAGTTCAAAGAGCACGGAGATCACAGGTTTTAGTTTCGTTTCTTGGGATTGTTATTTTGGTCGTAAGTATATTTACGGAGTAGATAAGGTAACTCAAAAATCTTAACCGTGATTAGGATCACCTATCTGACATGTTTATTAATGACATCAGTACCAACATTACCTAAACAACAAGTTATGTACTCATGTAACATTATTTATAACAAGAAGAAACAGATTACATTTGACTCCTACTAGGCTAGCCCATATTCTTATATATAAAACTATACACCACCGTGTGTAATTTATAAAAAAAAAGCAATCACAGAAAAAATATTTGAAAACTGGGATTTTTATAACTATATAAAAGTGCCAGAGAGGGGCGGGCTCGGTCACGTGCATTCGATTAGCAGCAGGAGCCGAATTAATTCTATTTTCGTGTGAGACTCCTTATTTATGGCCCATCCCAGGACGTGACTCTTCACCAAAACTTTATTCGACTAATATCTTTGTTTTTTTCCTTTGATCATTATTAGAAATGTTATTTGCTTTATTTTTTTACTAGATATCGTTTCCTTTGTCTACACTACACCCTAATGATAAGTTTTACTGCAATTAAAGTGTAAGGAAGTGACACGTTTAACTTATCCTTTTATGAAAAACTGTTTTGGAAAGAGTAAATATACTTACTCATTCTATCTACATTCCAAATAGCAAATAAAAGTTTCGAAATATATACTTCACCTAAAAGCAAAGCTCGTTGAACCATACGATAACGATAACACGAAATAGATAAAGTTATAAGCTGATAGCGCAAAAGATTATCTTTTTGAAATGAATCAGGCTTTTCCAAAAGCCAAACAACGCCCGAATATCGATAGCTGAGCTTTCATGTGCTCGGGGCTTTTCGTTGAAATCATGAAAGGTAACATGTAATACATGTTCGAGGAAGAACGGAAGCACGAGTTTCAGCCGATGATAAACCTGTTGCTCAGATTCTCATTTAAGGCTACATTAACTGAGATTAAAAATTATGATAAAGAACCGTTTGGCTTGTTAAAAAGAGATTCTCTTCAGTGCAGACGGGGCGTGTCTTTTGAATTTAAATGTGCGTTATCAATCCGAGCACTTGTTTCTCGGTAACATACGAAAGCCGACCTCAAATCAAATAAGGAAGAAGATAACTGTGACCTCCTCGAGCGCTTTATCACAGTGTTATCTGGCATGTTGTTTTACGGCGACACGGCCGTAATCTCAACGGTTTCATAAAGCTTCTCCCTTATCAGGGCTGAGCCTTCCGAGTGTCTTTTGATAGTGATTACGTACTCGTTCCACTCGGGCCTGGCAACTTTCGGGCGGAAACGGGCGGACGCGTGGGCACACGGCGATAATCCACCGGATTTACTAACTACACTCACAGCGGCATTATCATTGCACGTGGTGTACGTGAACTGTTTGACATTTCTGTTATAGAATGTTACGGAATCTACCGGACTGTTGGAGAATAAATATAAAGCTCGGAGTCGATAGATACAGGTTAGAGCGCCATAAAACGTTTCCTTTTCAAACAGCACATAGTAACTGTTTCTTTTGGCGTCTTCGAATATAAATCGGCAACGTACAGTTACGTAACTAAAGCAATAACTCCTAATAAGGCAATTTCTTTATCACGTATTGTGCCACCGCAGGCAGGCTGTGCCGGCCTGCGTAGGCGCAAATTGGCCATTGTATGTGAAAGCGAACCCTTTAGAAATGAAGAAGCGAATGTCATCGACCGATTAATGCTCCCTCGAACGCGTGAGACGATTATAAAGTCAACAATGATATATGCTCGATTGATACTGTCGCTTTGACGTCTACCGCAAACAAAATACAAGATGTCACGAAACATATCATGATTTGAGAAGCTAAGCGAGCGCTGCTATACTACACGAACTCTAAAATACTAAGCGGATACAACTACATATAATGCTTTCCAATTTTATAATTCTGTTTTGTTTTCTGGGTCTTCTTTAATCTTCAAATTGTATCAGACAGCAGACAGACATAGATTTTTCAGCTTTGACAAACAGATAGACACAAGCGTTTGCTTTGTAAGGTGTACGATTAGAAGCTGTGTAAAATTTCTTAGAATATTTATTTATTCATAGTAACTTTACCTAACTACATACATACACAGGTAAATAGTGTGGTCAGGTGATGTATAGGAGAGCATCGCACGGGGCCGAGAGAGAAGCCGCGCAACTTTCCCACCGCCCGGTATCGACTGCTCAGTGATCTACTAGCGGTGTGAGGCACAGGGGACTGGCGATATGTTACTAAATCGCTGATGAAACTAAGGAACGATAGCATCGTCGTTCATATCTTTGTGTTAAACATAAGTCGTGATAACAACAGTGGTTTTTTTATTTTTTAATACTTCGCATCACCTAATAATTACATAAAAACACTTTTAACAAATGTCAAAGTTAACTATTAATTAGTAACTGCCAACTATTATTTAACTCGTATCTGTTCGTGTACAAGCAAATTTCTGTAACATTCGGAATTCTTTACTGGCTTTAATCTAGATTATTAAGAATTCTGTTCCAACGTGAAAAGGGATCTTACCTAATGGGCACATATACATATATGATAGAGATTAGAGTCTAATAATTCCTCAACATTTTTGTAACAAACCGCTGATAGCTTATAAATTGTGGCGTATTAAAGAACATCGGGAAATGCAACACCATATCGGCTTTCTCTCGTGTCAGTACCAGCGCCTTACCGAGACGAGACGAGCCGTGAAAACTGATGCTTATATTTAATGGAAACATTTTCTAGGCAATTCCAGAGAAATTATATAATAACGTATAACATTATGTGCTACTTATAATTTTATTAAGAGTTTTTTGAACGAGTATGTTTTAAATTAACAGGAAATATCAAATTTTTATATAAAATTTTAGTATTTTAAGTATGAGGTTATCTAGCGTCAAATTATAGAAAAGCATAAGCGACAGTTATATTATAAAAGGATACCGATTTCACTAATAAGACTTTGTTATCTGGCGTCAAACTATAGGAAAGCATAAGCGACAGTTATTTTATAAAAGGATAGGTACCGATTTCACAAATATGACTTGTTCTAAAAAATAACATATCTTGTTTAATTAATACTATGAAATACTGGCAATACAACGTTAATACTGTACAATCTAGAAAATAAACGAACAAGAATTAATAAGGGTGGCTGAGAAGCTGATTAAAGCATCAGCATCGTGCCTACGTCGCTAATACCTCACAAAACCTTCCAATTTGTGCCTACGCGACGTTGCCATCGTCTGCGCTGGAATTACAGAGAGTATTATGAAATGAGTTGAAAAAGCTCATTTGTCTGTCTAGCTAGACCGAGGACGGTTATAATAAAACAATTTCAGAGGTGACGCTAAACTCAAGTTGGACCATATATTAGACTAAATATACTTCAGCCAAATTGTTGGTCCACGCGACATTTAGCCGAGCAATACACGAACAAAAACGTAATTGAATGTACCTCTAGATGATTTCATCCAATAATTAGGTACATAGTAACGTTAAAATACATGTTTAACTTTATAATGCGAGAGTTGAACGCACGATTAATGTGATGTTCGTAGAAAATTTAGCAATGTGTTTTTGTACAACAATTTGCATCGAAATATCTATTATAATGGATCATCCAATTTATGCACACAGTTCACACTGTAATAAAACGTCCTAAGTGACAGTAACAATGTAGGCACAATTGTCGTTTTTCATTGGCAAAACACATTTTATGATCGAGACAATGAATGCCCACGCGCAGTTTCTGGTCTCGTAAATCATGTAAAATAAATCATTTCACAGACTGCAGAACAAAACATTACGTAATTGTCAGTTCAGTAATATAAACAGACTATAAATTACAATCATAGCGCAGCGTCTAAAATAAACTAACAACAGAATGTTAATGGAAAAAGAACAGGAAATATATACATTTAAGAAGAATGGTAATAACTGATTAATGTAAATGTAGAGAACGAAGAATATTTTTTTGTAACGTAAAGCATTTATCTGTAATTTATACAATAATAAGTACCTACAACATAAAATAACGATTAGATACAACACACTTCTGGGAGTCCATTGTTTTTTTAAGGAAATTAAAGTTACTTAACCAAAGTTATGGAGTAAAGCGTACCATTTCGTGAGCAGAGACAATCTTGAAGCCAGCCATCTAAATATGTATGCCTCATGGATGCCAGTCTACTAAATTACTGCATTTCGCCATAGATTGTACCATCCGATATCGCAGTATATTATGCAGTCCCAGAGCTCAGTACATAAATTAGGTCTACAACTCATCAGATTACCACGCAATGTCAACAATAACAAAGTTTAAAGTCACGTGAGGGTATCCACGAGTGACTTACAGCGTATAATCGAGTTACATATAAATCATGTACAATAGGCAAGATGATTTGTTAGAAGAACTTAACAGGATTGGTCGCAGCCGGAGCTGCAGGCCTGAATACTTCATTAGATGACTAAACGAATTGTTAATAGGTGGCTGAGACGTGCAATAAACGCGTACAAAGCATTTGCACATCATCTTTGTGGACTGTTTGTACTCGTAATGTTGGTCTAGATGTGTAGGAGCATAATAATAACATGACATATTGCTAGATGTGAATAGTGAAGCTGCGCAATCGATTTGCTTCAGCTCAAGAAAGAGGACTCTCAAAACTTTCATCATTAGGAACATAGCGCTCGGATTCAGGGTTTCCTATGAATTTTAATCAGGGGTCTTCAAGTCAGAGAGATAAGATCAGAGTAAATAGGTACCCGTGCTTCAAAGTTGCTGACTACGCTTAACATCAGACAAAGTATTCACAGGTGTAACCATTTCTGGTAAAAAATGAGACTTCGGTAAATTGCCAGCAAGGAATGACGCTTGGGTAGCTTTTTATCGAGAATCAGGACTTCACTGACAAAATTATATTACTTACCCATTCGATTTTGTGCAGACACCAAAAAACTCAAATTCTATTAGGACACAAAACGAATAAAGGTCACCTTAATAGAAAGAGTTCTGGACACGTTTATTCCAAGAAAATTTCAAACGAGCAAACGAATCGTGACGGATTTATCGATCCTTCTCGTAATTAGGTGCAAAGCATAAGGAAAAATGAAAAATATTGCCGATTGGCGAAATACTAAATCATTGCGAGCTTTACATTAATCGCACGAGGACACGCGATTAAACACCCGCGAAACAAATCGCCGTTTACATGGAGAGATAAATATGATGCTTTTATTTTTCATAACACGCCTGCAGCATGATTTGGTGGGCAGTGTTCCGAGCGACGACCCGGTGAGATATCCAGAGCGTAAGCTGTTTTAAATTAGAATATCTCCGCAGTTGCCGTTTGGAGTTCAATAAAAACAGAATGACGTTCGATGTCACCGGAATAAAGCTTATTGTTTGCCGCCAGAGGTCAACAGCACCGATGTTGCACGCGATGCTTCAAACGATCGCAATTATTTTGGCGACGTCTAAGTTTTTGTAAAAGGTAAACCTGTCCGCCTATACTATTTTATGCGAGCTTCTTTACAAGTTTAGGACTCTCTGTTTTATCTAATGGAAAGCAAATATGGATTAGAACACATTAAATCCGATCAAGATAATAAAATAAAAAGCCTGTTTTCTAAAAGCTGAGCGCAATAAATAACCGTTGTCAAATTTATTGACCGGTATACCTAAACCGATAAAATTGCACCCCGGGGTGCTCTAAATCTGTTTAAGATAAACCTCTACAGAATGTTAAAGCGAGAACATTCTCGGTGAGTTTTCTATAAGCCGGAGGATCTAATCAGCTCGAGCATATAATATTCATCTGACGTTGTGGCAAAGCCGGTAACAGCCGAGACTGAGATACGGAGCCAGCTCCGGCGAGGTTTAATAGTTAAAATAAACTGAATAATTCCAAGAAAATATAAGGGATGTTTTGACTGTATTCGTATTTTAAAAGTAAACAATCTGATTTGTAAATGGCATTCATATCATGAATGTCAATTGTGTTTTTAGAGTTCATAACTTAAGGGTAGGTAAATAGGAAATTGAAATTAAATTTACTCAGGTACAATGAGCATTAACCTGTTAGTCCGGATCATAAGTTAACTTCGGGCTTTTCTCAAAAATCGATACGAAGGCTAATAAAATTGGGTCGAACCACTATCAGAAAGTCTTCCCATTCCGAGGCAAGTCTCAAAGCTTCACATCACTAGCCAGTGCTCTCCGGAAGTTACATTACGACACCGGCAGTTTCTGGGAGTATATTTATTTAAAAATAAATAAAAAACACGAAACAAGTAACAAACTAGATCTATTAAAACAATATTCACTAATGAATTATTTAACAGAGATAATTTCACGTTTTTACGCTTCCTACATCACAAGTTCGATTAAAATATTAACATCGCAAACTAAATATTGATACACTTTACTACAGTTTCGGAACTTCAGTAACTGCATGTACGAGTTGCGGCAGTCTCTGTGAGTATAAAACGGCGGTGCGTCATATCAGGCGGGAGTGAAAGCCGAGAAACTTCCGAGCGGAAGCGGCTTTCTACCCCGCCTGCAGCTGCTGAGAAACTAACCCTGCTGCCTCTATACTATACTAGTTCATGTCTAACATATTTTGAAGGAAATTTGCTTTATTGACACGGGGTCTTAAAACGATAAGGGAAGTTCTGATGAAAATACTTTAAAAGCTTACGTGACTCTCATTATATTGCTGACATCAGTAACAACGTTCGATTGAAATAGGTCTTAAATATAAAAATTGCTTTAAAGTATTCGTTTATCCTGCAGTTTCCTACTGTCATACAAAATCTGTACAAATCTACGTCGTAAATCATTTTAAATCTAAATATTTAATAACGCCGCAGTGAATCCTCATCCACAAGCAAGCTCCGAGAGAGCCTTTCAAAAACAGTTGGGTGGGCGGACAGTAAGTCAATATCAGTAAAGACGCGTGAACAGTTTTGCGTTTTACAACCACTTTGATGTTAACTACTGTTGTTATTGTTAATTTACGCGCAATTACACAGCAAACTCTGTACTTGATCCTGAAAATAATAGCGAGCGGGTCGAAGCGGCTAACGGCACAAAATGTATAAATAACACCACGCAATAATAAAATCTCGAGACAGTGTATCGCCTTACAGTGGGGAGTAGAACCTCGCTACCGAGCCGTTGCAGCTGTAAATCGGCTTTAAAGTGAACGCCGTAAAACAGGGCATAACATTAATCAATGTTCGTCGCGGCCAAGGAAACATCATAAAGCATGTTAACAGCGCGTATGTCTTCCACGGCCGTTACTGGCGGGGTGTCGGCCGTGTCGGGTGCCGCGGGCTGGTGTTTGCTTACATTGTAGCGGCCACAAGAGCGCAGTTTCCATGGCACGGTCGCAAGGTCGCCGCGCCACGTGCCCGCCGCACCATTGTCTCATGTGTGAACAACATTTGTTATGCCGCTTTGTGCCAAACACATCAACATACATTTAAATATAAAGCTAGTCAAACAACGCGCTGGGTCCAATTAGTTTTACTTCAACATTATAATGACACTCTCGCACAACTTAAATATAAAATCCCACGTTTACGCAACTCACTAATGATGATACATGAATTTTGGTCGCTTTTAAAGCGGTAAACGTCGTAGTCAATTAAAGTTAATGCCTTTTAATGGTTTCGATTACAATAAATTTATTTATTGGTATCAGAGTGAGAGTATGCGAACGGTAGTATAATTGGTGAGAAATGGTCAATGTGATAAGAGTGGTATTTAATTTATCTGCGAGCAGGAACAAGTGTGGTGAACATAAAACTGTTATAATGTTCTCGTGGCACAGTAACGCGTCGTAATAAAATAACGAGTGACATGCGAAGTTACGCAAACATATAACGTGACCGGCTTATATGTGGGGATTTACGAGCGATGCTAAAACTGTGCTCTAGATTCGAGGGCTCAGGGACAGGCCGACCTACAATGTACAGGGACAATACAACGCCTGCGATGCTCCCACTTCAGAAATTCCGGCTAATAATCATTTCGCCTGACTTTGACAGTGATGAATTTTTATCCTTATAATTCTAATAATAATTTTGTTAGGTAGGTACATAAAATAAAATCCTAAAAAAAATTAATTTCGCAATAAATAATGAAAAAATATGTATTGTACTTGCACACATGTTATGTCTACCCAAAAACATAAAATCAAACGCATAAAATTTTAATGCCTAGCGTCGTAGCAAGCAAAATATAACCGTCATTAATTCGGACGTGTAAACAATTTATCATTCGAGATAGTCATCAAAGTGGAAAGAAGACGTGAGCACCTAAACGTGGCGCTGCAAAAATATACACTGAAAATAGTAGGTACCTAACAACACTGGATATCTGCGCAGTTTCACGAAGCGGCTATAAAGATTGGAAAACAAACAGCCATGACATTGACCGAACCAACGTCCTTGCTGAGAGCATATCCGATGAATAATAAAGACGTAGTCAAACGCTTTCTGCTCGGAGTTAGGATAAGTCATTAGCGAGAAGCGAAACATTTTTTAAACAAACTTGAGCAGACAGATCATATTCGACAAACAGATGATAATTTCGTGTTTGAGCGTGTTTTTACGCTTCCTACATCGCAACTACGATTTAAATGTTAACAAACTAAATATTGATACAGTTTTCTACACGGTCTTCAAATTTAAGTAAAAGATTTTCTACTAATCTCTAAGGAAATGTGAACGACCTTGTTTCGACGTCGAGTAAAATAAAGCATCTGTATTGTTGTGCATATTTACATTTTTACGACAAACGGAAGATTCTCTTTCCGGTTTCTCCTTTGTGGCGTAGTTGTGTGGAAGTGCGGCCAAACTCGCCCGTCGCGTATAAGAGCACAATGGCTCGCGTAACCGGCTAACAGCTGTTCGACCACAATAGAAAGTCGCGTTTAGAGTTACGCAAACGCCCCGAGCGTGTTTACCAAACACGTTTTTGAATTTTCAATAGCGCCCACCGTCCGCACCGGCCGATACTTTCCTTATTATGCTGAAATATGATTCACGAGCAGAACATCAAACGGCTTCAAACGCTTTACGAAGATGAGTCGTGTCTCATGAATATGCAACAGTGTTCGGTGTTGTTATGTAACTCCGCACAAGTGGTAAGCTAATAACAGAGTTGCGGAACTTTCGCGCGGCCCGATCGACCGCACCAAAACACGATTTGCATCTTATGTGAGATTTTTAATACATAACTGAATCAAACTCGATTGCATAACTCAGAGAGAGTACCTACTTGGAGTTACGTAAACTTAACTTAAAAAATTTTGGTTTCTTCCTGTTAAAATTTCTATAGCCTCAAAGAAGATAATGAAACAACATCCATATTTTATATCAGGACATGGTATTTATTGTACAAAAATAGTGTGCCAGCAAGTAAGGCATGCCTCGCGACATACACAAACAAATATTTAACCTAAAGTTTTTCATTTTATAAAATGCAATCACTCGTAAATTATAGACATAGCCTATTTATTTAGTATAGTGCGTGGTATCGTTGAGTTTTACAGCCGCGGCCGGCGCCAAGTCCCAAACGTAGCCCAACACTAGACAGGCTCGGCGGTAACTATACCACCCTAATATGCTACATTTTACATTCACACGGATCACAAATGTGGTTGGTAGTGTCTCCAATTATAACCCATCAAATATAGGATTAGAATCGACTTTAAAGGACCAGAAAGTAAGCGATACCCTTGCAAAGGACACATAATTTTAATATATGTATCTTTAAATTATTTTAATAAATTTCAAAAGTAAGAAAACAAAGGAGTAGGTAACTTTACAAAAGCGGCTTGTAAAATAAATATGAATGGAAAATTTTGCCCTTCATAGTAGGTGAAATGACAGTCCATACTATCTAATCGCAGTAAGTGTATACGAGTATTACGTTATCGACGTAACAAAGAAGCTATTGCCGCCTTCCTTTTGAACAAAAGTATACATTATTCGAAGGAGGCACAACTTCGGAATCCGTAAACGCAGATTTATAAACGTGTCAAGTCCCTGACGTGAGATCACGGGGAATCGACACATTCAAATCAGAATTTAACATTATGATAAGGGAATGTAATAACTTCTCGTCTACGCCGAGCCTGTCGTATAGAAAAAAAGATAGTGAAGCAAGAACCAATTTATCTTGTCGACCCACACACTCGCCCAGCAATATAAGCAAACACAACACACAAATAAAAATGTAAAACATAGGATGCTGGCGCGGAGTGTAAAACCCAATGATAGAGACTGCTTACAACTCTCGGTACAGTCCATGAATAACTTATATTCACATTATCTACATTATGGAACTTTATCTGGCGTGACCCACACTTGGACCCGAGCTTTAAAACATTCACAACACATTCGAAAAAAGAAACTCCGTGTTCGCCGTTTATCAATGAACATTTACGACCCTATTTTTATATTTATTATAAAATTTCATTTTATTTATTAAAGCTGTTAAACTGTCAAAATACACGTTTCTTCTGTTCGATTCAGGATACAAATATTATTTTTATAGATTTGAAACTGCTCATGTGCTTTATGATGGAATAAAATTTATAGCACAAAGGCAGCTAGTCAAATAACAATTTTGATATCAGTATCTCACTCAAATTATATGGAATTAGATCAATAATAAAGAATCGTGACGTGAGCGAGGTGAGTTACGTCGATCACGTAATTTCAATTAATATCAGCAATTTGAATGTAGGAAAGATAATTGAAATAAAGGCACTCGTGATTAATGCCCAGAAACGGGTCATCGTACGTGATCAAAGTGAAAATAACGATTAATTCGATGATAAGGTAGAATTCAATAAAATTACTACGAAAGGTAATTTGCATGCACGATTCACTGATGATTCGATAATGAAATATTAAAACGTGTTCGATTCCAACTATCAAATCGTGAGAAATAACTTTAATTGCAAACATGACTCAGAAAACGTAACAGAAAATGTCGAGAGAGCGTTTACAGAGCAACGCATTTTGTGTGCGGTTTTAGCATTTCAATTTACTTGTAGTGTAGCGAGGTTTAATGGTCAGAGAAAGCTAGGTGTGAAGCGATGAAAAAAGTCATTAGGAGGATGAACCGGTGGCGGAGAAGCGCCAGCCGGAACGGCGCGCGCGGAGAAAACCGCGGGAAACCGCAATCGCAACGTGGCTGCCACTCGCGAGAACCGTGTCAGTAGTGTGAAACGCTAATTGCACCCGGCGAGCCATCGCACCGCTGCACATCGCGCAACTGTTTCTACACAACCCACTACTTATACTGTTCCATTTAGAACTCATTGCGCTTCTTATGTTTTGTAAATCCTTATCGTGTGCAGCGTCGGGATGACTTGCAGTTTGATTGTCATTTTCGTTAGGAATTCCAAGAAAAGTTTTGGTCATATTTACGATTTTTATCTTACATAAAGATGATAAACGGCGAAATTTCTAGCATCCTCACGTATATCCAGATAAAGTTCCCCGTCAGTTTCCTACGCTATTGTTAATAATAAATTAATTATAGATTCTACAGGAAACCGAATCGGAGATCTCATAGTTTTAGTGGGCCGCATTGAGACGCTCCGTGCATGCCTCGCTGAGACGATTTGAGTCCAGCTCAAATGGCGAGCGTAGAGTTCTCTGGACTGTTTGACGACACTAATCCAGTAGCCACCTCAGGCAGTAACTAAGGCTAAATCACAAATGTTGCGCGGCCGCTCGCCGGCCACCAGAGCGGAGGAACACTCCGCCTCAGACACATCATCACTCTGTTTCACGTCTGTTTTCACACAAGAGTCGGCTCTGTTGTTGCTCACCGCACTGTTCACTTTAAGATCGTAGCTCGCGATTATGCATTTGTTCACAGAACTTTCACTTTTTTCGCCGAAGAAGGTACGTCGCTCGGAGTTCGCTGCGGGCGAGGTTGAAAACAGTTTTATTTCCAGATCGCGGTGCCCGTTCATGGATGTGACGATCTCGGAGGATATCTCGAGGGCGAGAGGCGAACGAGGCTCAGGCGAGCTGGCCCGTCTCGCCGGCGGGAACAGTGAGTACAGGTTCGGTGCAGAATATGCCTCGCCACTGTTCGCCTCCCGGCGCTCGGGGATCCTGGATGAAGGATCGCTCCAGCTTCGCCGCAGCGTCGTATCGGCGCCTCGTCTTCCGAGAGGTCCCACGACTTTCATAGACTCTTCCAGTTTAGTAGGTGCAAAGTCGCCACTAGAATTTTCATCGAGCAAATCCGCAATCGAATGAGCGTCCCAGATTTGACCAACGGGATCACAGAGCCGACACTGACACGAACTGACGGCGGACTCGGCGGGCGACGCCGCTTCCGCTAAGCCGAAACGGGTAGCTTCCAAGGCTTCTCCTAGTGCTGCAACGCGGTATGTCTCCGGCACACGGTTAGGGTACTCCATCACTTTCACGTCCAACCGGTATGGTAGAGACATTTCTCTGCAGTAAGTATCCTCATACATACTATGAGACGGAGGGATGCCCGAAACGGCACAAGGATCGACTTCACCCAGCTCTAATGACCCAGCTGTCAAATCATGCGACACAATATTATTAGGCTTTCTATCTTTTTTGCGTCGTTTTCGCGGTTTTATAATCCTGGGCAGCATAGTTTCCGAGTTGGTGGAGCCGGAACTCTCGTCGCTGGCGACACTGACCGCATCCGTGTTGTTATTGCGTCCGGTCCGCGCGGAGCGCGCCTGCTGCTGCTGGTTCCGCGGCTTACTTCCTTCGCTCGCCTCGCACCTGTCCCTGGCGACGTGCTCCGTCGGCCCCAGAGGCCGGTGGTTGCGCTGTTCCGGTGCGCCGGTGAATTTCCTTCGGTCGTGTCTGTTTTGAATAATGAGAGGAGCGCCCTGCGCCTGCATAGCCAGCTTGGCGACAGGCGTGTGGCGAGGCTGCGGCGCCCGGCCCGCCATAGATATGAGCGGTGCGCCGAGCCATGCATTCGGGTGCGGCACTCCATAGGGCGGGTAGTAGGGCGGCGGGAAACCCGATGCGGTGGTGGCATATTGAGGGCGGCCGGGTTCGCGGCGCCCGTGGGTGGCGCGCTCGCCCGGACTCATACCGTCGCGGGAGACGTTTAACCCATATTCAAAAAAGTTCGCTTCACTGTCACGGCAAATTTCCGAGAGTCGACGCGATGTCGTAATCGTACACTAACATCGGAGGCGCGTGGCGGTGCGCACGTTCGCTCGCCGCGACAGCCGGCAGGGAACTAGAGTGAATGAGTGAGCGCGGCCGGCGGCGGCCGACCGAGTGGGAGTGCCGCCACGACACGCGACTGTCGCCCTGCCGCGCCGAGCCAACGCACCGGAAAACTTTACAACCCTAATCGCTTTACAATTAACCGGCCGCCGTCAATGTTTACTTTCCACGCGCTCGAAAAAGAAAACCTCTCGGCGCAATCACAGACCTCGTCCGACCAGTGCCACGCGGGGCAAGAAGCTTAATTACGGCTTAATTAGACGTTTAAACGTGTTAAAATTTACACAAGATGGCTTATAATTACCCTCAACGGGGACAAAGCAACTATTTCATGTTGAGTTCCTCACAAACGTTAATGACACTCGTATTTAAGCGCTAAATAACGAAGAACGTAAATTGATAATCGACACGAAAGGGCACTTACCGATCACTTTCTCTGCCAGTATCGACCATAATTCACACTTACCTGCAACAATAAAATAAAATTCATTAAATTTACAGTGACAGAACAAATCCGGAAACATAAAATGCGTCCTAAAAATGTCTTCTGTAAATTTTTGCTCGATACGAAACGAGAGTTAATAAAAAAGTATTTTACTGAGCTGTAAAACGTTTCAAAACTACTGTGTTTAACATTCGGCCCATAGGGTTGGAAACGTTGGAGAGCCAAAAGTCGGAACAAAAAATAAAAATGCATATTTTCACGAAGTGCTTTTACGACCACTTTTTTTTTCCTTAAAATGTTGGGAGTCGTGAGCGGTCTAGTGGGTTTGCATTAACGACGTTGATGGTTTACAGTAATGTTGCTTTTTAATTATTTTGTTGGATGTATTATTTTTATTTATTTTATTGCATGAGAAATTTATAAAGAGGCTTTACTATATAAAAGCGTCGGAAGGAATAAATCTGTTCCGGTTGATATAGCTCTAAGGGTTGCTAGCCGGTTGACGCACCGGGCGGGCTTCCATCGCCTGTGAGAGCCCACGCGGCCACGGGGCGGTGAAAGTGATGCCATGACTCACTCACTCCTCTCTACAGGGTGACTGGCTTCAAATAATGATCAACGGTTAAAAAAACAGCAATAACTTATGTTCATGCTGGTTGGTCAGTAAATAAAAGTTGACTGACTTTAAGAAATTGACCATAAAATAAAGCCTTTATAAACAACCAGTGGAAGCCTGCAGGTTTAACTGTGTTGTATCCGGATAAAAAGTTGCCTAGTCAACCAAGTCACCATATTTCCCCCTAAAAACTTTTTCATAAAAATATTATGGTATGATTTCTCCTTTCAACATTTTACAACCGCGTATGGTCAAACAATTTTTGCGTCTAGGTAAAAGTTAAGTTAAAAGATAACTTTAAAAGCAGTTTTTGTTCGACATTTTTTATTGAACTACCCTGTATTATCTTCGATACAGTAAACACATCTAGCGACTGTTTAACATGTCTGCGGTTAAAAACTATACTCATCAAGCTCATCTAAATGGAACCTTATTTCAATGGTAATAAAGTGGAAGGTTTTTTAAAGGGCCTCACCGCAGATTGCGTTCAGACGATACGTGTATGTGAATTCGTTTAGCATATTCATATTGCAACAGCGAACTTTCCAGCGAAAGTTTGGAGGCGTTCGCCTTTGCGCGTGATTGTGCAACTATCGTAAACAATACGATTTCAATACGTTCATATTATAAACACGCAATTTGTTTGCAAATCATGTAATCTGGAGTATATTGGTAATCCGTTTCAAGGCGCAGCGCGGAATATTCATCAATCCCAACCTACTAATATTATAAAAGTGAAAGTTTGTGTGTGTGTGTGTGTGTGTGTGTGTGTGTGTGTGTGTGTGTGTGTGTGTGTGTGTGTGTGTGTGTGTGTGTATGCTTGTTTGTTACTTATTCATCTCAAACGGTTTAACCGATTAGGATAACATTTTCTATGGGATATATAGACTTTGGATTCACACAGAGGATTTTATTTTATTTATCCGGAATTAAATTGGGTAAAAACGTTGGTTGCCGCTACTAAAACTATTTCAGAAACTTTAGTACAAACTAGAATTACGTAATTAAAACGTCGCATATCCTAACTGAAATAAATCTGTCAGTATGATAATAAAAATATGCATAAAGGAAAATGCTGTATTTTATCCTCGAGTAGCACAAAAGAAACTGGGTCACGGATTGAAAACCTAAACACAGATGGAACATTTATCTGTTGGAAGTTCATTGAAACGGTCTCACATCTCATTTTTATGGCCCAACTGTCATCGGCAGACACAGGATCGGAGCCGCTTTAATATTATTGACATAGAACAATAACGGAATGGTCTATTGGTATCATTTTGAGAGCGCACGGAGCAGTCTTAATAACAAAGAAACTGGTAATGTATGGTGCACTGGATACACACAAGTTCCTCGCACTGATTTCTGAAGAGTTATTTTGTGTTAACGTTTTAGGGTAAGTGGTCATTAAGAAGGCGCATATGTTGAAGCAAACATGTAGTAAGAGGAGGTATGGTGCCCTAAAAATTTCTGGAAAGATCAGGCCGAAAAGGATCTGCGCAAACTTCTAGGGAGGCTCGAATCTTGCTCAAGACCGTGATGAACGGCGATCTTTTGGTATCAGAGGCAAGGATCCAGTTGGGTCACAGAGCCAGCTAAATTAAGTTAATATTAAAAAGGCCAGTCTTTTCCTGTACCATGTCTATTTAAAACGGACGATGTATAAAATGGCACGGAAACTGTCGACCTTCGTTAACCGCTCTTCGCTTTGGACAAAATCAAAGGGCATCATAAAAAGAGAGCGAACCTCGACAAAAAATTTGCCAAGCTTTTTGGGCGTTTCGTTTTTGCAGTTGCCACTTTACATCGTAGCAAAAACGCAGCTTGTTCCAGGGTTTAATCAACAGAGTACTCAGTCTATATTCTTTATACGACTAGTTTCGTTACTCCATATAAGAAAATTCTGTGTTACGAGAATATCATAAAAACATACCACGTACTTACCATCTTCTTATCAAATAAAATTAGCCAACTCTGGAGTCTAGTTTTTCATTTCTCCAATTAGAGTAGAATGATTATATTAGACTTTTAATTAGTTTCCATGTTATTGAAATTATATATATATATATATATATATATATATATATATATATATATATATATGTATATATATATAGATTTTAATTAATTAGTTATATTAATTCAAAGCCTGCCAACGAGAGCACACCGAGAGGATGTGTACCAAAACAACAAACATTACATAACCCGTCTGGTTCGAAGCCGGCGCCAGTTCTTAATAACTTTCCCTTCAAAACTGTAATCATGTAACAGCAACACGTAATGTCGAGTTAACGCATCTAGTGGATAGCGAGAGTGGCCCATTTGATTCTGACACAGACCATTTAGCTAAGATACACCTAGATATCTACCTCTCTTCTGAATAGACCTATAAGTGTCTACTTCAATCACGGTGACGGACCAATCAGCATTGCAGGTGGATTTCGCGTTTTTTTTTATACTAAATGGGAACTTGCTTTACACACATATCTAAGTAATCTGTTCCTATAACGTGCAACAGTAACGGACTAAGATGAAACGCGTTATATTTGCTACTGACCAATCATATGGACAGGGACACAGAATACAAAGTACAAATATAGATTTATTTGGCATTTGAGGGATGAAGAATGTATTAATTATGATCTCAGGTAAATCATATTTGGCGAGAATGTGTATAATTTTTTCTACGTCAGTTTCCTAACCGTTTCTGTACTCCCCGGTACATTAATACTCCTTTACCGACATAAATATGTATATGTACTTTTTCAAGGCGCTATAATGACTCGTCTACTTGGTAACTATGTAGTCGGGATAGCGAGAGTGGTCCATTTGATTTTGTGTTGGCACGCGACCGCGCAAAGGTCATTGAATCTTGCGCAGCTTTCTCTGATCCACGGTGCATTAGCTCGTGGATGCAGTTGTGGCCACACGCAATATTAGAGAACTAACTCAACACCGCACGTTATGTCTCTTGGGTTTCGCTGTTACGTATTCAAATGGGCTGCAGTTGGGCGGCTTTTGATATTCAGAATTATTTATTGGTGTAGAAATAATGAGTTATCATGGATAGTGAAAATACATTGGACAAAGACTTGCAAAATTGTGCATTAATATGTCAATAGCACATTATGTTACACCAATATTAAAAGAATCAATAAGTTATATTCATTACCTTGATAAATGGTGGCTTAATTTTGAAAAAATATTTTTACACATATACTATAAAAAACAAAAACCGATAGATATTGTAAATATAGCCCAGAAAGGAAGATCCAAATTAACTTTTCACAGTCGATCATCCGACGTCAATTACATCATTAAACACTATCTTGAATTCGCCACTAACACAATATACAATAGCTGTTGTAATCATTAAACAGTAAACACAGATCACAGCATGGACCAGCGCCAAATATGACGGCACAGATATTAGATAGCATCGGATAATGATAGCGGTCATATTTTACGATGATACGCCTGCAATTTCGGAAACACAGACCGCTAAATAAACAGACTAGCGTAATCGGAATATGTATCGATGGAGGATAATCGTATCGGAGCCAATATATGAATATCATAGAAGGTATAGTATAGTTTGTGTTACGAGTAGCTACTGGATGAAAACTGAGAAGATTTGAAATATACGATATGAATTATCTTAGACAGTGAATTTACATATCTTATTGAATGTCTTAAACTAAAATTTCCAGTCTTTTTTCCATGAAGACATAACAAAGACCGTAGGAGCAGTCTTTTAAAATATAAAATAAGTAGGCCTGTTTCCCGTATTCATTATTCAAAGAGGGTCGGTAAAAAGCAACAGCTGCAAATGAAAGGTGCAATTATCGACACACACTAATTTGCATTCGTGACTTGTGCATTGCATTCATTCCGATTTTATATTTCTGTCTGTATAAAATAAATATAATAAAGAAAACAGCATTAGTGTATTCGTGTGATCCATTGAAAGTCCGTTTGTAAAGAAAAACAAGCAAGAGAAATGCGAGAAACAGTTTGTGATGGACCAATAAACAGTTCAAACAATCCGAGAATGACAAAGCGTGTTTTAGCGACAGCAAACAAGAATGTGGTGACTCTGGTGACCTTCCATTCGAGGTGCTAATGCGTTACAACCAGTTCGTAAGCGCAGCGAGAGGAAAAATAAACATTACTACCGCATTACATTCGAAAGTAGTCAAATATCGTATTTGCAAGTTAATTATCGTTATTTACGACAACCACTTTCCGTTTTCATTGCTTTCGGGAACTTTTTTATCGCGATATATTACGACCGCCGTCAAAGAGCGCTACAGTAAGAGATTTCGAAACTCATCAAGGCAACGGGAATTCGTTCACAATTAATTTCACTTTTTGAAAATTCAATTTCGGGATACAACTTTGCGTTTCAATTATGACAATCAAAAGTTGTTCGTTTCAATTCAAATTTGTTCGACTATTTAACATTCTTCCCTTTGTTTACGTGCTCGGCGGTTGTTAGTATGCGAAATGTCTGTTGATCATTTGGATTGCGGCTAGTGTTTTAGAAACGTGAAAATTCTGAAACGGAGGTTATTTTCATAACTTTCGTTGGCCAATGGATAATACGTTTCAAACAAAGGTGAATGTTTCTTTTGTAGCATATAGGCGAGTTAAAATAGTAAGTGTGTTTGAAGTCTACTGTAGAAAGTTAATAACTGAATGGGGTGAGGTAATAAAATAAACATAGAGAAGGTTAATAGGAGGCTAAGAGTGGCGTTAAAGCTCGCGCGGCGCGCGTGAGGTCCGGCTATTAAAAGATAAAAGTGACACGGACACCATAAAGCAACAAGTATCTTGGAAGTACTGCGTCTTCCAGAGAGACCGCCTCATCATTCTGCGACAGGTTTGATATAAAAGGCCTTTGCCACAAATAAACTACAGGGCTAATATATGCTCATGGGCGAAGAAAGTGAACGGTTTTCGTTCGGTTCAGACTGAGCTGTCCAAGCAGAAATGTATGTGTTCAGTTTGATAATGCCTTTTGTGACCCTATAATTCTTTAGTGTGACATAAACAAGCAAGTTTTGGTGTGTTTACACTGATCATAATTCATAGGCATACATTTAATAATGTGTAGACTTATAGAGTGTAGAGCTCGGGGAATTCGATAGAAACAAGTCTTTACAGAAGTACATCTCTAAATTTTGTAGATATAGTCTTACACTCTGAGAAGTATACATTAAAATTGGATCAATATTTACGTATCAATAACACCTCAAACGCGACTAAAACGTAAACACAAGCAACGGTACAAATTTTCTTCCAAATTTTCGTAGCAAGAGGTGGTCTGGTGTCTATTATACGGCTAATTAAGTCTGCATTTCAATCAGCCAAATGAACCGTGAAACGCTCCGTTTAAGGCGATTCACACACGACCGATTAGCGTAAAGCGTAAACAATGGGCTGTTATCGCTGTTCGCAACTACTGACTACGGCAGAGACGAAACTTTGAGAATATTTTGCAAAAAAAAAGGTAAAGAAAGCTATAATACTAAAGTCGTCAAAGAAACACATGCTCGCCCATCAGGTTTTCTAACCTAAAATAAATTCATACAAAATAGTAATGAGTTTCCAGGTACATTAAATTATAATTGATTGAATCGTCTTCTTCATTTGACCTTACTTATAAGCAACCGGGTCCATCAAGAAAGTGGATCCATGAAAGGAGCTGCGCAAGTGCATACGCACCATGACGTATCTACCCAAGAGAACTCCCCTATAGCATTATGTCTGTGCTGAAGTCATAACTCTCAGTAACGTTCAATATCATTCAAGTAGTAAGAAATCTGTGAGACTCTAATCTGTGTGTAGAAGCAGTGCCGTCGCGCACCGCTCAGTGGCGCCAAACGGAAGCGCAATTACGCGATCAACACCGGAAGCGCTTCGACGCAAATGACACGCTGAGCACTAAATGGCGGTACTAGCTAAGTACTAAGTACTATAAGTACTCGTAATGTCTATGGACTATTTGTGCCCGATTGAGTATCTTTTGTAAGATTTCGTATGAGTGGTAGACAATAAATGCAAGTACAATATCAAAAGCGCGAGAAAAGAAAACAAAACGGCGTAATATTAAAAAAAAAACAAACACCGAGTTATTTGAAAATGGTGATCATAGACAAGCGCAGGCTATTTTTCATTTGCAACATTACTGTAATAAGCAGGTGAAACAACGAGGCACAGCTAGTTTACAAATAAATGATATCGATACAAAAAGCGGCGTCATTTAGATGCGCTTGCGCCGCTTAGGGCCATAATGCGTTTTTGATTGTGCTCGCTCGCATCCAGCACTTTCACTAACGTTTACCGTCAAACGTTCACATTACGAGCCATGGTTTATGTTTGAGACGTTTACAAAACTACACAGCTTGAGATGATGCAAGTGCACGTTTGCTTTCGATTTGATATCTGGCGTAATTTTACGAAACTCAACCTTGCGGCGTTGGAGATTAAGATTCATTTACATTCGAGACGGTTATTAGACAGCGAGGCGGCTTATCGTGTCTAGTCTGCTATAACGCCAAATATTAACTTTGCATTGTTATTTTATGGAGTTTTTTTTTATTTAATTCTGCTCCGCCGGTCGCCCTCGGGTTGGCTTTTGCAAAGGCAGCAGATAGGGTGGCTAGTTTACATTTTCCCCCTCAATGTTTGTTTCCCCGCTTATACTAGGCTAACCCTTTCGAGCTGCTTTCTGAATATTTTATTCGCCAAACTTCGTTCGACTTTATAGCTTACAAAGAAAATTTGAAAAGGGCTGAGGGTATGAATAATAAACACTATCGTAAACATGTCTATTTGGAATACTTCGTCCTTAAACTAAATTATATTTTGTATTTATAATTATCATAATAATAGAGTATCCATAACATCCTTAAATCAGCAGGAGATCTTAACTCAAGTTTGTTTACTGTATAAGTGTACTTGATAAGTTCAAACTCAAACATTTATTTTGTCTACGGTAACATCTACTCTAAACAAGACTATATCGAACATTTGTCGGTATACAGACAGACTACGTTGTTAATTACTACAAGAGCTGAGATTTTAGCTTAAGCAAAGATTGCTTATAGCACCAGCGCTGTGAACATATTACAGGCAGTCTCGGCAAAAACTCGAGTGCCAAATTACAGCCAGATTTGGCTGTGTATGTAAAACAAGACTGAAATATATGTGTGTGCAGTAGCCAAAAGCCCGGGGCGCATTTCTCACCAAGGTTCACGCTGCACCGAACCGGATGGCTAAATAACCTGGTTAGCCTTTAAACGCTACCTCAAATGTTAATTTTGAACTCGGTTAACTTGGAATTTAAAATCAACTCTTATTATTTGTTTTGTTGTGTTGCCGCGTTTAATTTTTATGTTATGATGCGCGATTGTCATACAGATTGTCGCATTAGTAGAATCTGTGTATTTATAATAAGGTTATTAACTGAAGAAGCTCGTCATTGCTAAAAATAAGATTCGTAAATGTGGTAATCAAATTAAGGAAACAACACGTAGTGGCATTTTCAGTATCATCATTAATTCAAGTTCGATCAATCTTGACTTGTAAATGTATTTGAGATTCATTCGACATTACGACATAGAGAGTAGAGTTTGCCAACAAAATTGTGATAGCCCTATTCAAATTAATTAAAACTTCTTGCGCTCGAATAAAGTTTTACCCGCTGACCACCAAACTTAATTACGAAGACGCCGCCGATTACAATGGCGAAATCGAAAGTAGATTAAAGCACGAAAGCTTACAAAATGCTCAGGTTAAGGATGCCTAACGACTCCAGCTATTAGCTTGGGCAATAAAAGTGGAATTATTCAATTCAGTGACAAAACTACATGAATATTCCAGTTCGACAGCGGTGATGAAAACATAGTTGCATTCATATTCATGGATTTATGTTCGGAGCTGCCACAATATATCTGCAGCTAATGACATCTGCGCGATGACCGCTGCAGATTTATGCGAATGCAGAGTGAGGATCGAGAGGATGGTTTCTTAATATTGGCCACTCGTAGGCTCGGCGCGGTTAGCTTTATGGCCTCGTAAACTTGACTCGTGCCGAGAAATCGCATAACTCGGCGTTAACTTACAATTTCATTGTAGCCCTTGTCTGCTGTAACTATGCGCTTGGCTTTCGTAGCTTATGACGAGTTATGTCCGCAATTCGTCCTTCGGACACGCTGTATCTCTAAAGCCTAAGTAATCTCGGCGGAGCGGGCACCTAGGCTATCCGAGCATATCTTCTGATACCATTTACATAAAGTTATGAATGTCTAAGTTCGGCCCGGGCTCGTTACTACGGAGCATATTTTATACAATTGGACACCTTTCTATGTAGCTCACGGTTGACGGAGCACGGTTTCTAAGGATTATTTCCAAAGCGGAAAATCGTGACTTTCCACGTCAGTTTCGTTTAACGCTCCTTTGAACGGAGAACGAATATCGAAAGTGGATTAAATAATAAGAAAGGCGTTTTGAATGCTAGTCGTCCCATCATCAAAAGTAAAGGAGAAAGTGCATAATCGATTCGACGCGGTCTTTTCGATTCGATGTTGCGTGTGAATACAACTCGACACTATGCCAGCTACTGTTTACTTGTAGATGGTATACAGATCTCTCGGATAAACAACCCGTGAGAATCGCGAACTTTTTGTGTTTAAAGGAAATATAAATCAAGCATTAGTGTTTCGATGCCATTTCGAAAAAATATATATTTCCAGAGCCAATAAAAGCGTAACAAATTTAAAAACTAAGCAACAACTTCTAACCAAATCATTCGCCACAACTTTCAACTTATCACTGACGCAATTTGCGGCGACGTCCCAGTTTTCCCTTCGCCCGCGTCGCCCTCCAAATATCTAGGTGTCATCGTGGACTATGATCGGGCGACTTTTATTGGCGCCAATAATCGAGTTTTAGGCACTAAGTTGCGTGGTATGGACTACTGTAGTAGAGTTTATAATACAACAGAGTGGACTTTAAACGGCTTTATGTTTATCTAGCTTTAACAGAAATCTTTTTAATACAATTGAGGGGTCTTCAAATCTAAAGTTAATAGGTACCTACTAGGTAAGCTTGTAACATTCTAAGCTGAAGCATTCCTGTAGTCAAACGCAAAATTATATTGAAAAACAGAGACACACACACAATGCTATCACTTCCACTTTTGGCTTTATTCAGAAATTGCCACCAACCTGATAGCTTGCCACACATAATGTGACAATTTGAAGCATTCTAACAATTGAGAACAGAGAATTTACAAAAACAGCATAGCGGTAGGGTATATTCTGGTACCCGTCTGGCTAGCTACCACCTGCAAGCGTAAAATCTGTCACCAGCGCCTCTTGGTGTGTTCCGGTAGATTCGTTTGAGAGCCAATTCCATCTAGTACAGGCATGCTCCACCTTGAGTCACAGTGTTCGCTTGTACGCGTATCAGTTCAGTTTCAGTTGGCCTAGTGGTCAAATGTCTGACTGTAGACTGTAAATCCTTCCTCCATTCGCCTCCAATAGACTTTCTATGTATTTCAACTCTCTGGTACGCAGTAAGGGTACATCCGCGACCTCCAGACTACGCCCTGCGCCCAAGGGCGAGGGGTGCCCTTGCGATGCAGCCCGAGCGCCCTTTGTCTGCCAACGGGCATGATTTACTGCACGCAGGGTTACCCAACGCAGGCTTAGGAACACCTGAACTTTTTCATATGTGACAGTATAGTAGTATTTGGGCGCGTTTAATAATTTCTTTGTCGAGACTTTGGACTCTAAGTGTACATAGGCTTAAGACTTGAACACCAAACCATTTCGTAGTAACAGCTTTGGGCAGTTGTGTTTCTTGCGTGGTTTGTCGAGATCTAGACTTTGGAGCGTTGTAAATTGTAAACGAAACTTGGCGCAACTTAAGACTTAAGGATTTATGGATTGATCTGAAAAACTTGTAAAAGTATTAAAAAAAAACTGTATATCTAATTTTGTAAATAGGTAACGCGATTGAGTTAAATTAATCATAGTTAGGTATTTAATTTAGTCAATAGAAAATAATTTTAATTATTAGTTACGGTAATTTCCATTAAATTTTTATCACTTTTGGATATTATATTGTACATTGCTAACCCTAAGTACACGCACCGCTGCGCCTAATCTCTCCATTGTCTCTTTCACTGTAAACACTCACAATGTTTCTTATAGACGATTGTCTGTTTGTTTGATGAAAAATTACGAAACACGCCAAAGTGATGTAATGGAGATGGTTACACATCTTTGAATAGACTGTGTAAGTATATGTATGTATCGTACGAAAAAAATGCTGACGGTGATGCAAGAAAAAACATGGAGAGAAACCATAAGATGCCAGAAAAGTTGAAGTTACTGGGTGATGGCGAAAATTTTCCTGTCGACTTTGAATCGACCATATCTGAACTATTCAACCACTTAGTTTTTGTTATATTTAATGTGATAAGTTATCAAATCACAAAGTAAAATTATTCACAAATCAAACATAACAACCAGTTCAATCGAATTACATCTATAAATCATAAAATTCAATACGCGTTCCAAAATTATATGCAAAAACAGTTTAGTATCCTCCCCGTTGCATGGTTCCGTTTGTTTTCCCTTTTTGTACCGAAGCCCGGCCCCCGTGATGTAATCAACTAAAACCATCAGATAAGAAGGGTTGTACCGCGCAATAATTAAATTGCTCAAATCTGTTCAGATGACACAACGCAACATGATGAAATGCTAAAGGCCAAATTAAATTTATACGGTTGTCAAGTGAGTTTCTTGTGTCTTTGAATATGATAAAACATAGACGTAATGACGTCGATTAATAAATATAGGCATATATTTTCTTATTTATGCTACTTAGTTTATATTTTTCTCTAAACGAAAATGTTTTAATTCTAGAGCAAGTTATAATAGCCACTCTCAGTGCAAAGGATATCGTAAATGATTTATTTATCTACAAATTGAAAATATCAATTCACGGAGGTAGCGCGGCGTTCTGAGGCTTAATTAAAAACATTTTTTATTCAAACTTCGCACGTGACACTGATGGGTTTACAGATTCAGTCCTCTTATTGCTTACGAGAGGCAATAAAACAAAGAAATATATTGTAAGACTAATGGTTCGCAGTCCAAACTTTTGCGTGTGTTGAATTATTAATATTTAATTAACATTTGCCAGTTGATGTAGCAAGTCTCAATTTGTGGGAGCTATAATTTATTATGTATGAGAGTACAGAGAGATTTAATAACTTTACTTGTAAGATACATTATTATGAAATAAGGAGTAAGACAATGTAAGAAGATATTTTGTCTTGTAAATGCAACTCAGCCCGAAAGTACTAAGAATATATAGCTTTACATTCGTAAACATAAAAAAACATATATTTCCCATTAAAGACAAGCAATTACGTAGTCTTTAAATAAACAATCATCTATCATAGTCCATAAATATATAACCGGTGTACATAGTTCCATAGTTTCTTGCCAAACTTTAGAAGCATTAGACTAATGATCGTCGTCGGCGTCGCTCGTGGCAACATGTACGAACATTTTGAACGTACCCCGGATGAATAACAAACTACGAACGACAATTTATCTCCAACCGTGTAATGGTCTGCCCCATTTACATGGAAACTAGCAAAAAATGGCCAATGAAACATGTCCGGAGTTTTATTAGCTAGTTTTTTTGTTCGTGGTATAAATATGATTTATTATATAGAGTACCAGCGACGGTTTCCTCAGATGTGTCAGACGAGAATTCGGCAAAGTTATGAGTAAGCTACGTGTTTAAGTGATAATATAATCAAGGTGCGCGATCACGTTTGTCCTGTATGACATTTAGATAATCATTTTGACAAGTTATACACATAATATGTATACATGTTATATGACATCGTATTGAATTGGGCACATATGCTACGAATACCAGTTACGTTTTGAATCGTTTGCGTGAAAATTTGTTAGCTAAGTTGGAGATTGTATTTGGACTAGCAAGACCCGGCTACCCAATTAAGATCTTGATTTCCGATAGCAGAAAGTTTTAGGCAGAATATGCCGATATCATCTAATTTAGAGAGGTATCAATGAATGTATTTGAAAGGTAAGCGTTTCAGTCGAAACATGCAGTCAAAAACATAATTTAGCAAGACAATATTATTGGCAACATTATTATTGCCGATCCTCAGATAAAATTGAATTGACGCACAATGTGCTTGCAAACAACTATCAATTAACTATACTTACAGGCCTAGAATTTGGCATGTCGTTTAACTTACGTTTAAATGTAGGTACAAATATATGAGTACAACTTTTTTATTTATAATAATTAAAAACAAAGCATTTAAATTAAAATATTTTTACATGTAGGTAGAGGTAGGTACTCGTGATTCAAACTCGTAAAAAATACTAAAATATACATTTATTTTTGTACAACTCAAACACGCACAAAAAGCAAACAGCGTCAACCCCAAAACTACACACATCACATAGGTACCAACTAATGCAAGCCGCGCATTATTTTTGGCAGGCAGCACTATCGACGCGACTACGCAGCCTTCAAACTAGTCCCAAGAGGAGCATAGAGGCGACACCTCCGTAAACAGGGGCAGGTAAACCCGCTGGATAAACACACGTTAAAAAATACACCTTTATTTTGGAGCTAAAAGGGGCTCAATATTTTTACTTGCGAAGGGCGACATTAAGGTGGTTTGGAGTAGAAATAATACAGAGCAAAGCATGGGAGAGAGAATCAGAAAAAATAAGTCTGCTTTTCTACGATTAATACCAATAGATAAAACATTATAGATTAACAGATCCTGCAGCTACTAGGTCCATCGACATATGATACCTACGAGAACGGAAACAATGAGAACATGTTTTTCAAAAAAAAAAATAGTACTCAATTTGATCTTTTCCGTGGACAATGAAGTGAAGAATGAAGTGTTAAATGTATCACTCAAAAGCACTTTCTTAGTTTTCTTTGAAATATCTATACACTAGAGTTGCCCACTGTCCTAATTTTATCTGTCAATGAAGTCTGTTATTTAATGTTTCTCCAAATTTTTTGGGACGTTATCGCCACAGCGAAGAAATTATAGTACTCAATTTGATATTTTCCGTGGGTCGAATGAAGTGTTAAATGTATCATTCAAAAGCTCTTAGTTTTGTTTGAAATATCTATACACTAGAGTTGCCCACTGTCCTAATTTTATCTGTCTATATAAGTCTGTTAGTTAATGTTTCTCCAAAGTTTGTGGGACGTTATCGCCACAGCGTCTATTTGCGTAAAGCTAATTAACAACCCTAAACTGACATTTATCTAGACATTTTATTTAAAAACTTGTTTAAACGGCTTTCGTGCTTATAAAGTTACAGTGAGCAGATATGTGAAGAGCCCTCATGTGACATTTACGATCCACTTTTAAATAAATGAAAGTACTCGCTCGTAACTTGAACATAAATAAATTGGGAGAGAAACGCGTAGTTACACAAAGTTCTCTAATGAGTGAATATTTATTTTTAGACGTTTAGGGAGTACAAAGTCAATAAAAAGCCACCCTATTATTTATTTACGACAATTCAGCCCATGCGTTAATTTAGAGTTTTTAGGGCCTCTTCCATCTCCGTACTAAATAAACATCATCAAATTTAATAGAGCCGCTTGACCGTGAAATTTTATAATACATAATATTAGTCAGAGTGATTCGCTCTACCAATGGCAGTCGTTCAGATTACATACTGGTATTTTACAAAAACAGGTGAATTGAGAACCGACCCTATAAAAAAGGAATAGTGTGATACCATGTAATACCGTACCGTGTATAGGTAGCTTACACGGTTATCCTATGTGTATCCCATATCTATGTACATATGTCGCATACCTATGTACAGTAACCACAATCCACATCCTCACCCCCGACACCGACAACGTCGCGATAGCGCGGATAACGTTTCGCAATCCGCCATAGGCGGTGTGTTGCGCAAATCCGAGTGACGTCAGCGCGGTTCCGGCTTCACTTTCGCGAACACTTTCACCGCGCGCCCGCGCCCGCTCTGACGTGTGGCGAACCGGGGCCATGGGGGCCAGTGACTGAGCTTGCCTAGTTTTACCTCTACTATAGAGGAACATCTCTAAGATGAGCGGTAACTGATGAAAAATATTAGGGACTCATACTCGTCAACCTATACTTGTCTTTAGTCTGTCAACACATCAGATTTAATACATATTAGTTTTAATATGAAACATCGTCATACTACAGTCTGTTAGAGGCATCTACATATGCAAGAGAACATAAAATTCTGCGTTGTTTTAATTTTATTTAAGTAGCTACTTAGTTGTAAAATCTTCTTAAGCAATAATTTCGAGGAAACAAGTTTTAAAATATTGTTACATCATATTTAAAAAGGTTTATGAACATTTAATTTCTCGAAATAAATTATAATAGAATCTATATAAAGTAAACCACCTCACTTAGCAAACTGAGATTTTTTTACAGCGTCATCTAGTCTCATACTAAGCAAACGCTTGTGTCACGGGTACAATATGCATGTCTATCACATCCAGCCAGCACCAAGCTACTGTGTTCCAGCACATCGTCATGCTTACGCGATCCATTACGATTCCGAGCGCGACCCACGGTGACCGGTTCAAAATCGAACGCGATTGTTTATGACTTACACTCGACGTGGGTTGATATGGACTGTCCTAGAAGAGTTGCATGGAAACAGAATTAATGATAGCTAAAGTAAATGATAAGATATATTTAAATTTTATTTCACGCCTAAGCAAATGTTCAGCCAGAAAATGTCCTTGACTTATGTTGGGGGAAACAATGGTGGAACGACAAATAAAAAGACAATTTTATTGTAAAAACTAGATCTGGCGCGTTATCCCTAAAACACGTTTCAACAACAAACGGCTTTCAGCCATACAGTTTCAGATACATGGTTCATAAAAATATAGGAAGGAGCATGGTTTTCAGTTTTCATTGGCGAATTTATAGCTTAATTAGGTAATAGTATTATATGACCATCATCATAGACAACGCTCCAATTCTTTGGTCAAAAAGTTGTCGCGTCATGTGGTTTGGGATAAACATGTCATGAATCATTAGTAATTATAGTATTTGTTAGCATCGTTAATATCTACTGGCTTAATCGAAGACAAAATATTACCCAAATACTTAGTTATAGTATCCCATAAATATACGAGAACCAGAACTTAGGCACTTGAAACAAAACACCACAGTTAGGTCTTCAATAAGTTAACTTGAGACCTTCTCTTACGCAATATTATTGAAAGTCCTAAAGTAATATCGGTCTAGCTTTCTAATTTCAGCCACAAAGAATATATAATGCTAGATGTAATCACATAATGTGCATAATTATGACACAACCAAACTGTTAGCCGTCACCTTCACATAAAAAAAAACAATATAAATGTTTTCTTTGTGAAGGAATGACACATACATATACTCACTTATATACAAACTTTCCCTTTTGCAATAATAGCATCATATTCTACACTCTCAGAATATGTTATTAGCGTGGTTAAGGTTCGCTCCGTGTAAGGCTAATTTCACCGGATCTTATCAAGGAGCTTGCATAAGAAATGAAGTCATATAATGTGTCATGTTACACGAATAGGCACCGTATGACCCGGACCAACTTATTGGTCAAATACTTGGTGAAAGCCGATTAGGTGTCAGGAGCAGGAGGAAGAGGAGGCGGAGGAGGAGGAGGCGGAGGAGGAGGAGGAGGCGGAGGAGTATGGCTCGCTTGCCCACGAAACCCGTCCTTGCCAGGACGAAGGGACATCGCGGTAGGTATTAGTCGGTGGTGGAGTCTCATTAGCTCCGAGCCCGACATATTCCGCTGACTCCCCCGGGAAGAGTGCGGGGAGGCGTAAATGCATTTCCTCTAAGATAAAAAAGGTATCAGAAAACAGAAATGCCATATTAAAATTAACCTTCTAGGTAAATGGTCAGCATTTATGGATGAGATTAATGTTTATGTATTTAGACGAAAATAACGCAGGGCTTCAAAAGCTTTTTAGGTATTATATATTCATAGAACACTTGGGGATTTATGTGCCTTTGTTGAATGATAAAGTGTTACCATTTACACTGAATACGGATACATAATTGAAAGGCTTTAGCTATATTAAAACAAACGTATCACTTTTTTTTATGAGTATGTATTAGTTTCATTCTTGAATCTGTAGACGAAGAAATCTATCATTTTTTATGGAATCTTTCCTTTTTTTAATGCGCCTTATTTTCAATAAAGGGATTAATTAAATAAATAAATAAATATTCCGGGACATTGCACACAGCGCCATCTAGCCCCACACTAAGCAAACGCTTGTGTCGTGGGTACTAGATAACGGATATAATACTTATATACTTTTCTTTTGTAAATATATACTTATTATACATACAAACGACCAGACTCAACACAAGTTATTATATTAGTAGTCCATAACGTTAAGTAACTATCACTATCTTCTGCGACACAGGCGAATCTAGTGCGGAGTGCAGGGTACAATAAAATTAATGTTACAATCGCCTATGCTAAAAAATAAATTTATAAATATTTATTCATCCAAAACACTTGTAACCGGTTCGACAGTCCGGAATCGTTCACAAATTTCACCGGAACTTACGCAACGTGTCTCACAACATTTGTCATTTATCTCGCGTAACTCTTGCAGAGTTCCGTTCCAAGCTTTAACAGTTCTTTATAATTGAATGCGGACTTTACGAGAGCCGAGAACATAAAAGGTATCTTTCAACGTCTAATCACCCGCTCCCGGCGAGAAAGACCGCTAAATAATGAATTAATAACGTTTTCTACTAACACACATAAATATCAATTAGTTTATTACACCTAGAGGCGATGGTGATTAGAACCTACTTCTTTTATGATTATATCTAACGTGGCTGCCAATGTATGGCAGAGTTAGGGCCTATTAACTTAGCTGGTCTAACGATGGATATCGTATGACCTAGAATATAAACATATCGTCAACCTGGCGGTTCAAGATGTTTTCACATACTTTAAATTCATGTAAGAATAATAGAGATTGGATCTTCGCATATTCGTGTCATATATTATATTTAGCTGAAGAGAAATTCTATTACTCAAGGATATTCTATAAAGAAGTTTCTACGGTTTTAAAACTACACGAGAATTACGGCACTTGTAATATAAAGGAAATTGTGTAAAACTCATATAACGTAGAGTTTTCAATTTCCTGCACATTTCAGTCGATTTGTAAGTGGTTGTACAATTTGCAATGCCTATGTATATGAAATCTATGACCTGAATTTTCACAACGCGTTAGTGTTAGGAACTGGTGTAATATGGAAGCTGATAAGAGAATATGATCGATAATATTGTGTAACAAAACATACATCTAGCCAGGCCAGCCATTGTTCTACAATCTAGATCAATAAGAAAAAAATGCAGGAAGAATTATTTTCTAGACCTCAAGAGCCCCGAGGCTAGGAAAAAATATGTGTCTTTTTTTACATAAATATTCCCATAATAATTGAAACCTTGAATCACACATGATCCATTGGAATACCTATTAGTTTTTAACTGACTTCCAAAAAAAGGAGGTTATCAAGTCTTCTAATTTTTTTTTATATGTTTGGTGTCATCATCAGTTTTGGTTTCGTTTATCTATCTCAGTAAGAAAATAAATAATAATAAAGACACCAGAGTTGGCCACTCTCATTCGATAAGAAGAAGAAGTAAGAAAATATGTTTATTCTAAACACGCCTTGACTTATTATCAGATCATAAAAAGTATAGATCATATTGTTCCCGTCTATGCTCCAGATAAAATATCAGTAGTAAACAAGTTCATATGAAAAACAATCGAATCGAGCCATAAAAAGTCTCCCATCCGCCTGACAGCACAAGCAGTCATTTCCCAACGGCCTCGTCAACCTGAACCGAGAAACGCTAAAACAATTATAATCACTATCGTTCTCACACTTTCTAACGCTATTGTATCCGAGCGAGACAATAGTATATTTTATTGTCACGGACTGAAATCACGAGGTTAGGTACTTTTTGTTGGTGAAAAAATGTATTTTGTTCGGTTGGCGCGCGCACTTTCGTTTATTGTTTGAGCGACCTTCGTGGACCTTTTTGGAGCAGGCCAGTAATGGGACTGTAATGTTTACGAGAGACACGATAAAAAGCTAATGATCAATATGTCTGCTTTGCTATTGTTTTAGATTGGCACTGTGGTGAGCTAAAGCGAGCTTTTTGAGCCTAAATCTACCTAGATAAAGCAGGGCTAGATTTTGACATAAAAATAATTTGGGACAGTTGTAAATATTAATTAAAACTATCATTTTATAGTACCTAATTGGATTTCGCATAAAAAATATATATATAACGATGAAACTAGACATGAGAAAATTGCTACTATTCATTATAAAATTGAACCTTACTCCTTAGGTGTAGAACTTTCTTTGAGATCTTAAGTAATCTAGCCTTCGTCATCCTTGGAATATCAGGCCTGTAGTAGAATTTATACTACATACGTAAATAATAAATACAAAGACAATGGTAACAGACTGAAATCGTTTAAATTTTATAGGCACAATCAAAACGTCTGAAATATTATTTTCATGGAATATATAAATAAACACTCGTATCGGACAGTTACTGCAAGATGGAAAATTGGAGGAGGCTTTTACCGCCAAGGGCGGTACTTCACCGTGAAAGATACAAATAACCCTAAATTCTAATTAATATAAATCTAACATAAACATTGAAATAACTAACCAAATGTAGAAACTCTGTTTATAATACGGTTAAGTAAAAGAAAAGCTTTTTATTTTATTTATTTTTAACGTAAAATAAATAAGCTGACAGTTGTCATGTTGTAAATAACTACGTCATTTCACACAAGTACTATGTAAAGTTTTATCAGCATTGGTAGGTATATGTCATTAAAACTAAGAAGGTATTCCCAAAAAAGCTGACATCGATTTAAAAGACATACTATATCCATATAGTTGGCAATGCCAAGTGTTGCAAGTTTCACAACAGAGCAAGTTGTTTCAACCTCGCCTTTAAATAGAGGTATCATTACGGGAAAATTATTCGTCTCCTTTTATAGATACACATATAACATGTTTGCGCTAAGAAGTAATTTGTACCGTATTAGAGAATTAGCTGAATAATAATGAGTGGGCTAATATGGTTCGTTCTTATTAAACTCTAATTGGTGAATATTGGTTAGCAATTTGGTACAAAGATATTTTTTATTTAGTTAAACAATTAATATATAATCATGTTTGTAATCGGTTTTATGAATACATTTATTTGTATTTGTATTTTTAGGTTGACGTTATTGTATGACTACCGAGGTTCCCCGTTGGTACCTAAGGAAAAACTAGAAAAATCTTATATTTACATGCTATAATGGACGAAAATAAAACCTGCCATTTTCAAACCGATTAAAATGAACCGTATTTATATCTTACAACTAATAGAGTTCTTTCCAAATAGATCTATCAAATAGATATTAACGGCCAAAACTGAATATAGGACTTTTTCTTTTTAAAATAGGTCAATAATGACTATACCTAAATAGCCAAAAACATTAACAAGAAAATTACTGACATTTAAGATTTATCTTGTAAAAAAAACATTATCAAAAATAATTCAAAGCGAATACAAAAGTTAAGTGTAGTTTCCATAACGTCAAATGCTAAATGATGTTTTCACGAAGGACTGACCTACCCGAACCTATAAATAATTCATCCTATGTGTGTGAACCGAAATTCACGCGTTTTATCTAATATACATAGTAAGTATATAATAAGTACTGGAATATTTAGCATTATAATCTACAAAACCAACTCAACAAAGAATTAACATTTAAATATCAATGAATAATTATTTACTTTAAGTACATAAACTTGTTCTTTTAATTTTATCACAGTTAATTCTAATGCTATTGAAACGAGCCTTGTAACGCCATCTAGGTGATAAGCTCGTAAGCGCGTGTCACCCAAAAATACAATAGATGGCAGCACTAGTATACAAACCAAAGACCTCTGCAATAGAAAATGGTTCTAACTAGACTGAATGAATGAGATTTGTGTTTTTATAGGGTTTGATTTCTTGTAAAACATTTATAGCTGAATATAATTTTACCTTTTTTATATTAAAAATTGTATAAACAGTCGTACAGTGACACTCAATCGAAAGATATGTTGTCACGCAAATAATATTCTCACGATAAAAATACAAAACCCAAATAACTTCCTGTCAGCAAACTAAATGTGGTTAGCTGTCAGGAAGTAAGTTTATTGTTTAGATACAACTGCCATTTTTAAATTCGTCACAAAACATTTCTTAATTCGTCTTTTACTATTTAACAGTTGGCATGAGAATAAAACACACTTGGTTAAATACCAAGCGTATTAATAAAGTTTAAGAGATAACGAATTCAAATTCAAATTCAAATTCATTTATTGTTTGCGAACATGGGTAGGTATTTACAAAATGGTCTTAAATATAAAAATTAATTTAAAAAGTCCTCCATATTCCGTCTACAAGACATGCAAAATTTGTTGATTTCAAATAATTAATACATTAATTAAAACTTACTGCATCATAACGGATTCCAAATACCATTCACAACATTGATTTGTAAATAACAACAGTGTGTTACAATCCACTATACATATAATGAAAATACTTTGGGTCACTGTCTTTTAATCATAGCAAAAATGGTACTGTGTCAATATCGAAACATAAGAAGTTGAGTTATCGAAGTTGTGGAACTCTCTGCCTGACTCTCTGTTCCCCACGCACTACAATCCAATGATCTTCAAAGCGAGAGTGAATCGGTTCTTATTGTGTGAGCACGCTCCTTTGCTTACCATCAGGCAAACAATGGTCAAATGCTGACCTGGTTTAGTCAAAAATAAAATAAAAACATAGCAGTATATTAGAAAGCCTACCTTGCAAATTGTCCAGCATATAGGAGATGAGCTTGGCGGTTCCGTTGCTATCGTTGTAGATGGAGAGCATCTCTTTGCTGAGCGGGTTGCCCTGCAGCCCCAGCATCTGCAGGTGGAACAGCTTGCCCAGCTCGTACGGCAGCGTGCGGAGGTAGTTGTTGTGCAGGGACAGTTCTCTGGAACGAATAAATAATGATAAATATTAATTGTATTGCAACATGAAATCACCATTATCATTGGCTCTTTTGCATCTACATAAGATGATATATGTAGTGACCATACTATTTTAACATGACATAGGTATGGCTTGGAAAAAGGAACTTAACACTCAAGAGTCAATGAAACTCTGGAGAAATACATATGTCGTGTTGTTGCACTGTGTTTTTGTTAGTCGCAGCGGAAAAACACTACATATTTCTCCAGAGTTTCATTTACAATGGATTTCCGCAAAGTAACGCCTGAGTCAATATCTTAACTCAAGAGTCAGTGAAAGTGATTAATTTTATTACATGCATTCTGGAAGATGTTGGATATGTGTATCTGATACCATATAAACACAATACTATAACTAAGTGGCACATTAGTTATGATTTTTGAGAATGTTGCTAGACATTAAACGTTAAGCATCTCTGCAGGTTGAAATGTTTACCTACTTAAAACATCCCTATTTACACTTAATTTATATAGTCTATTCAAAACTACAATAAGCGTGTTTTATTTCTGTTCTGCTAACATCATTTAGAATCAAGTTTTTGGATGTGACAGTAATAAAACAGACAAGTCACTTAATTAATTAATTGACAAATAAGTAAAAAATAGTCTCATGATAATACGGCATGTGTAGTTCTTATATTGATATGTATTGTGTTTGTGCCACAAATAACAATAACAATGCTAAATCTGATATCAAAATAATCTTAATCAAACATAAGAAGTTTCTCCACGATTGTATACTTAATCTACTTGTAATGAAAACATGTTATCTTCTAAATATAGCATAGATGAAGTAATTAGTTATATTTATTTACAAGTCTTAAGCATAATATTAAAATATACAATATGTATACCTAAAATAAAATATGAAGCAAATTTAAATTAATTAATCTTCTAAATAGATAACATATTTTTTATGTGCTTTAGCATGAACTGGCATGATTTTGAATCTGAAATTTAATTAATGATTTGATAAAATTGTGGAGTTATAATAAGAAAGTAAAAGATTTTGATAAGGTGTTTCTTGCCAAATATTTTATGATTTACAAAGAAGACAGATAGGTACTTAATTTATGAGTTGTAACAAATTGTATGAGTGGAAACTTAAAAAAAAAAAAATTTACGGTTCTTAAAGAACACAATTGCATTTGCATGTTCAGATTAAAATAAATACATACATACAAGAAGGTTATTACCCTCAACTAGTAACTTAAAACAACAACAAACCTCAACTAAAACAAGCTGCTTTTCGCTACACTAGCGCCGACGCAAATTGTTTACAAATATGGTTCAATTCGCGTATTTATCATAACAGGCTCGGTTCAACGACCTCAGATACCTAGAACGCAGAGATTTACTCTGCTTTGACAATATTTAAAAAACCAGATTGTAGTAAACCTGATGTGAAGGAATTAGGACCTCGGTTTGCATTCTTATATTTTTAGCGTGAGAAAACTTGTTTGGATTAAATCAACATAGTGATGTTCTATTTTGTTATGGTCGTCCAAGGAGCTTGTCTGTTACTCTGTTGGCAATAGTGCCCAAAATATCCATTCTTCTTAATTTAACTTTCCGTATTAGCAGTAGACCAATATACATACAGTTTACTCTTCTAAGTTTATGTCTTGTTTGTTGTACCTTACTCACTTATCTATCTACTAATCTTTTGGAGATTATTTTTAACCGTCTTTAAAAATAGTAAGATGTACTCGATTCATCTGAAAGTTTTTGTGTACGTAGTTGTTTTTTTGTTGTTGTAAATATTGTAAAAAAAAAACTGCGTAGAGCGAGACGAATGGCGTAGAGGCCCATGCTCAACAGTAGGCTGATGATGATGATGTTAGAATTAAACTTCTTTATTTCTTTAAAATAATAGTGTCATGTCAAGAGATCTCGCTCGCAAAGTGTTTATGTTTATGCAATTGAGTCCGATACCAGACCTTGACTCAGAACATCAAGGTTCGTTTTGTAAGACGTTGCTCTTGGCATACAAAAATGAAAACGGAAAGAAGTGGCGCGATGAGCGTATTTATTTTTATTATACCTACTTGTTAAAATATTTATATTGTGTTATAAAGTAGATACTCTTTGTGCTCAAGAAAAAAAAATTGTGAATGATTTAGAGGTGATTATTTGTGAACTTCTTCTTATCGTATGAGAGTGGCCATACTCTGGTGTCGAGAGTATATCAAGCCGCCCTAAGGGCTTCTGACATGGCTTAACGACTGCCGTACTACAAAAACAGCCGGTACCTATAATTTAACGTATCACCCGACCCACGGAAGCGCCAAAAATGGAATGCCACTTTTCGGTCAACCATCCAAGGATCAGTCCAGGGCGCTTCCGCGTCGACCTTTGCTTAACTTTGGTAATCGCATGCGATTGTCTCCGCTAGCTGAACTACGGGCGCTACATGTTTCACGTGTATTTCAGTACATGGATTTATTTATTACACATCCGATCACAGTATCGCCTATGCGGGTATTACTTTAAGACGCCACCTCAAAGTCACCTAAATTACATGACTTGAGGTGGCCAATGGTAATAAATCTGCCCTAGTGTGAAAAAAATTGGAATAAATATTATTTTTATTTTAAGTTGTATGAGTTGATGACAACATACTGGAAATAATTTACTTCTATTTTATTTATTTATATTGCAATGTCTTTGATGCAGTATCTTTTACGTATTGGCGAGTTAAACAAAACACAATAGATATGATACAATGTTCTTGTTACCATAATAGCATAATGGATTTAACTAAGAATCCTAAACCTCGACCACCATTGTACTTTATATCAGGTCAATACTATTGTTTACATTCATTTCATTACAATTAATCCTACGTCACAAGTCACCTGCCGAGGTCAATATACAATAAAGTAGGTTTCGTAAAAGACCGCCAAACAAAATTCACAAACCTAATAATTATCTTTTAATTGTACTCGAAGCAGATATCATGTTAGAATATGTTTTTATTAAATGACATCTATCTAGTCTAATACTTGAGTACATTTATTAAAAAAAGCCAAAGAAGAAATTCATGAACCTACCATTTATTATTTTTAGTTACATTTCTTGTTGGGATCGTCTTTTATGAAATGACTACTATAATGTACACTATACTAGACATAGCTAGTCTATGTACCTAAATGGCATTCATAAAAGGAAGT
Organism: Macaria liturata; assembly: GCA_964023185.1. NCBI lineage: Eukaryota > Metazoa > Arthropoda > Insecta > Lepidoptera > Geometridae > Macaria > Macaria liturata. Next base: position 2,364,768 of record OZ026819.1, read on the forward strand.
GCATTTCTTAAAAGAATAATAGAGGAACTTTAAAAAAATCTCTCCGTTGTACAGCGAAGATGTTTTGTTAGGATATTCTCTTATCAAATGGCATCTATACTAGTAGTAGTCTAGTGGAAGTGATAAAGATAGAAGGTCGATACAAGCTAATGCAAACAGATGAACATTCTAACGTCGAACGGGGTCAAAGTGATCAGAATTAATGTGCCCACTGACTTATCTTAAGGCGAGATACGTATACACAAGGTGAAAGAAAATGCTGCTGTAATTTACCGCTTTATATGTTAAATGGAGAATTTTCAGGGTAAAAAAAAATCTTTTACATAAGACTAAGTATAATATTTTTTCAAGAATATGTAACACCTGAAGAAGACAATATACCGTTATGGCCTGACATAAAAACCTGATCAATACTTCCACAACTGTGTCTTTTTAGTTTGAACAACTAGCAAACGGGAAAAACACTGTTTAGTTTTTTGTGCCAGTAAATCTGATTTTGTTTCTTCAGGCACTTATGTATATTTATAAAAGAAACAAATAGAAATACTCTAATTTAATAAAGCTATATGACTGATTAGAGATAACCAATAAGTAACATTAGGACTGATAAAGTAACTATATTTATAGTTTTAATGAAGGCGAAGCGAAGGTGTGTGATTGTCTGATATATATGTCTGTTATATGACATGCTGACCTCAATATTTAACCCAAAAATATACATCTTGGTGACACACTTTTTGGGCGTTTAATTGGCCTTAAGAGTACCACATATGTTTACGCCTTTTCAGAATGAAGGGACGAAAAAAAACTAATATTGAGTACCTACCCAAGTAGGTTTTCAATTCACATTTTGTCATTTTAACGGTGACCGTTTGCTATATCACCAACTTGCAAAGTACTTAAGTAATAAAAACATTAATCATTAACTTTTTTGTAACTGGTTTGTTTATAGAAAAACTGTTATTTTTTAATCATTGGAATTCAACTCATGTTAAGGCCCTTAGGGCGGTTTGAAAACTCTCGACACCTGAGTTGGCCACTCTCATTCGATAAGAAGAAGAACTCATGTTACAATATACCGAAGAAGATTTTAAGAAATCTTGTAGGTACAAGGTTTGTTTTATGTTTGCATCTGTAGACAGTGCTAAAGTTTGTTAGTTAATAAGTTGGTTTAGCCTTCACAATTTGTTAGATTTTTGCAAAAGACGCGCAACGCCTTAACGTCAATGTCCTTATAGTAACGGTCACGATCAAATCAAACGGGGAGAGATAACACCAACGTTGAATACATAATCATGTACTAACTATAATATTAACCAACCAACATAGTAAATTTTACGACATCCCTGAGAAGGGAAGATTTACAGGAAAACTTGAAGATGCGAATAATCTAGTTTAGTATAAGCAAAATGGAGCTTGTTTGTTTTTATAATTAGAAAAATAACCGTCTACATTAATTGTCCAATATTTTATTCTTCTGTCACATATTCAACAGGTGGGACCCTCGAGGTCTTGAGGTCTGCATAAGATCGACGCAGATGGCACATACAAAGGGAGGGCAATACCCAGCAGTAGGATCCCATCCCAAGGGATGATGATGATATTTAACAGAAAAAAAAAAACAAAGTTTGGATTGCAAAGAAAACAAGGAAACATTTACTACATTTATACTTTACATTTATTACACTTGATTGAAAAAAAAAACAAGTAAGTACTTATGATTTATCTTTGATCGCATTATCGCTAAATATCAGCCAACTTGCAATCATGTCGCATATAAAACCATATTATGATAGGTATGTAGATTAGAACGCCTTGTTGATATACAACATAAGGTTATTGACCTCTTTACGTAGTCGGAAATTTGGAGACAAGAACTCACCCTTGGTTAGAAGACCTGTCGTAGTTTAGTCACAGAATACAAGTTTGGTTAAAGAATGTTTAGGGTATAACCGGTTTTAGAACTTACAAATAAAAATTGCATATTTTTTTTTTTTCAATTATGATAATTTATAGCACAACAATGACAAATCGCCATTGACAAGAGTTAAACAGTAACCTACGAACAAACTATATCTAGAAGTTTGCGTAGGACCGGGAAGAGTGGCGTACAAGAAGAGAGACCTATGCTCAGCAGTGGCCGATAACGGGCTGATGAAGATGAAGTCTCTTTCAAACGTTTAAATGCTTTCCTCTTTCATCTCTCTCACACCGCACGCACACAACGCTTTCGCTCGCACTCAGTCACCCGCCTACCAACTCAACCGCGGCGGCGTTTGACCATATCGTGGAATTGTTACTATGGCTCAGTTACATTTAGCCTGGCCTGTTAGCTTAGTTGGTAGTGGTTCTGCCTTCTAATCTAGAGGCTGCGGGTTCGATTCCCGCATGACACAAGTATTTATGAACATTAAAAAAATATAATTACTTGTGTTGAGTCTGGTCGTTTCTATGTATATTAAGTATGTATTTACAAAAAAAAAGTATATAAGTATTATATCCGTTATCTAGTACCCGCGACACAAGCGTTTGCTTAGTGCGGGGCTAGATGGCGCTGTGTGCAATGTCCCGGTTTTTTTTTATTTATTTCTATGCCACTGACCCAATCACAGATTAAATAGCAGTTCATTCAGTAATGGATAAGGCATGGTTTTTATACAGGGTGGATCGCACCCTCACTCCTGAATTGACTTTCGGATTGACATTAACTTTGGAGCGCTAATGGTCACGCAAGTGTACTAAGTATGTAATTTATTCATTGCGTCTATCTATGTTGGATTTAACTTGCTTTGTTTGGTTAGAGGTGAAATGAATGATTTCTGCAATCGAACTGCATTTCAAAAGAAGAGTATATTTTATATTATAGCCGTTACCTGGTACCCACAAGCGTTTGCTTAGGGTGGGGCTAGATGGCGCTGTGTGACAAGTCACGGAATATTTATTTATTATTTAACTAATACAGTTGGTTTTAGTTTAAATTTTGTGCTTATTGTGTGTGTTGATTAGTAGGTGTGAGTAGGTTAGTAGGTAGGTATATGTTTGTTATTCGACTATGGCAGAAACTAAGAACTGAACACAGCAAGATAGATATTAAGGTAGGCACTGCAAACAGAGTACTTGAACTTAGTCTGTGACCTTAACAGTAGAAAATATTTACAAATATTTGAAACCTAACTTGGTTCATCCCGGTGACTTTGATTGATGGCGACAAAAATAATTCCATCCATTTCGCACTAAGTATATAGAGAATCTGCTGTACTGTGCGAGAAGGATGGAATGATTTTTCGCCCACCATTTACAGATGTCGCGATTAATGATCTACGTGTAGTGTATACCAACAGAAGCGCCCGTAGTTCAGCTAGCGGAGGCAATCGCATGCGATAACCAATGTTGAGCAAAGGTCGACGCGGCCAATCCTTGGCTGGATAACCGAAAAGTGGCATTCCATTTCGGGCGCTTCCGTGGGTCGGATGACACGTTAAATTGTAGGTCCCGGGTGTTTGTCTAGTTCGGCAGTCGTTAAGCCATGTTAGAGGCCCTTTGAAAACTCTCGACACCAGAGTTGGCTACTCTACTTCGATAAGAAGAAGAAGACTATTGATCATGTATGTACTATTAAAAACTCACCGCAACTGAATAAGGTCACCGAGCTCAGCGGGCAGGGAGCGGAGCTTGTTGTTGGAGATGTCCAGGGTGTGGAGGTTGGCCAGGTGGCTGATGTCGGGGGGGATGCGCTGCAGGGAGTTGTCGTTCAGGTACAGCGCGGTCAGGTGCGACAGCTGGAACAGGGGCGGCGCTAGGGCGCGCACACCTCCTGTTACCTGGAACGTGGAGAGGGATTTTGTTAAACTTATTTAGAAACTAGTGGACGCCCGCGGTTTCGCTCGCATTATTTTGAGGTAAACATAACTTTTTTATTTATGAACCGATTTAAATGAAATAAACACTAAATGTTAAGTAAAAAATGCACCAACATGTTACTAGTGAAAGCCGTAGACAAATTGGTTCAGCCGTTTTTGATTCTATAACTAGCCAACATACCTACAGACAAAGAATTTTTTTAAAACATGATTTTTGTATTCTATTGCATCAATTGCATATATGATTATAAGAACAACTGACATGGTTTGAACTGGTATCTAGGGGCAGTCACCGATTAGGTATTATTATGGTCACCAGTATGGTATGGAGCATAATTCAAAGCATATGCAATACTAGCTGGTGCCCGCGACTTCGTCCGCGTGGAATAGTTATTACCATAAAAACGGTTCTAGTGAGTTAACCTTAAAAGATAGACATATATAAAATTGTTGAAGACACTTTGTTAGATTATTTTAAGAGAAATAATTCTTTTATACATATTTTTGTAAAATATTGAATCAGGCGTTACTTTGCGGAAATCCATTGTAACTGAAACTCTGGAGAAATGTGTAGTGTTTTTCCGCTGCGACTGCTCCTTAACCGACAACAAACAACAGACTTGATGGTTTTTAGGTGTGTTCCTCCATATACCACCGCCACACCTCACCTCCTAACTAATGTGGCCTCCGTGGATCTCAAGATCTTACTAACACCGCACCTTGTGTCTTGAAGCTTTGTTGTTCTCCTTCGGCAAGATGTTTTCGTCGACACGTGTTTCGCCTCTCCACGAGGCATTCTCAGGACGTGTTGACTCCTCGAACGTCGGTCCGAAAGTGAGCTCGGCGATTTTTTTTTTTTTTTTTTTTTTTTTTTTTTTTGAAAGGACTATGCAGCTGGTTGCTAAGAGCTACCTTTGCTGCGTCACCGGACGATGGCTGGGCACTGTTGGTGCCCGGGCCTACGTACTAGTTGGGGGCAACTGGCACAAGGGCGCCTCTGAGGCACGAACCTCGGCTTGGACCGTCGCCAGAAGGGGGAGACCGGGTTGCCCTGTTCATCCCTGAAGGGGAGTGAGCTAAGGCCCTATCAGTGGTTGTGTCTGGGTGATTATTTGGAGATAAGCGAGTTGACCTGAGGGGTCGGGGTCTACCGCCTCGCCGGCGAGGACGGAATCGGGGATGTGTACTGGAACCTACACTGGGAGAGGGGCGTTGGTAGCCTGGACCAATGCCGAAGACGGAGGGCCTACTGGCTGGGACACCGCCTGCTGGGGTGGTAGGAGGAGGGGAGCCCAACGCTGCCGAGACCACGACGGCGATTGGGTCATCCGGATCAACCAGAACATGCTTCGGGCGACGACGGAGGGGCTCGGGATCAACCGGATCTGTGGAATAAGAGGACGCTTGGACGACAAGCGGGTTCGGATGATGCGGTGCGGCGTCGAAGTAGCGGCGCGAGGTGAACTTCATCCACTGACGGATGGAGGGCAGCTCGAGGTCGACGTGCAGGTCTGCGTTGCGCTGGAACCACTGAGCACCTGTGCTCTTGCGGACGAATCGATTCTGGATCAGCTGTAATGGAGACAAAACAGTGTCGTTTTGGTGGGCGAACACTACGGAGGCGTAAGTCATGACGGGGCGGATGCAAGTCTTGTAAATTGTCAGCTTATTTCTAAGTGACATTTTACTCTTGCTGCAAAGAAGGGGATGAAGACGTCCTAGAAAGAAGGCCGCCCTGTTGCGGACAGTGGAGGGAGCGAGGAGCGGGAGAGTTGAGCTCGGCGAGCAACGACCGCTCCTTATATAACGTAATATGATGTCATACGATGTGTCATTGCCTGACCGTTACTATTCAAACTCACTAACGTAACCGTCGTTGCGTCATCGCTCGCGTATTTACCAAATTAGGTGGTGTTTGTTCCATTACCAATGAAAGTTCGTAGCAATGGTGATGATACCAAGTTTGTTTGGTCGTTTAGCAACGTAAAAGGTTGACCCTGGTGTTTCAGTATTTCCAGCTGCTCCCACACGCACAAACGGAATCATTTATCGCATATTTGCTTAATCTGGTACGTGTGGTTATTTTGCAAAGTATGACAGGTGTCTAATAAATGTTTCGCAAAGTGTGATCTTTCTAGGTGCTCGTTCCTATGGGCTGCCATATGTTCTGTGTATCTGGTCTCGAAATTTCTTCCTGTCTGACCTACATACACAGCATTGCACTCGTCACACACTAATTTGTATACCCCAGACTTCTTGGCATCTTCCAACCGGTCTTTACCATTACACAGGTGACGTAAATTATCCGTTGTTTTATAAGCTGTATTGACTTCCGCTTTCCGCAATATTTTAGCGACCCGTTCTGACACTGGCCCCATGTTAGTAAGGCTACCTACATATCTGTTCAGCCTGTCCGGTGGTATCGCATATAACATATTGCGAACCTGCTGCCTTGTCTTACTTCTTACCAACCCGTCCACCATGTGTTTTCCGTATCCGTTGGCAGTTGCGATTTGGTATATAGTGCTCAACTCTTCTTGATAACCTTCTCTTGTCAATGGCACCGTTAATAGTCTATGAACATATTTTTGTGATATCTTGAACCGTTTTCGCAGCGCACGCAACGGAAGCCCTCAAAGATGAATAATTTTCCCCGTTTTTTCCACATTTTCCATTATTTCTTCGCTCCTATTAGTTGCAGCGTGATGTTATATAGCCTAAGGCCTTCCTCGATAAATGGTTTATTAAACACAAAAATATTTTTTCAATTCGCACCAGTAGTTAGATAAAAAAAGATAAAAACGGTTCTAGTGAGTTAACCTTAAAAGATAGACATATATTGTTGAGGACATTTTGTTAGATTATTTTAAGAGAAATAATTCTTTTTTACATATTTTTGTGATATCTTGAACCGTTTTCGCAGCGCATGCAACGGAAGCCCTCAAAGATGAATAATTTTCCCCGTTTTTTCCACATTTTCCAGTACATATTTCTTCGCTCCTATTAGTTGCAGCGTGATGTTATAATATAGCCTATAGCCTTCCTCGATAAATGGTCTATTAAACACAAAAAGTATTTTTCAATTCGCACCAGTAGTTCCTGAGATTAGCGCGTTCAAACAAACAAACAAACTCTCCAGCTTTATAATATTAGTATAGATTAGGTACATGTTAATTGTTAAGGTACTGAATGGTGGGCTGTTAATACTTATTTCTAGAGGCTATGAAGGATATAATATTGACACGAAATAATTACAATTCAAGCTGCAGGGAAGCGACGGAAAATCATAGTTTTTGTTATGATAGTGGCTTAGAGTTCTGAATACAGCACGGGTTTCTTTTAACCACAGAACAACACAAACAAAATTGTGGGTAGGTATAGTAATATAACTAACTTTTTTTTTCATTTTTGTACTCATGGTCATTAAAGTTTCTCAACTAGCTGATAGATGACAATATGACCTACATACAGGTAGAATTAATAACCTCCTTTTTTAAGAAGTTAGTTAAAACATTACCTCAAGCGTGGTCCAGCCCCCGCGACGGCCCGAGGCTCGCTCCGCCTCCGACATAATGTGGTATGTGCGCCCACTAGCGCCCTCGTGCTTATCTTTGTTGCGAGACATGCTGACACCTGGAACACATGCATCCAGCCATATGTACTTTTACCTCATACATTTTTAAATGTGCTGATATTATATATTGGAATATTTATTATTTTATTCCCAGCTGATCAACCAGTGACAAATGTTTGGTTAATCAAAGTGCCTCTCATGTGCTTTTTGATATGATATTGGTATGTTATAAAAGATTGCTTCACAGCACGCGTTGGGAAACTGTTAGTGATGTAAGCAGTTGGAACTAAAATAAATAAATAAAATTAGCATTACACATTACTTTCTTAATATTATGACATTACCGCAAATACAGACCTAATGAAGAACAGATAACAATCATGTCACTCAAAGAAATCAAGGATTCAGTAGACAATAATGGTGCAAAAGAAAGCGTCAAAATTTCCAAAGAGATTATTTTACCTTCATTGTGAGGTAAATAAAACTTTTAACCAGAGCTTGTTTACTAAGATTTACAGACTTCAAACCCAGCTTTATAATCAAACAAGCTATGTAGCAATATGTAGTGTTTGTATATATGCTACAGGATTTATTAGGTTTAAACGATAAGTAAATATTCTATGCTCATTCCATCTCAATTTGATTTGGTATGCCTATTGACACAGGTGATCTCACAAAATACAATTAGTTCTTGATTACTTATTACCACACAGTTTGATCACTAAGTAATTCTTCTTATGCCTACCTACTTGTAGTTGTAGAAATGGTATGACATCAACATGATTGCATAAAACTGACAAGAAGTCAAACAATGGTAACTTTGAATGTAACTAGGGCAATTTCTAATCCGTTCAAGCCAAAACTGAAATTTTGCACTTTTACCTGGTGGATGTGGGATATTTTTAACACCACATTTGTGTCAGTAGGACAGTGTAAACGTGAATCATGAGATAATTTTGAGAAAATTGATATCAAATTACATTTTCTGATAGATTGAGGAAAATTTTAGATTGCTCTTAATTATAACAATACAACATGCAAGTTGTTGTTTAAAATTTATATTTGTTTGTTCTATTTTCAGAACAAATATTTTACAATTTAGCTAAATACTGGTGTTGATACAAACAATAACACTAAGCTTAGATAAAGAGATTGGCTATACATTTAGCAATTGAAGAGCAACATATTACTATACCTAGCTATATGTAGTTTGTTTATGTACAATGCTTTTATGTGTAGATACATGTTAACTATGTTTTTATATGAAACATGTAGATTATATGAATAACTTTGGATCTAATTATACACAAAGATAGCTGCATCTACATATTCAATGAGGACTGAATGTTATCAAACACTACAATCTAACCAGGTAAAAACTACAATAAATTAATGTTCTTACTCACACATGAATCAAAATATCGAGGTACATTCAATGATACTGACTGCTTTATTTGTAACTTATCTACATAAACAACTGATAAATTTGTTTTCATAGGGCACCAAATAGTGGTATTCAAAACTATAGCAACATAAATAGTATAGGTACCTCAGTAAGGACGCGAGGGGTCATTAGTTGAGATATAACCAGTGCGTTCAATAAATTGACTCTATTCCAAAAATCAGCACAACAGAGTTCCATAACCTCAGCCGTTCGACTGAAACCTACGAAATGGCAAAATAAAATAACTGCGTCTCACATTCAACTAGTAAATGGGGCTCGTATCGTGGAAAAAGTGACAAGTTAATTCATTATTTCTTCAATTGTAATGAGTAAATGCGTAGCATCTTTGTGTACAGCTGACATGAAAGGAGAGGGTTTGACTTCGTAGCGAGCGAAATCGACTCTCGGTGCGCCAGATCACCGATCATTAGAATCTTAGAATTCAATGAAATAATGCGGCCAAAATATGACTCTTACCTTCATCTACTCCCTTATACGTTTTACTTCAATTAGGATTATACCAACGAGCAAATGAAACACTGTAAACACACAAATAGCTCAATCTTGATAAACAACCACATCAAACGTCCATTTACCGATTGCAGCGACATTCGACACTTAGATATACTATAGACAACAAAAAGTTTTCTCACAGAAAACTTATCTTTAAGCAGTCGTTCATTCTTTACGCTTTTTTCCGCGGGTAATTTAAGTTTTTGGTAATATTATTCTATGAAAATATCAAAAATTGATCACGTCTGATTCCATATTCTTTTAAAATTAAGTATCGGTCTTATAATAAATGCTTCGATTAAAAGCAATAAAAATCTTTCATAATACAAATTATTGGAAACAGAAATTAGATACAATTAGCTAGGTACATACCTAATACGGCAACTGCATATAACACGGCTATTAAAACACTCGTTACTATTATGAAACTCGCTGCGCTCGTTTCATAAACTCACACTCGTGTTTTAATACCCTTCATTATATGACAGTTGCATAAACTACTATATTGTAGTTTAAGTATGGAAACTTACAATCCTATAAGTATTTTTCTTGAAATCCGTAATATGTGGAGTCGGTGCCAGTTGCAACAATACCTATATCAAAAGTAACAAATCCAAAGCCGACTGGAACTGCGACTTCGACAAGAATCGATTTCGTTTGACAGTGACTGGCACCGACAACAAATATTATGGATTTCAATAAAAATACTTATAGGATTGTAAGTTTCCATAATTTGATAGATTCTTCACTCCTGATTCTGAATTTTGAATTCGCAAAAATGAAAATAAATTTATTTTCAGTTTTGCATATATAACTTTTAAGTGACACTTGAAGTCGGTTATTGAATTTTTTGAAATAAATTTTATTCTTCTTGTTCTCTCTCTGTGAGTCGTATTTCCTCATGACTTAGGGTCGTGACTCCCCCGCAGAATTAGTTCGTTAGGGGAGTTCTCTTGGGCAGATCAGATCTTGGTGGTCGCTCCAGGTCCTTCAACGGAAGACACATATCCTCGGATATTGTGGTCCTCAAACATGTCGGTTTCCTCACGATGTTATATCCTTCACCGCTAAGCGAGTGCAAATCTACACGTAACATAAAAATACAAGTCATTGGTGTAGGGCCGGATTCGAACCAGGGTGCGTCTGGATGAAAAACAGACACTGGAACCGTCGTGCCACACTCGCTTATTATTATTCTACTTGTACAATAATATGCAATATTATCATATGTACATAATTATGTTATGATAATTATATTACATTACATTTTACGTGAAACCAACTCTGATTTTACTATTACTAGTGTCTTTTATTCAACGCTACTTCTTGCAATTGAAATAATTATAGGACAGTAAATTTTACTTAGAATCATTTTTTTTACTTCCAATTGTTTCAAGGCGTGAGAAAATAAATCAAAACTTAAGTATTTGAGCTCACGGAATAAATTTTTGTGAGCAAATACTTACCTCATAGGTATCGTAAATTACATGAACTTTGTTCGCACGAAATTGACTTGTGTTATTTACATAAGTAACTAACATGGTGCATACAATTAAATCCCTGAAATGTATTACATTTTATTAACGAACCTAGCAGCAAACTGTACTTAGTTGTTTGTCTTTTACTGTGATAAATATATTAGTTCGAAAATGGTGGAAGTTAGTAAATTTATGGTGGACGAGTCGGAGTTGCGATTTCTTCAATGTTCTGATCTTGTACATCCTCACACAAAGAGCTGTCTCGATGCAGTCAGAATTATGTCAATATGGTGTGGTATAGGATCACTGAAGTTCTACGCACCATTGTACATATTCCAAGTAGTGAGTACATATGTTCTATTTATTATTTATTTATGAATATACTACATACCTACTTATGCCAAATTCATTATGAGTTAAGTACGCATATCCCTATTTATTGGGAATGAGGGTTAGAATATCAGAATAGCAGCATACACTTTTTTCTAAAATCTGCCAACCTGCTGATTGAAGCGGATTATCATTACGGATTGCGGATTAGCTAACAGCTAAGTACATGTTAATAAACTTATTTCTAGTTAAATCTAAATATATAAAACTCAAAGGTGACTGACTGACTGATTGCCTGACTGACTGATATAGTGATCTATCAACGCACAGCCCAAACCACTGGACGGAACGGGCTGAAATTTGGCATGCAGGTAGATGTTATGACGTAGGCATCCGCTAAGAAAGGGTTTTTGGAAAAGCCTATTTTAAAGGGGTGAAATAGGTAATGCAAGTTTTACTTCTTAATGCGAGCGAAGCCGCGAGCATCCACTAGTTATTAAAAAGATTCAAAACGTATGACTTTCGTGTACAGTAAATAAATAAAATGTATTTTGCCAACTATCTGTGAAGTGTAACTTTACTTGCTTATGCCGTTGTGTGCTATACTTAGGTAAAAAAAATTGGTCATACGTATGTAGTTATGTAACTATCAGATAAAGCAAAATAGGTACCTAAGTTTAAATTGCTTTACTACTTTCGAAAGAATATATGCGGTTAACATTGCGGCGTTGACGCCGCTACGTTTGTAGTGTAAAATTTGACACAAAAATAATGACAAAACAAGCAGAAAAAAGCATTCTACTTCCAACTAGGTATACTAAAAAACAAAAAAGCACTTAAATAGCCTAAGGATGATGTAAGTGAATGGTCTAGCGCACTGCGTATTAAGCATACTGGCCGCATAACCTTGCTGCTACCGAGCGCTCCAAGAAGCTCCAAGAGGCTACCTCAGGAGGCTACTATAATGTAAATTAAAAATATGCATTGTTGTGTCTATCTATAGGTACTTATTAGTTTTGTTTGTTACGGCCAGCTTGCGGTTGCGAATATTCGCGATACTAACATTATTATATTTAACTTCTTACTAAGTAACAGGGCTAGCTTATTTCTTCATATTGTTTATTTTAAAGATTTATACCAATAATAGCATATACTCACACATCGAATAGATTTCACCCTTTTTTTGAAGAAGTTGGTAAAAAAACAGTAATATGAATAATGATTAAGTATTCCATAGACAATTTTAATGGCAAGTTTAATTTTACCTGTGTTTTTGGTTCATTCAGGTACTTGAATGAATAGACTGAACTGGTAAAAGTCAAAGTCAAACAAGATTCTGTCACTTGACTAGAAAATAGTGTTGCACAATAGTCAAGATTTGCAATATCGATAAATTTGCCATGTTACTGAAGTAACTATGACAATGAAGCACTGTCCGCACACCAACATTTGTATTAATATGTTGTGTTTGAGTGTATGAATAATCGTTCCAGTCGTATTTTTTACGACACAATGAAAATCAATATTTATGTGTAGCCAATTGTTTAACCAAAACCACTTAAAAGAGCCAAAACACAAGAGTTGTTTGTGTGACTTGTTGTATTACACAAGTCTGTTTAAGTGTTTACCTATTGTATGTTAAAATAACAGTTATATAAGTTACTAACTAACTAACATACTTACTTACACTGTAAATTTTTATGAAATTGGATATGAACATAGAGTTTCCTCAAAGTAAATTAAAAGGCGTAAAATGGCTGTATTTTTTTTTACTACTCTAATTTTTTTATAAATAAATAGATAAGATTGACATTTGGGTAACGCTAGGTTTACCTAGGTAATCTTAATATTAATTTTATACCCATAACATACAATATGTATTTTTTTCGTTATAATTTTGTTTCCCTCTTGGGCTTCCCGACAATATTTTTTATTTTTATAGGCCCAATAACTATCGAGTTTATTGTCCATTCTCTTCTTATCATTGGTTCTGTCATCTGTGTTTGACATATGTCTGACGTCTTTCGTTTCGTTGATGTTTCGTTGTCTTTCGACTTTCGTTTCGTACAATGTTCGTCCAGCATAGTCGATGAATGTGAATAACATAAATTCGCAAAGTAAATCAATGTTATCTTGTTTTTCTCGCTATCTTTAGGGTCAATAATTTTCTTGTACAATATTTAGAATTTTGTGTTCTCTATATAATATTAATAGAAATAGCCTGCGTTCTTTATTGTAATTTGAGATTATGTTTCTCTTTTGATTTTAAATGTTTTGTCGTGAGCAATAAAATTAATTTCGTGAGTGTTGTAGTGTGTTTTCGACGTTACATGACATAGTGATCCACAATGGTTGAAGCAAGTAAATTGTGGTTCGAGAGGACGTGTAGCGGGTCCGAATGTAGAGATCTCATTCATCCATGGACTGCTACATGCTCTGATGCCACTGCCACAATGCTGATAAGCTGTATTAAAGGCAGCTACAAGTTTTACGCTATGGTGTATCTTGTAAGTTTTATGGTGTATTTATCTCTCAAGTTTATTGCCAAGGCAATTTTTAATGGTCTACCATATTTATCAGTTTGAATATTATTTTTATCCCAGCACAAGAAGTTGAGCTTCTATTTTACTTAGCATTGGTTAGAAGAAATAAGAACTGGTAGACAGGGTTGTTAAGCACAGCATTATACAAAATATAACAGTTTTTTTTCTAAACTAGCATTAACTAGGTACTTAAGTAGGTATAGGCCTTATAATTTATCAAGAATACTAAGTACTTAGCTGTGTGATATAACTTAAAATATTTATTCGTTTAAGTATTACTTATTAGCTGTGTATTGAGTGTAAATTCAAACTACATTAATAAAACAGATCACTTGTGTAACCAGATGCTATCAAATTAAAGAGGCAGGTTTTTAATCAACATGTTACACCCTGGATTGCAGCAATGCTTAACATCAGGCAGGCTGTAGTCAAACGTAATCCTATCCCACGTAAAAAAAAAAAACTTTTCAGGCAGGAATTACTAGTAAAGCATCCAATTATCAGATAGTCTACATAACAAATATCCTATTCATAAACGGTCTTATTAAGTACTTATTTGGATCTCCATTTAATTATTTTTGTATACTTAATAAAGCATACCATACCTGAATATATTCAGTAAAAATTACTTGAGTACCTATTTTCATTAAGAGACTTTAAATTTATAATAAGTATCCCTCTTTGATAAAATAGAAAATAAATATAATCTTACCAGCTGGAATTAAGTAAAACAAATAAATAATAAATAAATATTCCGGGACATTGCACACAGCGCCATCTAGCCCCTCACTAAGCAAACACTTGTCAAATGTTTTTGTTTACTAAAAACGGTTTACAATTCTAAGAGTATGTATGTATAAATATATATGCTTCACTAGGCAGGAGGTCAAAAGAACTAAATACTATTTTATTATTAAAACTCTCATGAGACATTCTTATTAATATGTAACTATTACGGTTTTCACTCATGTGTAATTTCACATATGTTGTTTATGCATTTCGGGTGTAATGACACCCAGCATCAGTACCTACTTACTTTAATAAAATTTTATTCTTTATAAATAAGTACTAGTTAACATTATACATAGATACACCACAATGGCAGTAGTTTTGCATAAAATTACTTATATAAGAAATTGTTAAAGATTAAGGCTACACAACTTAGTACACTTATTTTAAAATCTTTCTGTAGATACATCTAGTTGACACAGTGAAAGAATTAGTTATTAGTAAATATTTTTGCTTTGTTTTAGATACAAATACTAATGAGAGGAAAGAAACTTGGGAAGAAAGAGATAATAGAGCAACTGAAACTGTACCTAAAATCTGGCATCTTTGGCCTCACTGTGGGGAGCTCATTTGTTACACTCAATTGTATATTTCGGTAAGCATTAAGTAAACAATATTTCTAAGAAAGCTGCTTTTATAAGTAAGTTGTAGTCAAGTGTGAGCCTATCTCCTGTAAAACTTACAAGAGTTACTAAAACTTTGTAGAATATTATAAGTTTTTTATGATGTTGGCTACCTAGTCCTATATGACTACTGCTGTAAGCCTGTATGTACTTACTCAATTTAATTTCATCTCTTTACTTAAATAAATCTTGATACTCCACCTCAGTTATTACAAGAATATGACAGTAAATTAGTTTGCCCCTTCTTCGTTAAAATATTCTTCAGTGAATTATGGTGTTTTGTGATTAATTACTAATAAAAAATAGTTTGCCATAAGTCTAAAAGCAACAAACTTGCATATCTGCCCCTTAGTGATATTAGGTAGTGTGATAAAAACATGTTAATCCTAAATGATTACTGATTATGGCAACTTTTACATAAATTATGATAATAATCGTTTTGTTAGAGTTATTGATGTTAATAAAAATAGCGAACACAATTAAATATATATATATACCTATTATAAAACTGGCTGAGAATAATAATATATAAAACAGGGGAAGATCTACTAATCATACTACTTCTAACTACAACAAAAAAATGGGGACCTTGGAAAATCTACAGAAAAGCCAAAAGATAGTCTAATTGCTCCAGCCCACTGCCTTGGCCGCCCACTACTTGGAATAATTTACTTATTTTTCTAGGATCAATGCCAGAAAACCCTATAACCACATGATAGTAAGCAGCAGATAGACTCACACTTGACTACAGCTTGCCTGATGTTCAGTCAAATTGTAGTTTATAATTGAGCATGACTTGCCTGGAAGAAACCATATTACTCTCAACTACCTATTAATGTGATAGGTTTGCAAACATAATTTGCCTATTAGTGCAATAATTATGGTCTGGGATGGAACATTCTTATCCAATAATAACCGATTCACTATGACTTTAAAGATTAGAAACATTGAGACAGTAGTTATCCTAGTTGCTACCTAGTATCTATCATTGTTTTTTCAACATTTTCATTTATTAGGCTTACCGAGACAGTAATAACTTACCATAGTTAAGTACATAGCTTACCAAAATAAATAGACCATATATTAAACTAATCATTATTCTAGTATACTGGGTAAGGTTTTATTTTCTGTTTATATAATCACTTGCCCAAGAAATATCAAGAACGCAGCTTCCTTCAATATATTCAAAACAAAATTGAAGTTGTTACTTTTAAGTAACACAATCTACTCAGTAGATGAGTTTTTAAAATCTAAATAATAAATTATATAAATTTATATGACATTGACCTGTAAATTGACATTTATTAATAAATTATTTGTATATGTATTTGTTACAGGAAGTTGTTCTTCAGTGAGTTCTCGTACTACACAACAGTGTTACTGCCGTGCACGGTGAGCGGCCTGGCTGTGTACTTCGAGCCACCATACAGAAGAGTCATGGTGGTCAACTTGTTTGTCAATTTGGTAAGTATTTTCTCAAATCAAAATATATTGATTGCGGAATATAGGTAGGTAAATACAGTTGTTAAAATATTACAAAATGGAAAGCTATAGGTACTCCTACCCATAGGGCGTGCAATTTACAGACAACAGAATGAAAATTAAATTAATAATATAGATATTATGTAAGAATTTCTTGAGTCGTATTTCCTCATGACTGAGAGTCATGACTGCAGAACTAAATCGTTAGGGGGAGTTCTCTTGGGCAGATACATTCTGGTGGGCGCCCAGGTCCTTCCACGGAAGAACTATGTCTTGTGATATTGTGGTCCTCATACATGTCGGTTTTCTCACGATGTTTTCCTTCACCGCTAAGCGAGTGTAAAACCAGACATAACTAGAAAATATAATATGTACGCTCGTTGGTAGGTATTAAGAGCTATCTATCATAATAATATGAAAGTTCGTAAAAGAGTAGACATGCAGGTACCACAGTCAGATTCAAAATACAAAAATACAAAATACAAACATCCGCATACGATTACGAATGTTAAGCAAAGGTCGACGCGGTCAGTCCTTGGATGGGACACCGAAAAGTGTCATACCATTTTGGGCGCTTCCGTGGGTCGGATGACACGTTAAATTGTAGATCCCGGCTGTTTATCTAGTACGGCAGTCGTTAAGCCATGTCAGAAGTCTTTAGGGCGTCTTGATAAACTCTCGACACCACACGCAAATTGGGCACTCTCATTCGATAGAACAAGAAGACTTATTATTATTATCTTATTTTAAATTAAATTATGTAATATAGTTTTCAAACTAAAAGCCTCTCACAACAGCCGTAATAAGACGAACAGCCGTGACCTACAATGAAACGTGTTTCTCGAACGGAAAATCGAATGCCACCTCTTAAATTAAGGGCTATGATAGTGACGAAATTGTATTAACATATGACAGTCACAAGTGCTTACAGACTGCCCCGAGGGCTTGACATGGCTTAGCGGCTGTGTTATTGTGACAAAAATCTGTAACCTACAGAAACCTTACCACCTTAGAAATGCTATAGGAAATGCCACCTTTTGCTCATCTATTCAATTATTGTAGGTACTTCATGAAAATTATCGTGACAATAAGATAAAAAATAAAAAAACTTGCAGAAGACTTGATTGTCTCCTATTTTTGAAGTCGGTTAAAATGTAGTTACTGTTGTCAATATTATCAATCCTATAAGAACATTTGGTATTTATTTAGTAAGCGGCATACCAGCCAAACCAAGTTAATTTGCTAAGTCATAGCGTTGTGAACAACACCACACCACATGACTAAAAATAATAAAAAAAAAATTTGAAAACAAGTTTTATAACATCTTGCAAAAAATACTTTTTTGTTGTTTTGTTTTTACCATGAATATCAAACAGTCAACCTGACCTGTGTCTTTTGAAAAAAAAAACATTAGGTACCCTAAAATAAATTAATGTCATATTAACAACATAATGTTTACTTCATTAAGTACCTACTTAGCGGAATACAAATTTGAGCTCAAAGTATGCAAACATAATACTGGTTATTAAGTTGCTTGCCTTGTACCTATATGTAGATATACTTGCAAATAAAATAAATAAACAGATAAAAATTAAAAAAAAACTGCTGTAACGTGATTTGTTGTCGATTTAAAGTATACCCAATCTTTTTTTTCTTATATCTTCTATGTACAGATTTTAGACCCTGTACAGCTTTATTATATGTATAAATAGATAGATAGTATATCTGTATGGTTTATTGTAAATATTTCCAGGTATTCGAGTACTGGATGCGCACTTTAGAAATGAAAGGCTGGCTCCGACGGACGCCCAGCAAGGAAACTCTCATCTTCATGTTCGGTAGCGCCCTCTTCTTCTACCTCTTGAGGAGGGACAGGGAGAACGATAAACGGACGCCTATATTCTGGTAAGTATGTACTAACTTTCTTATTACATATAGAATGAGGCGAAAATATCTGCCAGAAACGATTTGACTATGAGTGCTATATATGTATGTATGAAATTTATGAATCAATGACTTTCAATAATCGTATTACGAAACTTCTTGTTCTTATGGTATGAGAGTGGCTAACTCTGGTGTCGAGAGTTTATCAAGCCGCTCTAAGGGACTCTGACATGGCTTCACAACTGCTGTACTATGACAAACAGCTGGGACCTACAATTTTAACTTGAAATCTGATCCAATCAATTTCAATTTTCAATTATCTTTTTTCAGGCATAAATTATTTACGATATATATACAAGCACCAGTGTTAATGTATCCTAGTAGTATATACAACACGTAGTGAAATCTGATCCAGGGAAGTGCCCAAAATGGAATGCCGCTTTTCGGTCACCCATCCAAGGACAGACCGCGTCGACATTTGCTTAACATTGGTAATCGCAAGCAATTGCCTCCGCTGAGCTACGGGCGCTTCTAAGTATTACCACAGAATACATAATACAAGTTTTACTATTATTATCTAATGCTGCGTGGTCAGAAATTCAATAATGCTTGATATCCGATATACAGTTTGTTAGGCAGTTTTGGCGTTTAGAGTTATAGTTATGACGATGTGTACAAAGACAAAAATCTGGACAACAAAATCTTTTAACAGCAATTTGTAAAGCAAGAATTAGTTGAAGTTGTATATGTATATAAATCTATAGTATAATTCTAACGTACCTACCCACTTATATGCATGATATAGTTAAGAATGTAACATAGTTTAGATAATAACCAAAACATGAATTGTAATATATATAGGTTAAGTTTTTCAATAAGTAAATAAACATATTTTTATTAAAAAAAAAAAAAACACTACGTTTGAATTACAGTGTTCCCCGAAAAAGAAATAAGTAGGTAGTAAGTACACTTTCACCGTGAGAAATTGGCATTAAAAAATCCTAAGGTTCATTCGTTCATATAAATTGATTTTATGGATCAACTTATCAATTTTCACTTTATTGATTTCATACTCATGTGTTTAATCTATATTTTAATTCAACATTCGTGTATTCAAAATTGAGCCTTAATGTTTAATGATATGATACATTTTTGCAGGTTCTTTACACCACCGCGAGTTTCCAAAGAAGTCGGCAAACCAGTGCAAGGAATTGAGGGCAGGAGCGACGCTTGTCCACATAAAGGGACATGTAAACAACACGTTTTGAAGGTAATTTGAACTGTCTTGCCACTTCATAAGGTCTATTATACTGTGTCACAGTTTCTTTGTAACAACTTTATTTTTTATATTTTGGGCAATTCAAAGGGCAATTGGGTTAAACGTCACATTTTGAAGGCAATTATTTGAACACTGTCGTCTCTGTTTATTTACTTTTATAAGGTCTCTTTTAGTCTGAGTTACAAGTTGCAATATAACAACAAAAATTGTAGATGTTTTCGATTGTTACATTTTTTTCAAAGTCTGTTAAAATGTATTCACAATTGTACACCACCTTCATAACACCACCTAAAGGCAAAATGTTCATTATCAATAATCTTTTTAGTTTGATCCTTTTCATCCAATCGTTGCCTTTAAGAGATCGCTCTTAACTATGAGGCAGTAGTATGCTGAATTTCAATTGTAAATTTTCTATTTGTTTGTGTATTGTAATATGATTTTTATTATATCATAATTTGTGAAATACCCATGTTATAAATTTTTGACATTAGTTTTTTTTCTTTTTCAAATGTTATATTGCCGGATTCTTTTAATTCAATTAGATATCTTATGTCTGTAAACCTAACAAGGTAAAGACTAGCGTGCTAAATGTAAAATGTCTATTCTATTAGCATTATTTAACATCTGTACTATACCTAGTTTTCGGACAATAAATGCATTCATTCATTCATTCAATAAAGTATTGTCTATATTTTCCAGGGCACAGCCCAGCTGTTCGGCGTAGGCTGCGCGATGACGATGCTCCGCACCATCATCCCCCGGATACTGACTCCCACGAAGGCGCTCAAATCACTGCGCTTCTCACATCTCAAGCTGGGGCTGTTCTTTGGAGGATACATTGGTATTTATAGGGTGAGTGATAGAATATATATATTCAAAAAAATATATTTATATAGAACTGCAGGCCTACAATACAGGATCCAAGTGGATACCTAGTGTAGGTTTTGCAAATTCTAAAACTGTACATAGATTTAAGTATTTCATGTTTTTTATTATTTTAGTTATTATAGCATAACCCTCCTCCCTCCCCCCTTAAGCCGTATATCTAATTACTGAGACTTAAAATGTCTCAGCTGAATTAATACGTGGTGGATGCCTAAGTCCTTCGAAGAAAGACACGTCATGAAATAGGTTTTTTTAATTACGTGAGGTTGGTACAGCCTGCCTGATGTTAAGCATTTAATATTATTTTATGTATATTAATGAATAAATTTATTTATTTTCAGTTGGTCGTTTGCCTTCTATGCCGCGCACACGGTCGCGACGCGGCGTGGTACGCGGCGCCGGCGGGCTTCCTAGCGGGGGCTGCTTTTAGGGCTTCGCCTTCTACGCCCATTGCTTTAGCACCTGTAACTGGATCATTGCAGGTACTTATTATGTAGATAATAAGGTTAAATTTACATTAAAAGTATGGTGTGTTCGCTTCACAATCACAGAACACTACAGTTACTTATAGAGAATAGAGTTTAATTTGCTTTGGTTCTCGTATGGGTCACTGGCAGGCATCTTAGCGGAGGCAGAGTTTAAACCTTCGTCGTACACACCCATTGCTTTAGTACCGGTTACTGGGTCTCTACAGGTATTCATTGTGTAGATAATAAGGTTAAATTTTCATTGAAAGGTTCATAATTCATAATTCATTTATTCCTTTGCAAACATGGGTATATACAAAGATCTTAAATATAAAACCAAATTTAAAAAGTGCATCAAATTCCGCCTTCCAGACATGTAAAGATTTGTTACAGAGGAGGTTGGTAGTATGCATACAGAGTTAGAGCCTTGCGTTCAGCGTAAAGTCGCGATTTATAGCGATAGTTAATAATAGGGTTAGGGCTCACGGCATGAAAGCGAGATTTCATTTTTTAACATGAGTGGCGTTGCGAACTTTGCATTCTTCGTCCACCGCTTTTTTCGCTGACAACAGTGATGGATTATTGTCATTTTAAACCTATCGACAATTTTTTATGCAACATGGACGAGAAGCGTCCACTCATACAAAAAACAATTAACAATGAATTAATTAACACCCTAAACAATAGTTACCTGTCTCTAGATCTTGTGTTCGTGGGCGTGTCAAAAAGGCATGATCCCAGCGCACTGGCCGCTGGTGGAGCTGCTGTACTGCGCGTGCCAGGGGCTGCTGTTCCACGCGCGCGTCATGCACGAGGACGTGTGCCCGCGGTACATCATCAACCTCATGCACACCGTCACGCAGGCCAAGTCAGTACACGCATATACTACCTAATTAAAATATATATTGCCTGCAAATACAGATACAGATACAATTTTTTATTATGCCAGAATAAACACAGTTACTACTTAGATTTATGTACAGGAGTTTAATTCTTACATGTAGCAGTACAAGGTGGTATTCGATTGTCCCGCGCTAAGTCCCACAGATGGACTTGTGTTTCGGGACAATGATTCCTTCTTTTTTGTATAATAATATGACTTATTGCTAAATGAAATAACTTAAATATCATAGTAAGAATCTAAATAAAGCTTTAAAAATGACGCCTTACACAGACAGAGTTACCGCATCCTGGAATCGACCTCTTTAATTCTGCAATAATTTACATGAGTGAACGTAATAACACTATACGGGCAACACGTGTACGTACCTAATCATTCTTAGTCCACGGCATATATGAGGGCCAATCAGCATCCAGACCTGTCACGTGTCCATAGCGACGGTCCAATCAGCATCGAAATAAATTGCGTGATATCTACCACACTATGTTTTCTCTCTTTTAGTAATATACATAAAAGAACCCACTACATGTTCTTTCGTATTTGGAGAGAAGTGGAGAGTCCAAAAAAGAACAAAATCTAAGTTATTTGTTTCTTGTCAAAGAATAAAACTTTGTGTATACATATACATATGTACTTAGTTACAAATGCATATTTATTTTTCACAGAGCGGACGAGATCCAAGCAGGGTTCATTGAGAAAATGCTGAAGAACCAATGAAATGGAGATTAGGTTAATTCGTTTGAGAAACGACGTGATACATTCAATTACAAATAGTTTAATTGTATTTATTTAGGCGAAACTGTGATTATTGAGTTCATTTGTGTGTGAATGTATAGGTACTGATTTACTGGTTTACGCTGCATTGCAGAAATGACTTTTGTATTTTTAAAATCATATAAAGTACTAGTGGGAGCTCGCGGCTTCGCTCGCATTAAGAAGTAAAACTTGCATCCCCTATTAAAATATTGCTATCCCCTTTAAAAGTGGCATTACCAAAAATCCTTTCTTAGCGGATGCCTACGTCATAACAACTACCTTCATTCCAAATTTCAGCCCAATCCGTCCAGTGGTTTGGGCTGTGCGTTGATAGATCACTATATCAGTCAGTCACTCACCTTTGAGTTTTATATATTTAGATTTCATATGAAAGTAGCTTCCTCTGGTGTTGAGAGTTTTTGAACAGCACAAGGGATCTCCTGTCGTGGCTTAATGAAAATCAATCCTACAATATCTTCATCTGGTGTTGAGAGTTTTTTAATGAGCACTAGAGGCTTCTGACGTACCTTTTTAAAGACGATTCTATAAATATTGTAATGTGTTTCCATAAAATTTTTGACACTTCAGAAATCTTTTGAAAACTCGTTTCTGCAGCCTAGTGTTATTCAAAAATGTACTTTAAGTCGTTGCAATAAGGGTGATTGTGTACCAATTTGTTAAGTCAATAGATAGAAACCTGAATCAACCTGCTTTAAATGTACATAAATACATTTAAGCTAATAAAGGAATTGAATTGAATATCCTGGATTAATATGGATAATGTCCCAGGCGCAAATAATACGATAGTAAATAGTGTGGAGTTTACGAGTTTTCGTATCATTTTGTTAAATTCTTAAGTATAATATTGAACACTCTTGTCTTTATTTTAATTAATTTTATTATTTATCATAAAGTTGCAGAACAATATAAATATGAATGTCAATTTAAAACTAAACAATATTTTTTTTTTAATTCTTGGAAGTAAGTAAATAGTAATTTGAAAAGTTTAAATGTCCTGCAACTTATCATAAGTTTTCATGTTATTTAGTTATTTTTGTTGGTACAGGGACTAAGTACGGTATATTTTATTTTATTTTTAATAAAACGCTAGCTGGTTAAGGTGTCTGGGTGAATTTGTTAATTAATTTAAATATTTTATGTAAAGTGTATGTTTACTGATTATGATTTTATAACTTTAATCTGCGTAATGAATTCGAAAACGAAATATTCGTTTTTTTACTAGCATTGAGAGGCTAGACCAGTATAATTGCAATAATTATTAGAACAATACAAAAATATAAATAGTAAATCAATTAATTATAGTAAATTGATTATTTTGGATTTCATAAACAAAAACATGTAAGTATTTAAAAATAACGGTCCTAGCCTAAATCACGCGCGACATGAATCCATCTATGTTATAAAATATCAAATATAATCTATACCATAGTTTTAAATTCATTCCTAATTTTTTGCTAAAACTAGTTTCCTCATTGGACAATAAAATATAAAATCTGATTTTACACATCTGATTTAATAACATTTTTAATAAATTTAGTAAAGTTGACAAAAGTTGGTTTTAGCTTCAAAATTGATCTAAACATAGACAGCACAATACAAATTTGTGTCTGTAAGTATTATATAAATACTTGCTTTAATCAAGTGCTTTATCGATTCGCTAGAACAGTTAGGTCACGATTAGATTGTAGAAATACATACAATATACATATGTTTTATGCATACATATTTGCACGCGATAAAACAACAGACAACACAGAAAAAAACACAAATATATGTTATAACCAAACAATTCTTTCAATACTAACATACAATATAACATATATAATAATAGATCCGTATTTGTGGTTTTTCTTCAAAAAACTATATTGTAAAGTAAGCATTATTTAATATGCTTAACGCTTTGACTGCTCATAGCGCGTCTTTGCGTTTTCGGAGAATTAACGACATGCCGCGTTTCAATACGCTTAGTAAATTGAAATTCAAAATGGGGGCATGTATAAATAGACATACAAAATAAAAGGGCAGCGAATGCCAATCAAAAACCAAACAAATACCAATATTGGTTTAAATTAGTCCAAGTCTTAATTATCTAAAGCAAAGAATATCAAGCGCGCTAGATCGTAGATTACAACGTCGCTAAACATCAGGCGAGTTGTAGTCAAGCGTGAGCTATCAAATGTAAAAAAACTATAGTCCATTCAATTTCTGTTAGTCATGGCTGTTAGGCTGGTAGTCATGGTTAGTCATATCCACACTTCTGTAATTAAGTAATTAAAAGTTCTGCAATTTATTGTCACACCGCTTTACTAGAAGAATTTAATTAGTTCTAAATCATCATGTATGCAAATTTGCACTTTGCAAATTAATGTAAGTCGTGTTTGCAAATTGATGTAAGTATTTAATAATATTCGAAACTTACATATTATAAATGTGAAAATGTAATTAAAATGGCCTTCAGGGCAGTACGAAAACTGACACCAGAGTTGGCCACTTTCATAAGAACAAACGAAATAATGTGAAAATAATATGTAAATGTCGACCATTATTAAATAGTATATCATGTATATTTTTTGATGAATACAACCAACACTGCTGGTGCTGATGTAAAATGGTTTAGTAATAAAATAGCTTGTATTAGAGATGTCGCTAGTTACGCACTACATATAACGTGAAAGCTGATAGAAATTGTATTTTACGCCTATTCTGTAATTAAACCAATTGTCTTAATCTAAAATATAAGAATTGATTTTATACTCCGACCGCGAAACACGAAGTAATTCGGTCGTTGACCTGCATTTGCAGGCAAATATATTATGTCTTTTTCTTGATTTCATGAAATATCTTTAACTGATTGTATTACCCAAACAAAACTGAGAGAATGGAAGCATTTATTATAATTCATGCACAAGTTAAATGGTAAATAAGTGATTTTTACGACAATGTTAATATTTTTGTAATAAATTATTTGGGTGACCATAACTGACTTTAATTTTTAGGATAGAGGATGATCAAATGCTTATAGAGTCCGGACACGTAGAATTTTATACGAACACTAGCGGACCCGACAGACTTCGTCCTGTCTGTTGACTCTTTTACTCTTTAGTTAGTTAGTGAAACGTTTGTATGGGAAAAAGAAAAGGACGGTTTCCCGTCATTTTTTAGAATATTTCTAGCCGTAAAAACCATCCTTGAACATCAACGAATATTAAAAAAAAAGAATTGGCCAAATCGGTCCAAGCATTGTTGAGTTATGCGCTTACCAACACATTTTGCGATTCATTTTTATATATAAGATTATTGTATTATTATAATATACACGCATATTACCGTTATGTTAAAAACTCTTCCTGCTCTACGATCGGACTTTATAAGCCACTTTATCTTATTTATAGAGTAACCTCTCCTTTTTATCAAATTGGAAATGTTTTGGTGTCAAGGTCAAAGAATTGTCAAATGAAAATTTAATAATTTGTAATGTTTATTTTTAGTTAAATTATGGAAAATTCCTAAAAGATATAAAAATGCGCCAAAAGTGTGATGCGAAATTCATCGTGTACTTCAGGAAGCAAAATGCGGATAAAATTTAAGGATAGGTTTTGCGAGGCCAAAAAAAGTTGTGCTTTTCATCCAGGCTTGTGATATCAGGTGAGTTTTTAACTAGTTTTATGTTATTCGTGTTTTTTACGTGGATGCCCGACTTTGCTCGCGCTATTTCATTATTATATAATGAAATGGCGTAAGGACTTAGGAGTGTCTCGACACCGTGATACCAAAATTCACGATGATCGTGGGGGTATTATTTTACGTGTTTCACCTACGCTCTCTATAGTTAGATTAGAGCAAAGTTACAATACCAGTAAAGTTATGCACTTATAACCAGACCAGGAAATACTCTTATAACTATTCCACTTCTATTAGATTTGAATCATCAGTTTCGAATCAATAGTTAATTGGTTAGTCAATAAATAACACTTTAATTTTTATAAACTATAAATCTAAAAAACAACAATGTTTTTTTCTCTGTCTGAACGCTCCTAAAGCTATCGTATGCCAGTCAGTGTGTAAGTCTTTTATACTTACATAAGGGAATTTATAGACTATTGTCAGGCATGAGGCATCTCCGTCTGTTGCCATTATAATGAGAATCAGCCACATTATTTAACTACAATAGTATTAGATGTATTTGCTTTAGTAGATACTGAATTTGGCTAGTTTGAATTCAATACTTCAGATTGCCCAACGTGTCTAGTCTAGTCGCCAGGTTAGTATTTATTAAACAGTTTTCATGTTCATTTTCTTCACTTAGTTTCTGCTACAATTTGATAAAATCTGCTATTTAGCTTTTCAGTAATTGGCTAAAACTATGTTCACCTATTCCATATTAGATATCAAAGAATTTTTCACTGAATATTTTAAAACGACATTATTTTCCTCTGCAAAATTTTAGCTGGAAAAGATTTCTCGTTTTCTCCCAAGGTAAAGAGAAAATAGGTCACCGAACGAGAATTGAGGTACCTGCTTCTATTCAGGAGCAAACTTAGAGCTATCATAGTGAATCATCAAACTCTGTCCATAACTGTAAAAAATAACTAGCGTTCTAGCACTTTCCAAGCTCTCAAAATAAAGTCAACAAGAGATAAAAGTGAAAACTAACAACTAGTTCAGTCCTTGTTTTAAGAGTGATCATAAAAGTTGGTGGCTGAAATCCAGAAACTCGGTTGATGGAATACCTAATATAGTTAGTGAATAATGTTTATTCGTCTGTATAATGTTTTTAGCGTACAAAAATTTATTTCTACAACTCTGAATTACGGAAACCAGTGTGTTCCACGCTAGGTCTACGTCCTGTATTGCGAGGTCACAGTAAAGATACCAAACAAGTTAAACAATTGTGTGTTTTCACAGTATTAAAATCTTCATTAATGGCGCCAGCGGTGGGCATTGACCTTGGCACCACGTACTCGTGTGTGGCGGTCTTCCAACATAGCCACGTGGAAATCATCGCTAACGATCAAGGGAACCGAACAACTCCATCATATGTTGCCTTCAATGAATCCGAGAGACTCATCGGTGACGCCGCTAAAAACCAGGTAGGTACTTAAAACTAATTGTACAAGTTAAGATAGAATAGGTCCCAACTTTCTTCAGATCATTAAAAGTTTTGGGGTACGCTTTGAACACCACTCAACCGTGACGTGCCAACTAATGTGAATTTCGCGCACTATTGATTTTAGTTTCCTCTTTATTCGAGTACCTAGTTTGAAAGTATTTACCACACAATTAAGTAAATAAAGAGACGTGAGTAAAAAGAGTACGTGTGTTCTTAACAAAGCTTTCTTCAGTATAAAAATAATACAAACTTTACTTTACAGATAGCCATGAATCCAAAAAATACTGTATTCGATGCAAAACGACTTATAGGCCGTAAATTCGACGATCCAGCTGTTCAAAGTGACATCAAACACTGGCCTTTCCAAGTGGTATCTGATGCTGGTAAACCCAAAATAGTCGTAGAATACAAAGGAGAAAAGAAACGGTTCACTCCAGAAGAAATATCGTCAATGGTGCTGACTAAAATGAAGGAGACAGCTGAAACGTTTCTCGGTGGGAAAGTAAAAGATGCTGTAGTTACTGTACCCGCTTATTTTAACGACTCCCAACGACAAGCTACTAAAGACGCGGGAGCTATTGCTGGTCTAAATGTTCTCCGAATTATCAATGAACCAACAGCAGCTGCCTTAGCTTACGGCCTAGATAAAAACCTGAAAGGTGACAAAAATGTGTTAATATTTGATTTGGGAGGAGGAACTTTCGATGTTTCTGTACTGACAATAGCTGAAGGCTCCTTGTTCGAAGTCAGATCTACAGCTGGAGATACTCATCTTGGTGGAGAAGATTTTGACAATCGAATGGTCGATCATTTTAGCGAAGAGTTTGAGAAAAAGTTCAAGAAAAATATAAGAGAGAATCCAAAAGCACTTAGAAGACTCCGAACATCTTGTGAAAGAGCCAAACGAACACTGTCATCTAGTACAGAAGCTA
Source organism: Macaria liturata (assembly GCA_964023185.1). Taxonomy (NCBI): domain Eukaryota; kingdom Metazoa; phylum Arthropoda; class Insecta; order Lepidoptera; family Geometridae; genus Macaria; species Macaria liturata. The sequence continues at coordinate 2,393,639 of OZ026819.1, forward strand.
GTATCGAAGTGGATGCTTTACATGAAGGCATAGATTTTTACTCGAAGATCACTAGAGCACGATTTGAAGAGATGTGCTCAGATTTGTTTCGCCAAACCATTGGCCCTGTTGAAAGGGCGTTGAAAGATGCCAAGTTGAATATAAGAGAAGTCCATGACGTGGTAATGGTTGGAGGGTCTACGCGCATCCCAAAAATACAGCGACTTTTGCAGGTACACACTACGAAACTTTGAAATCAACGAGTGGTTAAATGGATACTAACACTCATTGTTAATTTCAGGAATTCTTTAGTGGAAAACCATTGAATATGTCCATCAACCCAGACGAAGCAGTAGCTTACGGTGCAGCAGTCCAAGCCGCTATTCTAAGCGGAAACAAGGATGCTAAAATACAAGATGTGCTCCTTGTTGACGTCACACCACTCTCTTTGGGCATCGAAACTGCTGGTGGAATTATGACGAAGCTAGTTGAGAGAAATACTAGAATTCCCATTGCTCAGAAGCAAATCTTTACCACTTACTCCGATAACCAACCTGCTGTAACTATTCAGGTAACTAAAAAAATCCATTCTGATACTATACATATCTCCTAATGGTACAAATATTTAGGAAAAAATAACTACCTACTTACATCTATATTATTATGAATGTTTTAGGTTTATGAGGGTGAACGCGCAATGACAAAGGATAACAATTTACTTGGAACTTTCAACCTCACCGGTCTGCCGCCTGTACCCAGAGGAGTACCGCAAATCGAAGTACCTAAGTATTTTACTCACACTTTATATATTATTATATCTTAGAGAAAATGATGATACAAACTCTTCTGTTGCATTTCCAGGTCACATTTGACATAGACGCCAACGGCATATTAAACGTAAGCGCACAAGATCGCAGCACGGGTCGATCTGAAGGCATCACCATATCCAATGATAAAGGCCGCCTCTCCAAGAGAGATATAGAGAAAATGCTGCACGACGCTGAAAAATTCAAGAATGAAGATGAAAATGCGAGGAAGAAAGTGGAAGCTAGGAATCAACTGGAAAGTTACCTTTATGGATGCAAGACGGTGAGTTTTAAGTGTAAGAAGTAAACTAAATGATAGACAAGTGCTTTTTGATTGATAGATTAATTCTTCTTCGAAGTTAACATGACATTGTTAGCTTAATTGTGCTTACTATCTACACTATTTATATTTGACCATTAGTAAGACATTAGTACGCAAATATGCTGTTTTTTTTCATATTTTTATAGCTGAAGCTTTTGATATAGCAACCTTTATCCTATTAGCGTGGCTCAGACACATAAAACGACCACAGATAACGCCTTCTAAAAGAAAGATATCCGTTCTTGACAGGCAGCAGAAAACGCCAGCAGCCGTTTGACAAACGAAGAGCGAGACGAAGTTCTGAGGGAATGCACCGCTCAGATACAATGGCTGGAGCAGAATCTCAATGCTGACAAGGCAGAGTTAGAGCGCAGACTGCAGAATGCTCAGAGAGTCTGTCAGGGAGCCATGATGAAGTTACATGGAGCCTTGGGAGGAGGTGGGCCGAGCTGTGCCAGGCCAGATAGCCCGGGGGGTCCTAGAGTCACGGAAATTGATTGAATTCCCCTTTTCAAGTCACTGTTTACCTTTTAAAAACTGGCTATAGATCTTTTAGCTTCATATCGCTGTCTTAAAATATCTGCTTACTACAATACTATGCATGTAATTTAGTAGACTAATAGATTCTAGTCTGGTGTTTAGGGAAATTTAGAGTGTGCTGGAAGTTATATCTAATAAATTTATTAACAAATTTGTATCATTATATTTTTATTGTAGCAAATCACGTGAACATCATGCCAGCACTTTAAAAAAATGAAATAAAACGCTTGAATGAATTTATGCTTATTTTTTTTTATTTCAATAACTAATTAATTTAATACGTAATTGGTACGTAAACATTCATTTGAGTTTCAGCACAGCATAATAAATTTAGAAATAAACTTATACCAGTGCATATGGCACGTACTTCTGTTTCCTTTATTTCTTGCCCTTCTTTTTCTTCTTATTAAAGTCTGGTGGATGAAACCCTCTAGAAGCCAGCAGTTCCTGCACGTTATGGCATGCATAGTACACGTTTTCCATTGCGGAGTCTGTCAACATATCCACGTTGCATCTTCCTTTGGACTTGCCTTTCTTACCACCACCACCGCCTTTCTTTGCTTTACCTCCTTTGGCCTCACCTCCTTCTTCTTTCTTTTTTCCTTTACCAGCCATTTTGGAATAAACTTATTTGTTTTATTCAAAATTATATCGCTTCGATATTGTTGCTTTTATATTTTCTGACGAACTTCTTACAATAGATAACAAAGTTTGGTAGCCTTGGGAACCGATGTTACTGGTATTTATTGATTAAACTGACAAAAGGCTTAATAGTCTAGGTCTCGATAAACCCTAGGGCTTAGTGGCTTACCTAACTTGGTTTAGTGGTAGAGTACTAAATTGACATAGCCTTAATCGATCCTTAATCTTCAATTACACTTTGGATGCCCCTTGTGGCCCTAGATGGGCAATGTGGCGAGAAATTAACAAAATAGAGTTAGCTAGGTACATACCTTATTCGGTCAAAGAAATTATGGCGAAGATAAGATATTATTTTGGGAACACAATAGTGTAAAGGAACCTTTTTGAAGGGTACGGGTTCTTTAAATCTTAATTAATTGCTAATAAGTCTGTTTTAAAGCAAAATGTAAGAATTCTATATAAATTCTATTGTACTTACTTCTCATTATTCCACTGTCTATTTACAAAACTTTCGCTGGAATTGTTTCCATATTTAGAATCTTGTAGCCGCGCTTGAAGCAATCTAGAAATAGGTAAACAGCGCCTTATTTTGCAGACGAAATCTTGCTTGTTTGACATTTGTACATGAAAGTAAATAATAAGCTCGCAATTTCTATTCTACTATTCATAAGAGTGTAATACTTGAGTACTATATGTTTGTTCACACAAAAATAAATTTCGTGTAAAGCTTTGTGTCTACATTTTAGTTCTGAATTGTTCGTATTTGAGAGAATATTTTTTACTTTTGCACTGATAATGTATTAGTGCCCTAAGCAGTATTGAAACAGTACTACGTTATATATTCGTACTACAACGTACAGTTTACCGCCGTAAAGTAATATCACTTTGCCACTGTATACTTACACTTCTGCTTCGTATGAGAGTGGCCAACTTTGGTGTCACCCTAAGGGCATCTGACGTGGCTTAACGACTGCCGTACTATGACTAACAGCTGGGACCTACAATTTATCACGTCATCTCACCCATGGAAGCGCCACAATGGCCACGATTGCCTCTGCTAACTGAGCTATGGGCTTCTAATACTTAGGTACTCATCTCAGCAACATAAACAGTATTGCTTTGTGTTGGAAACGTAATGATACTGCAATAAAAATGCTTGGAAATATTTTGTGTTAGGGGATTGTGTTGATGTAAACACTCACCTATTTTAGTACCTAACAACGTCGGTAAACTAAATGCAGTTGAGCTCTGAATGTTTGTCTACATACTATGTATTTTGCTTATGCAAGTGGATTGTTGTAGTTTTGGGCGGAATCTTAATTTTGCAGAGTAAGCCAAATCATGTAACTTGTGAGTATAAAACTTTGGTGGGTTTTTGCTAACGACAGACAATGTGACAGTCCTGAATTGATAACGTTGGCTACAGTCAGTCATGAAGAAATTTCGTCAACATATTTGTTAACTATATCTAAGTATATTAAGTATGTTCTTAAAATTCACAAAGATGCTTTCAGTAACAAAATATTTTATTGTTTACTTAGATAACAAACTTATAATAATTACCTATATCAATATGTAAAATGTGTCAAAATGCATAAAATAATTAATTTATAAATACAATTAAAATTTTTGGTAAATTTACAGGATTATATACCTATGTATTAAATGTTTATCAACATTATTAACGATTAATAATGTATTAGAATAAAAAATATTACTTATTAGACTTCAAACAAAGAGTCTCCATTTGATTAGCGACTAAAATAAATTCTTACTTTGGATGTGAGTTCTGATGTGAGTTGTCCTAAAATATTTTTCGACTTCCAACTCAACGCGCGTAATCACTGTTTAGATCCGTCATTAAACGCTATTTCTACATTGAATCGTTGTGTTTATTTGATGTTATAAAGTGCATCTTTGAGTATGAATTCAACTTCCTTGCGATGTAGCGCGCCCGCTCCGACCGCTGTCGTGGCCAACTCAGCTCGACCAGAGTATAGTAACTGGAAAAATAAAATAAGAAAATCCATTTATTGACATTAAAATACTAATGTGTATACTATGCATCATTTATGTACATGCGAACATAGATACCAGCTATTTTAAGTAGTTTGTTACATATGTGAAGGGTCTAACAAATAATGTGGTTAGTGATCCTCACTAGGTTATCCTGTGTCGTGGAAATCGTGCTCTTCCTAAGAGAATTAAGTCCAACATTCAACAGTAGATATATAAGAATCAGATGAGACAAGACAAAGACAAAAATGTATTTAAGCGACGGTACATTTTCTAACTATTTTAAAGCTAAGCACTGCAGAAAAATTGAGCCTTTTAAGTTTTAAAAAAGTGAGAAAAACTCAACCAACTTATTTAAATTTTAACCGCCCGTTTCTCAACTCTTTAATTACCATCTAGTAGTGACCAACAACTTCCTAACTACCCTTTGTTTTCCCCCAGTTAAGCTCTTACTTAGCCTTTGAGAGAAAACGTACAGAAACTGGATTAAAACTTGGTCCGATATCTTTGTTCAAAAGTTTGAACAAGAGTCAAAAGTACTCATACATGTACAATAGCGTACTAGAGTTCCTCCAAGATTCTTCTGTAATCATCTGTTGCAGCACTTTTACCACATATTGAGTGTGTGTGTGTGCACTCAAAGTGAAGACGTATATTATTTTGCTGCGTACAAATTTGCATATTTACTGAGAAAAACACAATAAATACCTGTTCCAGCACTAGAAATACAAAGTTTGAATCACAAGGAGTGTGGATCAAGAAGTTGCACAGAGAGGGCAAGTACATTCTAGCGAAATTTCACGATATAAAAATTGAACAAATCACTAAAAATCCATTGTTCACTCACACATATACAATATTAATCAAGAGATTTCACATAATTACGGGTAAATTAGCAAAATTCTGAGCGGAAAGCCGAACTATCTTCTCTGATTCTGAACTTTGGAGGTTACCGGCCGGCAATCAGCTGTTACTGTCACTCTCACTGATCGGACGTTGACGTACAGTCAACAGTGACATTGGCTATCAATTGTCTGACATTTGTTGTGTTGCCATACCTAAAGAAAATATTGGACTACAAAAACGATTATCATGCCGAAGACAAAAAGAACTCCCCCTAAACTGAGAGATTCAGTTTCTGATCCTGACTTATTCTTCTCACCTTTTACTCAAAATGACAGAACAAAGGTGAGATTAGTAAATAATGACGAATCAGTGTCTGACCTCTTTATGTCTAACATACAGTCTATGTTTAAAGACATCAAGTCGACTCAAGAAACCAACTCAAAGAAAATGGCAGTTGATATGGAGGTCTTGAAAACCCAAAACCAAGAATTACTGTCATCCAACCGTGACATTAAAAATACACTGTCTGAAATAATTCAAGAACAAAAAGATATGAAGCAGCGCATAGTAGTTCTCGAACGAAATAATGAAAAGGTAGACGAGCTGAAACAGCAATTAGAGGTCTTGGACAGAAAAGTCAAGGAGACTTCAGTGGAGTTTAGAAACGTACCAACAGAAAATAATGCACAAATTGTTGGAGTACTCGAAAAAGTATATGCAAAATTAAACCTAGAATTTGATGTAAGAGACATACGTAATTGTTATCGTCTTCCGGCTAAGGATAAACAAGTGAAGCCAATTGTTGTCGAATATGCCTCAACCACAAACAAAATAAAACTACTAAAATCTCTTAAAGATTACAACACGAAGAATGAAGAAAAGCTAAACTCCAGCTTCTTAGGGCTAGCGGGGGATAAAAAGCCCATTTATATCAATGAGTGCCTAACAAAAAATGCTAGGAAGCTGCATTTCCAAGCAAGAGAGTTTGTCAAAAAAAGCAACTGGAAGTTCTGCTGGACCGACCGTGGCAGGATATTCGTGCGTAAAGAAGATGGATCCCCGGTTATCGAAGTAAGAGATGCAGAACAGATCAAGGCTCTCGTGGACAATACCTGCCGTGGCTCAGAAGATTGACTAGCACGAGCCGATACTGAGCATATTTCTTGTACTTATTTAGTTGATTCAAATACTTTCCTTTGTTATTATTTGTATAGTTACCTAATTAGTAAAATCATACAACTACCTTATACTGTTAGTTCTAATTTGATTTTTGCTATAGTACTGTTCATACGCTCATTGTCTTATCTCATCAAATACTCATATACACGTTTCGGTTTAAAAACACAAAATAATCACACTTTGCAATCGCATCCACATATCACAATACACTCACATAAAACTGCTTACAAGATCATGATACCTACACAATACATAGAACACCTACGTCAGCGATATCAAAATCATGGGATTTCTAACATCAATACCAATCTAACAATCGTAGACTTGAGTTCTTCGTCTACGCATGTAACACAGTTAATAATTTGTCAATGGGACACAACATAAAAGATATATCAAATGACATTGATAACATCAATGTCTCGAAATCTTATATGTTGAATATGCCTGAAGAGTGTTCTAATTATTTTGTAGAAATCAATCAAACCAAGTCAGTGACAATATTAAATATTAATATACGTTCTATAAACGCTAATTTCGACGATTTTCTAGTATACTACTCTCGTATCAAAATTAATGTAGATATACTGGTTCTAACAGAGTGTTGGTTAAATGACAGCTATTGTCCACACAAACTGCAAGGGTATATAACACATCACACGAAAATACATTGGAACCAAAATGACGGAGTAGTCGTTTTCATTAAAAAAAGTCTTCCTAATGTCAAAGTGTACGAAGAAACAGTTAAAGATGCTAATTGTATAGTCACGACGGTTGGTAACGAGCTATGCATCTTTGGTATATATCGTCCACATTTTAATCCCAATATAAGTGATTTTCTAGATTCATTAGAAACCGCCATTAGTAAAGTCAAAACATATCGGAATGTTCTATTGGTCGGTGATATGAATATCAGAATAGAAGAAGACCGAAGTGACCCCAAAAAAGATGACTACCTGGAAGTACTGGCTAGGAACGGGTTAATGCCTGCCTACACCCAACCAACGAGGATTGATTCATGTCTAGATCACTGTATAATTAAATTCAAAAACCAAGTAACAAGTCTTATTCTACCAGCCTCTGTAACCGATCATTCTCCTGTCATAACACTAGTCAGTACAAAAAATAAACTACGGAGACAGCTATTGAGATCCATAACCAAAATTAATTATCATGCTATATTCGAAGAACTCTCGAATATAAATTGGAATAATTGCCTTGATTTTGCTGATGTAGAAAAAGCTTTCTCAACCTTTATAAATATTATATCGTCCTCAATTCAAAAGTTTTCAACAGTCGGTCTTATACCAAAATCAAGATTCAATATAAAACCTTGGATCACGCCGGGCTTAATAAAATGTATGAGGAAAAGGGACAGGCTACATTTAAAAAGTAACAAAAAACCGGGTAACAAGGAACTACGCAAGGATTATCTGAATTATCGAAATACATGTAATAAAATTTTGAAAAAACTAAAGAGGACTTATGAAAAGACTGAACTCATGGCAAATAGCAATGATTCAAAAAAAACTTGGGAGACAATCAAAACAATCTGTAACTTCCCTAAAAAGGAAAACCCGGTTGAAAAATTGCTACGAGTCGAATCAAGCCCGGCAGAATCTTTAAAAACTATAAATGAATATTTCATTAATGTCGGTTCCAATTTAGCAAAAGAAACCCTAAACTCACTCAACGACACTGAGGATAATCTAGCCAGACTGCATAATCAAAAGGACAAATTAGTTTCGTCTTTTGCCATGATACCAATTGATAGCGCCGAAATTTACCACATCATCAGGAATCTTAAAAACTCTTCCGCCCCCGGCTGGGATAAGGCCACCTCTCGGATATTTAAGACAATGCTCCCATATATAATTGACCCGCTTACGTCCTTATGTCAAGCTAGCATGGAAAAAGGAGTATTCCCAAAAGTGCTGAAAAAGTCATTAATCAGTCCAATCCATAAGGGTGGGGATGAAGATGGTGTACAGAACTACAGGCCTATTTCTCTACTTCCTACATTATCCAAAATTTTAGAAAAAGTTATGAACACAAGACTGAAAAACTACCTGGAATGTAAAGGTATTCTCTCTGATAATCAACATGGATTTCGAAACGGCAAAAGTACGGAAGACGCGGTGTTGGAGGTAACAGAATATATTAAAAAAAATTTAGACAAAAAATTAAAAATTGTGGGTATTTTTTTAGATCTTGCAAAAGCGTTCGACACCGTCTCCATCCCCTTATTATTGGCCAAACTGGAATTAATAGGAATACGCGGAACTGCACTTAACTGGTTTAAAAGCTACCTGACTAACAGAACTCAAATGGTACGCATCGGTAACATGGTAAGCAGTGAAGAAGAAATTAAGTTTGGAGTCCCACAAGGGAGTATTCTTGGTCCGACCCTTTTTCTTATTTATATTAATCAGCTGTGCGACTTACAATTGCGACATTGTAAGACAGTGACGTATGCAGATGACACTGTATTATTATTTCGAGGCTCTAACTGGAAGGAGATTCAGAATATTGCTAATGAAGGACTTGATACAGTGTCAAGATGGCTGAGACAAAACTTACTGTCCATAAACATTGCAAAAACTAAATATATAAAATTCACCATAAATAGTGCAACACAACCTAAACAGGAACTTGGGCTAAAGATACACATGGCAACATGTAACATAGATAATCAATGTACCTGTATCAATCTCAAATCTACCAAGGATATAAAATATCTTGGTGTTATATTGGATGAAAACCTAACATGGTTTGAACACATAAAGAAACTGTCAGGTCGAGTAAAAAAATTGATATTTACATTTAAAACTTTAAGGCATGTATTGAATAACAAATCTTTAGTCAAAATTTATTACGCACTTGCACAGTCAATAATAACATACTGCATACCGGCTTGGGGCTCTGCAGCAAAGACCCACATGAAACAACTAGAAGTGGCCCAAAGAGCATTACTGAAAGTAATGACCTTTAAACCCAGACTATACAATACAGAAAGTCTGTATAAGAACTGTGGTGTGCTTAACGTCCGACAATTATTTATAAGGTCAATTGTTAAGTTACAACATCGGCTAGTCCCCCGAGAAGTACGGCAAAAGGTTCATGACAGAAGAAGACCAGGCAACATTTTCAAAACGGAAAATTACCGCACAGTTTTTGGTAAAACGGCTGTTTGTATGCTTGGGCCAATTATTTACAACAAACTAAGCAAAGTAATTGAAATGGTTAACCTGACAAATTATAGCTGTAATCAAACACTAACAAATTATCTACTCACACTTAACTATGACACAACCGAGTCCCTTATGGAACACAAATTAATTTGATTTACTTAATATGTCACTGACTACACATCTTGTAAGCCCAATACACCTCAACACACACACACACACACTCACACACACACACACACACGCACACAAAAAATACTTAACGATTAATACAACCACGCATAACATCACCGCATACCAATTATATTATGTTCTTTATGTGTTAATTATATTATGTTTTGTAAGTGAAATTAAAAATTGTGATGCTGTGGTTATTTCTGAAACCTCGCTTTACAGGACCATTTCGGTACCTAGTGCAAGTTTTCAGGGTTTCCTCGCGTACCAGATAATTCACTGCACCTGTAAACTGTACCTAAAGAATGTACGTATTAAGTCTTTTGTAAATAAATAAACAATTTGAATTTGAATTTTGAATTTGAATTTTGAAATATATTATCCTCTTAGCCGGTTTGGGCTACAGAGACCGTTTTTTATACATTTAGGACACTATGTTTTCAGAAAAAAATAGTTATTGGACCATAACTGGCATGCTCTCGTATGGCTTTCATAGCCAAAGCCCTTTATTAGCCTTTTGAAATAGGTACTATGAAATCGCAGACATGATATTTTAGTTCCAATTTAATCCGTACCTAGAGTTTTCTTACACAGTCTTAGCCCACGTTAGTTTTCATTCAAGTTGTTGGCTCTCTCACGAGGAAAGGGAAATTGTGGACTAGAAAGTTCTACAGAATGTAAGAACAAATGTTGCATTTTCCTGGCATTGTATTGTCGAAGTTGGCTCTTACAAAGTTTGGGATTTAGCTTCTTAGATAATATCAACATAATTATATAATTATTTAACTTCGAGAGTCAAAATCATAGTCTAAAATCTATAAAATATAGCTCATTGGCAGAACTTCAACCAGTTTTCTTCCAAAATATCTAGCGAAAGCAGGTCTTATAACTCTCACAGCCCCGAGAACGGAAATCAAATCGTCAGCAAAACAGTTCTCGCAACATTTTCCTCTCCAAATTGACTCTTCGACCTTGACTAAGGTTGCCTAAAACTAAAGGTCTTACCTGTTTCCCGAGAAGGTTCTCGAATCTCGATTTAACGAAGCTCCAAGCTCCCATATTGCGATGCTCCTCCTGGCTCCAAATATATTCTGGAAATACACGTTTACTTAGTACAGACCTACGAAATATAGATACCATGGAAACGTAGCTGGGCCAAAAAGTAATTTCTTGATATGGGCTATCGCCGCGCGGTTGAGTTGGAGGCCGGGTGTGCGAGTGAGTGCGAGCGAACGCATTGTGCGCTAGCTGTGTATGGAAGAGAGATGAAAGATAGCAGCATTTTTAAAGCGATAAATGTTCGCAGATACTCTTCTAGATATAATATAATCGTAGGTACGGACTCATGAATACGGTCTCTTTTTAAGCTATATCTCTTTTCAGGTGATTTGAAATTTAAATTCGTGATTCCGCCGGTTGGGGTGCTACGTCACTAAATCGTTTTATCTCGATTGAGGTCGATTTGGGTCAAGTCGGTCTGGGAATGGTTTTGGACATGATTGACTCGTACAGACATCTAGCGCCGTAATAACCGTTCAATTTTATTTACTAACCTTCTTTATTCTAATATAATATTATATCTATTTCTACGAAATAAATCTACAGTGACTTGAAACAATAAGGTATAAGAACAGTGACGCAAGTATTAAAAATGCTACAGGTGTTATTTATCAGTGTCCTATATAACGGCGTTATAATATACCTACCTATAGGTACTTTAATATGAAACCGAATGATATATTGTAAAAGCACCCTAAGGGTTAAAAAGGTCTCTGTAACTTTGTTTCGTTAACTTGGCCCGTTTTCGGAAGGTATGAGCGTAAGTGGACTACTTAGCGTACCTTTTGCTCGGAAATTAGTGATTAAAATTGTTAAGTGCCTTCTTAGAAACATTGATTTTGCTGAGAGAAATCCAACTTTAACAAAATTGTACGAGACTTGATTTAACAGATTTAGATTAGGAGGACCAAATAACTAACCTTGTAACGTTTTCTCGAATTAGTAGAAACTACAGTTTGAAAGCAAAACAATGTGAAGGTTCTTAGAATAGGGTTTGGTTATTGACTTGGGATATTGCGGAGAGTAAATCATTTAGTGGCTACATTATCAACGATTCTTAGCATGGCCACAGAATAAATTAGACTAGTGGCATCAGGATCAAGACTAGGAACTAACGATCCTATTTAGTGGTCCTGTTTGGAAGATAACAAACATAATATGTACCTACCCACTTGTAAAGTACCTACTTCTAAAATTTTTGCTTTTACAGTTTAGGTATGTACATAAAAGACAATTAGACATGATTAAAAACGAGGATCTATTACGAAAGGTTTAGTAAGAAATAGGCGACTAATAATAATCGATGGTAATATTTTAAAGATTTACCAGTGACTTTCAAAATGTTTCTGAACATTCTAATTATACCAGTTACGTACATATTCGCTTCATATATGTATTAGATTGTTGAATGTGAACCCAGTCACATTACTAATTCAATATTACTTACTCCTAGCATTCTTATATCTGTCGAGTTGTTCTTGCAGGGCTGGCAGGGGGAAGGGTGCCAGACACTCTACCCTGATGATGGCCACGTCATCAATGTTGGCTTTCACTCGTTCCTTGTTCAGCTCGTAGTAGTGCTTGCCTGATACTAGGATCACTCGCTTCACTTTCAGAGGATCGGCTAGGGGGTCACCTGGGGACAAAATAAGTCTTAGGTAAAGCTCTAGAAATATTGTGGGCAGGCAAAGTCGTAAGGTTCGACCAAAGCCTTGCTATGGTGCATTCTACCGTATTATCATACCCTAAGATATGGTGTTGCAGAGCCAGCTATTTATTATCTGGTGTTTTTGGTCTGGTCAAAAATTCGCTAATATTATTTAATATTTCTGTTTGTAGGTACAGAGTTTTACAACATCAGTTAACATAAGTACGTCATGTTTTGAGCGATGTAAGAATTCTGTATGAACTTACCTAAAACAGTCTTGAAATGTGTGCCAGGAGTGAACTCTGATAACGGTGACACAGCTTCAGGGTATCTCAGCAGGATTTTTGGCGACACTACTACTAATGGCTTTCTATAGTTTCTCACCACCTGAAAAGATAGAAGTTTTGAATGACTTATAAGGTAATCTTTCTATAAGAAAAAAAAAATGGTTAACAAAACACCACATTTCTGACGGTATTTATTTTGCAAATTATGACGACTTTTCACAGCCTCCTTAGTAAACAGAAGTACTGTACGTACAGAAGTGAAGGGGTTAGCCAAATTATTCATTACATCCACAGAATCTGAAGTCTCTAATCAATTGTCTAGAACTTAATCCACATAGTGTGGAAGGAACTACTATATCTTTACTAACCTACTTTAAAAAAAGAGGTTATCAAGTCTTCTGAAAGTTTTTTTTTCTTACTTGTCTTCTCAATAGATGGAAGTACTGCGCAGGTGTCGTTGGGTTGGCAATATGTAAGCAAACAGCTTCAGAGTCAGGAGTGGCCTCTCGACTGTCGGTGAGTTGCAAGAACCTCTCCACGCGACATGAAGAGTGCTCTGACGCCATACCATCGTAACCGTGAGGAAGGAGCATCACTAGACCATTGCTCCGGACCCATTTAGCTGTGGAAAGGCATAGAACTTTGATTAGGTGTTATATTTCAACAAAATTGTATTCATATCCATGCCTGTCTGTTGTACCTATAGCTATTGTAGGGTAATGCTATAATGTAATTTTGAATCATTGAAAATTGAAAAAAAGTTTGCGAAGTTGAACTATCGTATATATACACAATACACAATCTCTGCTCTTTCCAGCAAAAACTATGCGGGACGACACCAATTCATTGGTAGTTGTGCCTACCAAGAACTCGTACGTTTCTTTAGGTATGCTTGTGCCTTCATAATAAAGACACTGAAACTTGAAAACTCTCTCTCTCTCTCTGAGAGAGAGTAGAGTTCTCGAGAAACACACCAAAAATTTCAATACTAGGAATCTCGATCGAAATTACGAGTAAATAGGTTTTTATTGGAAAGGGTAGGTACTTGGTACTCCATATAAAACAGGTTATAATATGCTAACATAAGCTTAAACACTTCCATGTCTCACAATCTTAATAAAACTCGCAATGGCATAATGATTGATGATGAAAACAACAAATATGGCGAACATCAATACTAACCAAACCTACAACAATAAAAAAAACACTTACATTCGCCCGAAGCAATGAAAGTATCCACTATGATCTGCGCTCCGTTGTAGAAGTCTCCGAACTGCGCCTCCCATATAAACAGGTTGTTTGGATTGTCTGTGGCCATGCCGTACTCGAAGCCTAGGACTGCTTCTTCGGAGAGGATGGTGTTTGCTACCTGGAATATTCCAGGTCATCAGGTCAGGTATCATTTCTTCATACATATATATGAAGAAATGATCGGTAAAGTTCAGATTTTCGAACTTTGTCGTTAAAGGGACTTAAGCTTGTCGATTCTCAATCTAGAAGCCAAGCTGTCGCTGACATCAGTTGTTAGCTTCCTCCTCCTAGAGTCGACTTCCTGTTTACTGAAGGCCGTGACTCCCCCCGCACTATAAATAAATAAATAAATAAATATTCCGGGACATTGCACACAGCGCCATCTAGCCCCACACTAAGCAAACGCTTGTGTCGTGGGTACTAGACAACGGATATAATACTTATATGCTTTTCTTTTGTAAAAACATACTTATTATACATACAAACGACCAGACTCAACACAAGTAATTATAATTTTTAAAATGCATAAATACTTGTGTCACGCGGGAATCGAACCCGCAACCCCTAGATTAGAAGGCAGAGCCACTACCAACTAAGCTAACAGGCCAGTCAAACAAGGATAAACTGAAAAGAACTGACTGAAAGAAACTGACAAGGATATTTTTTTAAATTATTATTTACTTTTATTTCGAAATTGACAAAAAGTAGCATAGTAAAGTAGTATTTAAATCTAACTATCTCTTATTGAAAGAAAATAGTATAAGACAGTAAAATATCACTGTAAATCATTATTTGGCAACTGCTTCATTACGCTGTTTGTAAATAGGCTTAGACTGCCTCCGGTGTTATAAAGGTTATGTATATTTCTGCGCCCTAAAATCACAAGATTGACCTTTTTGGCAGAAACTATTGTTATTGCAGTGTCTTAATTACATACTATTGGAACTAGAGTCTATCGTTTTACCAGAATTAGAAATGGCTACACGAGTGCAGTAACTAACCCCAAATCAAATAAACCGCAAAGCTCACGCATGTAAGATCTAATAAAATCGAGTTGGAAATCTCATCACCAAGTGACCTGACCTATATTTGAAATCTATTCAATGTACGCGAATCATTTGGCGAAGTAAAAAAAAACAGTATTGGCTCCATAAATGTTTCATCACGTCGGGAAAACTGGTTCTGTACTTTTATTGCTCAATGTTGAATTTCCCTACGTGAAAATTTTGCTTTGTTTCTTTTTGTTTATACTTAATAATAAAAAATAAAATTAATTGCCTAAGCACAAAACTCAGGCTTTACGCTATACGCTTTTAAAGGTTCTAATGTTGCTTTTGTCAATGTATTCTGTGCTTTTGTTAGCAAATTATACTTACTTATTGGAAAATGAAACCGCCAATGTTCCCAAAATTTCTTTCAGGTAATTTTTGGCAGGAATGAAGCGTCGCTTAATTTTTCTGCTTTTAAAAGCAAAATCTCTTTTGTTTTTTTACCTGCTTGTTAGACGATAAACGATTATCTAACAAAGGGTAAAAGGATCAAAATAGAATATCAGCAAGAATGTTTGGGAAATCGAAATTTGGGATTTTGTATGTGATTGGGGTGTAGATCCGATATCAGATTTAGAGGGCCCTAATTTTACCGACAGCTTTCAAACAAAATGTTTTTTTTTTTTAATATGAAATTAATTGAACTAATTTCATGTTTTAAAAAAATAAACATAATATCTTCTTCTATATATCTTCTCTAATATCTTCATCTACTAGAAGGTGCTTGCGGCTTCGCTCGCATTAAGAAGTAAAACTTGCATCCTCTTATTTCACCCCTTTAAAAGTGGCATTTCCAAAAATCCTTATCCATTCCATTCTTAACGGATGCCTACGTCAGAACATCAATGTACCTGCATGCCAAATTTCAGCCCGATCCGTCCAGTTTTTTGGGCTGTGCGTTGATAGATCACTATGCCTTTGAGTTTTATATATTTAGATTATTTTACGTATACAAAGACACATATATAATATCGATTCTGAAATAACTAAAAGAAATGAAGTATTAATCGCACAAACATCTCTTACGACGAAAAAATTATGTCTGAAAACTACGCGGTACCAATTCCCGAACTTTTCTTAAAAATGCTTTTAGTCGTAAAGCTATAATTTTAAGACCGTTATCCTGAAAAATAGAGCTGTGTTCAGCCACCGAGACACAATAAGATCGACTACGACGTCTTTAAACACGTATTTAGTCGAGAAGGTCTTATATTCTGAGCTCCTCTCAAAAGCGGTTTGAAGACAAACTTGGCTTTACGTGAAATGAAATGGTTTTCTTTTAAAAGAGCTACCGCGTTTGTAAGGCAAATGTTTGGCATGAATTTAATGAAGTAGATACCAGAGTTTTATTTACGTTGACCGTATATATTCCTAACGCAATAGGGATTATTTCATTTGCAGATTAAATTATAATGCTCTCTCCTCATTATATTTCACTCAAAAATCTGTACGTGTCGTATATTTGCCTGTTACTTGAATAACGCAAACAGCAACTGTAAGTAAAGAACGTTAATCTTTGTTTGAAATTCCATTCATGCAAACTGTAGTCATGACTATTTTGCAGTAAAAAGAATGATTTCGCACACGATATGTCAGTAAATTGACGCAATGTATAGACATTGCGTCAAGGAATATGCGATGAAAAATAGTCATATAAACAACAACGCAAGAAAATTGGCGGAGCAGTAACGACCCTCAGTAATGAAGATATACGATTCTAGAAGGTAAACAATTGTTGCATCAACTATGTCTAAAATTTAAAAGTGATTTCTGCATCTCAGCGTACATAGGATAAGATAAGATACATATGTCTTTACTGCACATCAACGAAATTACAATGAAAGAAATTTAAAAACTAATTTAATGTACATAAGCGCTAAAAAGAAACTTTTTTTTTGTATCGCGTCTATAATTACCTCTAGATACCCCTTCTGCTCCTCATGTATATGGTTCAGTGGTATATGTATCCCCTCAGTGTCCTGGTTGACTAACATCACGTGTCTGTGGGAGAAGGTTCCTCGGCCGACGTCCTCGCCGCTAATACGCACGGTACGACCCTCCATGAGGAGGGAACCTGTGGAAATAATTAGTTTTAATTCGGTTCTTGAACTATGAGTATCGTTCCCTTGCTTGTTTCACTTTTACAGACTGGTTCAGTTTGAATCTTTAACTTTAGGGATGGTTGTTGTGATTTAGGGTTCTTCTAATATGGTAACATCTGTATTCGACTAAAACCTTGCTTAGCTACAAGATGTCAAATGTCAAAAGGAATGATTAAAAATTAAGATTGATTAAAAACGAAAATTTAACATTGTAGTTATCATACCTTTTTTATTTTGTGTCATCAATACGAATTGCAAATTCATTAATCTATAGGACCAACAAATAAATTGAAATAAGGATGAGTTAAAAACATTTCGATTTACCAAATGCCAACGCTTCAGCGGTAGACCAATCCAAGTCTTTTCCTTCTGATATCTTGTTTATTCTATTCTTCACGTGATTTTTGGCTAGATTGGGATGAATTTTCTGTAACAAATATAAAAAAATATACTAACTGGAGCAAGGCAACAATACTGCATATATACATACAACATAAACTATAAGTACTTATGCTAATATTTTTTGATGACTAATAAATTAACGATTTTATGCAAGTTAGTATTATAATCCTATGTAACTTTTCCTAACATTTGCAACCGAATGTCAGATTTAATTGTCTCCGAATATATGAAAGAAGTCTAAATTAAGGTTACAGCACAATGGTGCACCATAAACACAATCATTAAGTGAGCGTTGACCTCTCGCCAGCAAACTTAGTTCGCGTGGTATTAGATGACATAAATTGTTTAGTCCTCGTCGACCATGACTAAAAAGAAAATAAAACAGAAACTCAATCCTCATCGACCATGATGGTGTCATAAATTAATATTAATATCAGTCTACAGTCGTTAAGCCATGTCAGAGGCCTTAGGGCGGCTTGATGAACTTTCGACACCAGAGTTGGCCACTCTCATTCGATAAAAAGAAGTCTACAGTATGATGGTAAGTGCTTTCTGATGCCAAGTTGGTCAGCTATCACTCTTAAATGTAAAATTAATCGCCTTATTTTAGAATCAGTACCTACTACTTCTTTTTTACAACAGCATCGTTTGTATAGGTGTCGTTTTGAAATCGTATATAATCGTAATAAGCATAAAGTAATCAAAACTAAATTTGCATCTTGTATCACGAAGGTAATATAAAAACTCTTTCCTTCTTCAGTTTTGATACATCAAGTTAATATAATCTGCGATGGTCCAAACGACCCTTGAAGAGGCTGCTTTTAAAAAGATGGGCAATTAAGGTTATGGCGCTTGATATAGGTTAATAGGCAGTTAAAATCAGTGAGCTTTCAAACAGATATTATATTTATAACATTTGTATTATATTTATAATATTTGATAAAACGTCTAGTTTTTTTTTCATCTTTTTTAACTAGTTTAGTAAAGTTGTGTAGAGAAGTGACAAAGATAAAACCAATTCAATTCTAGTGTCACAGTTTTCAAACCGCCCTAAGGGTCCCTGATATCTTATCTGCCATAACGACTTTAACGACTGTCGTCTGACCTACTGAAGCGCCTAAAATGGAATGGCTACAATAATTAATAATTAACTTACAGACATTAAGTATGATAATAGCCATCACCGATTTCGAGAGTTTTCCAACCGCCCTAAAGTGTCTGATTAAAACCAACTTACAAAATCGCTCGGTGTTCTAACAGAGGCCAACCCGACCAGTTTGAGCGTGCTCTCGTCGACCCCTGTGTGCCACGTCTCAACCGCCTGTGGGGCGAAGGACATACCCGACCACTGCTCTTGGAAGTATTGGACCTGGGGGAGAAAAATAGTTTATTTTCTCGAAGAACATTAAAAAAGCGCCAAATATTTTTTTAATCAATCTTAGTTTTTTAAAAACTTAAAATTTTGTTTAAATTCGATTAACTACTGCCAGCTTTTTGCCCTTTAGCGATCTCAACATTTTCCTGCCAGCTTTTTGCCCTTTAGCGATTTCAACATTTTCAAAACAAATCTTGTACATTTCGTGTTTTAATTACCATGAAATTTTGATTGGTTACTGTCGTAATACTTATTTAAGATAAAAATTCAAAGAATTCGTACATAGCTCTTAGTATTGTTTGTATAAGAAACATTAAAGTAATTAACGAAGGTAGGTAAAAAAGTAATTACAATCTGCAAAACCAGATTTTATTAAGTATAATTTAGGCCAGTACTGTAAATCCACTTGAATAAAGCTAATAAGTACTATGATGCTAAGGAACATAATGCCAGCGGGCAAAAGTAACTTAAACGGGCATTTTTGTGTAAAGAAGCTGTTTCGGCGAGAAGTTCTAGCCATAGTAAAGAACACAGTCTAACCTCAGGTCTATAAGAGCTGACTCCTTCATACTGTGACTGCAGGTACTTGGTATAATCTGCCTGAATGGTAGAAACCTCTTCGTTCGACGCTAGGCCAGCAGATACCAGCTTTCCTGCGTACATGTCAGGGATTGTTCTGGAAATTAGATATTGCTATGGTTAGAGTAACTACTTACTATAGTGAGATATGTAGGGATGGTCTTTATTACAAAATTTGGCATACACTAGACTGTTTCTTACTTCAGACTGTGTTTACATAAAAAAGGCTAGATTTACCATTGATGGACGTGCTGAGGAGACCATAAAAGGTTTATTAAATTGTATGTTATGTTTCTGGTTTGTAATCTTTTGTAGGGCTGTTGGGGCTGGCTGCTTCCAATCAGGTATGAATTGGCAGTAAGTTTTTACACAGAACACTGCCATAAGACCTTCACAACCTATGTGCATATGTATGAAATATATGTACATATATAAGTCTATTGTTTAGGTTATAATAACTTACTTCCTATTATGTATAACATTATATAGCAGCGGGTTAGTGATCGTGGGTTCGTCCAGCTCGTTGTGTCCCCAGCGCCGGAAGCAGTTGAGGTCAATGAACACGTCCTTACGGAACCGCCGCTGGTACTCGAATGCCAGGTTCGTGGCTTTTACTACCATCTGGAATTGAACAACAAGGTGAAGAATGGCTAGACATACTACTTCTAACTATAAAAAGGTATTAGTGATATGTGTGAGTTAAAGAATTATTTGATAGTAAAGTACTAAGAAAATTATTTAATAATAATATTTGGCGGGTGCCGTTCCTCGTCCAATAGACCAGTCAATCAATATACTTAGCAAAAGAATATTTGGAAACCTTTTTGGACAATATTTCGATTCATACATTTGTCGTTTTTTTAAGCTGTTACAACGTTTTAATTAGTTAATACATTACCTACCAAATAATTCTCAATTATCTGCTATGGATGAAAACTTTTAATAGAGAGGAGAGTTGTTTATTCAAACACTTAAAGAATCTGAATACATCAAAAATAGCCAAACAGCCTGTTAATATAATATTTCTAGTTTTATAAGCCAGTAAAAAACAACACAAAGCCAGCTAGCTCTCTAAAAGCCCTAATAAACGTTTTAGCGTAATCCGACTGCAATTTCACAATTTTTGTCCGCAGTTTGATTTGCTTAGTGCTTTTGAAATAGGTACCTATTTCAAACAGAAAGCAGTTTACAGTTATAGCAGCAGTTTCAAGCTTTATTATTTTTCTTATTTTCAGTTGTGTTTCACTAGTTATTGCTTGGTACTGTGTATTGATCGATATGTGTATATATATATATATATATATATATACATACACATATCGATAAGGCAAAATGCATAATGCCTTGGCTCCGCCTCGCTTCGCTCGTCGTCGCATGTGCGTGGTAGAAAGCAACCTAACGAACCTAATCTTACC
Organism: Macaria liturata; assembly: GCA_964023185.1. Classification (NCBI taxonomy): domain Eukaryota; kingdom Metazoa; phylum Arthropoda; class Insecta; order Lepidoptera; family Geometridae; genus Macaria; species Macaria liturata. The sequence goes on from OZ026819.1 coordinate 2,414,495, forward strand.
TCCTGTCACAGACAAGTGACTTTATAACACTCCCATACCGGGATTAAAGTAAATTTGTAAAATCATAAGTTATAACGGATGCAAGATTTTGGACAAGCGTTTATAAACTGACGACGCCGTATGTAAACGGCGGAATCATACAAAATGCCTGCGACTAATCTTCAGGCATATTAGATAACGACACGGCATTATACATTTTGTCTTCGGCATTTTACATAACAGCAAGCGTTTATAAACTGACGACGCCGTATGTAAACGGCGGAATCATACAAAATGCCTGCGACATATACATATAATATAATAAAGCTGAAGAGGGTGAAAAGTTCTAATATTGAAGATATTTAATAAATAAGTGTTCTGTTATCTAAGAATTAATAACAGAACACGTTCCAACAATTTATAGATTTTCTCTGTTTCTCTGTGTCTCTATTTGTCTGTTTATTTAAACTCTCATCACGCAAAAACGGCTAAACGGATTATCATGATTTTTGTGTCTTAGGCTAGTTTTTATCCTGAAATAATGCGAGCGAAGCTGCAGGCGTCCACTAGTATAATAATATTTGTGTGATGGTGTTTGTATGTATTTATGTGTGTGTGTGTGCTGTCATAAAACCTCTTGCTTAGCTACCCATATGCTCAGTTGCCGATGTATAGCTTACCTCCGGGTAATCCGCGTTGACATGTATAACGGGTACAGATATCATTTTGGCTAAATCCGTCACATACCGACTGGAGCGACTGCGATACGCCGGCAGGGTGAAGCCGACCTGGGAAATAGACATATAGGTATCACGGTACGACAGAATTGAATAAAACTGAACGTTGTGCTTAGTTAAGAAAGCTTAGATATGAATTCATTTACATATAATCTTAGAAAGACGTGTAAATGACTTATGCAATTAAAATTATTATGATTATGAAAGTGATAGGAAGCTTTAAATAAAATAATGTTGACATAAAAACATTGTATTTCGTTATGGACGCGACTGTGGAAACAATTTATTTTATTAGATCTCTGTAAGACAGTTAAACAACAAATGATATTCTGATTTTGCATTTAAAAAAAGTAGTATCGAATCCATAAGATAGTCATATATCCATAGTAGTTAATATTGTCAACTGACGCCTAACCTCCAACCGCAATGATTAAAAAATTACAAACACACTCTATTAAAGTTCATGAAGTATCAATTCTAATGAAGTGTCAACTCTCTACTTATAGAGTATAGAGTAGAGTACGCATAGAGTAGAAAATAATACATTTTAGATTTCTCATTTTTTTCTCATTTCTTGAAATGTTTTGCTTTGTTTTAGTACAATTAATGTATAGTAAGTACTTTTCGAAAGTAAATGTTTTTAGAATGTAACGAAAATTCGTAGAACTTCTACATTATGTAGATTTCGTAGCTCTTCTACGAAATAAAATCGTAGAAGGACCTACGCCATTTTTGGTTGGTTATTTTAGGTAAGTTTTACTGTGAAATATATGGCTGGCTGTGTAATAACAATAACTGGTCTGATTATATTATCAATAAATTACTTATTCCAATTAAAATAATTATATAATAAATAAATCTGTGCCAAAAATTATAGGCGCATATAAATTTATTCCTTATTTTTGTCTATCTATATGTATCTTCTTCTTCTTATCGAATGAGAGTGGCCAACTCTGGTGTCGAGAGTTTTCAAACCGCCCTAAGGGCCTCTCATCATCATAGGGTGCCATTTTAATATTGAAGTTCGGAGGTCAGTTTGCAAAACATCAGGGCCTCTGACCTGGCTTAACGACGGCCGTACTAACAGGTACAGGGACCTACAATTTAACGTGTCATCCGATGATCCGTTCAAAATGGAATGTCACTTTTCGGTCACCCATCCAAGAACTGACCGCGTCGAACTAAGCTTAACTTTGGTAATCGCATGCGATTGCCTCTGCTAGCTGAGCTACGGGCGCTTCTTTTATGAATATACTGTACCTGATTGTTAACTACAACGTGCATAGAGCCTCCCACATTGAAGTGTGGAGCTTGAGACAACATGAGGCATTCCTGGTTTATTCCCTGCCCCGTGAAGGCTGCGTCACCGTGGATCTAAAAGAAAAAAATACAATAAGGTTTATTTATTTGTTTTTCGTATCAGCATTGCCATCCAGCGTGGTAATGCGGCCAGTATGCTGGACACGCTGCCCTCTGGTAGTGGGCTGGAGCACTTAGATTATCTTTAGGCTTTTCTAAAGATTTTCTAAGTGCCCCTTTTTATAATAATAATAATAAATAATAATAAAAGCGTTTATTTCAGACAGAATCCATACATAACTAAATTATTATATATTTTATGTTGTAGTTAGTAGTAGTATGTTTAGCTTTTCTTTCCTTGTTTTTATATTTTATTATTGTAAATAAAGTCCCATATTGTCTTTATATCTATGTACATAAGGTTTATGTTTTACGTTTAATTTTAATGTTTCAAATTTTTTTGGATATGATTGAAATAATATACTAATTACCTGAACGTTTAGTACTTTATCCCCCATCCTGGAAGACCCATTTTCAGAATAATCTCCTTCTTTTAACTGCATCTGCTTTGATCTCGCCTTGCCCATTGATACTGGATTTACTGCCTAAAGACAACGTAAAATCAAATATTTAGAATGAATTCCAATATTACAACATACCTATACAAAAGTTATTTATCTCTCTCTTTTGAGTCGTATTTCCTCATGCCTGAGGGCCGTGACTCCCCCGCAGAATTAATTCGTTATGGGAGTTTTCTTGGGCAGATACATCGTGGTGGGCGCGCGGGTCCTTCCACGGAAGACACATGTCTCGGATATTGTGGTCCTCAAACATGTCGGTTTCCTCACGATGTTTTTCTTCTCCGCTAAGCGAGTGCAAATCCACAATAACAACACAATATCAACACATAATTTGAAAATACAAGATATTGGCTAATTTGAACCAAAGTGCGTCTGGATGTAAAGGTGACCCTGGAACCGCTGAAACACGCTGAACACTCGCTTTAAGTTATTAATAGTGCTAAAAATGTTACACCTAGGTATATATATGTACATAATATGACCTTTTATTGTTCAGAAAAACATTACCTACGTTTTTTTCATTCAGTACGTGTGTAGTGATTGTGTCCTGAAGTAGGTATCTAGAGAGCCTAAGATGCAGGCTACGTCCTTCATATTGTACACAACATTTTGAAAACGGGTACGTTGAGATTAAATATTTTTAGCAAGTTCTTATGAGAGTAAAAATTTCTTACAGTTGAACCAGCCACCTAATCTGTACTTCGATCAAATGAGTCACGAAATAAAAACGCATCAGGTCAGGTACTCGTACTATGTGGGATAAATAGGTACTAGAACTATTTTTAAGAAATCTGAACACCTAAAAAGGTCGTTAATTACTCAATGTCTATTTGGAACCGTACACCGAAAAGCTTTTGTCTTAAGTGCTTCTTTATGTAAGTCTGGCGTTTTTTGTGTGGTTAGATTGACAGTTTTCAATAAAATTACTAAGTTGGTCACTCTCATTGGATAAGATGCTCCGTCCTAGACCGTAATGATCGCTTACCATCAAGCGAATTATGGTCAAGTGCATACCTATTCCGTATGAAAAAGTAGAAGAAGAATAAAGAAATTTGTATCTATCAGGGAGTTGAGCTGAAGACTCTTTAAATCAAGTTATTCTGGGTCACTAAACTGCTACAAAACTTAGGGTCTTGTTTTGCGAGTGTTGAATAAAAGAACCAAGTAATATTTCTTCGTATTCTTCAATAAAGAGAAACATGAGATATTTACATTTTATTTACATGTTTTTGTGATATTTTCTCTGGAGAAATAGTTTATGGGGTTGGATATGAATAACTTTATTGTAGGAATATCTATGAAACTTTGTAGCTTTATATTTATAGAACTAAATATCTAGCTACGGCTACAATCACTGTACGTTTGTTGATTTTTTAAATCTAATACGGGGTTGCTTTTGGCCACAGTTTGACTGATTTACTACATCAAGTTAAATAATAAATAATCATAGTAAATCTTACCTCTAAATGTGACGGGTTGTTTAGCATTGAAAATCTTACAGATTTGTCTTGCACTGGAACATCCGCAGATACGCCTGAAAATATATTTTAGATATAAAGACTTACCAATAAGACGAAACGTCCTTTAAGTCTATAAAATTAGACTGGTTATATATGTATAGTTAAAGCATACATAAGACTTTGTACAAAAGCCAAGCCTTCAGAATTCCAAATAACACTGCAGACAGTGTGCTATTTATTATACCACCTGTGAAAGGTTTACGGGCGGGTCACGTAGTTCGCATGCACCCCGAACGCTGGGCTGGGATTGTGACACAGTGGGAACCCCAGGGACGACGTAGTCGAAGGCCCAGGACCTGCTGGCGACGCAATCTCGACCAGTGACTAGCGTGAGGCGGCTATCGACCGAGACTCATGAAGGGAGTTGGGGGAGACTTTGCCCAGGAGTGGGGCTGCATTGGTTAATTAAAAAAAATATTACGTTTGTTTGTTTAGTTTTCCAGGTGCTCAACAAAGAACTTATATAGTAGGACCACTGTAACGTGATATTTTGAATTAGCGCTTAGGGCGGCTTGATAAACTGTTGTGATAAGTTGGCCACTCTCATTCGATGAGAAGAGATTGTATCATACAAGTAAGCCCACAACTACTTACTAAAATGCATGACAGTATCACACGCCGAGTTGGCCTCGGGCGGGTACTCTGGGTTGCCGCTGATCTTGTGGAAGATCTTCACGGGAGGACACTGCAGGATGCCGGTCAGAGTGTTCAGCTTGGCGCGGTGGGCCATCCCTAGCACCACGTGCTCTATGCCTTCTGTAACGAGATAGAATTGGTTTTTGATATCAGAGGATAAGAAATCTCGTGTCCGTTAACAAAGCATAAGCTTGCCACTTCTAGTTGAAGTAATATTTTGAGTGTTATATCTTAGGGCGTCTGCTGCACTGCAATAGCTCTATCATTACTTACTTACTTACTTACTCCTATGGCGCAGCGACCCGAAGTGGGTCTTGGCCTCCAGCACAAGAGAATGCCACCTTCGCCGGTCTTAAGCTGCCACTTGCCAGTCTGCAACTTCAAGTTCCTGCAAGTCAGCTTCCACGGCGTCTCTCCAGTGGTATCTGGGTCGACCGACAGGGCGTCGACCACTTGGGGTTCCAAGATACGCTTTTATCATTGTGAGATATTATTGCACGTACGTGTAAAGTTTTAATAGCTAGTAATTTGTCCAGTAATGTGCAGACACCAAAAACAAGATCTTGTACAGTACTATATCTTGTTCAACTGTGGTCTGGTCTGCATTGGAGACCTACACAAATTTAATCCTCTAAAAATTCCTATCCAAAATTTATAAGCTGTTTATTTAAATACGAATCGAGTTGAAAGGCTTAAAATAATGAGAACCAATATTAAAGTTTTTTACGATACCTACATATCTCCAGCATTTTAAACTCTTTACGAGATATAATGTCATAGAAACCTATCACTTTGCGGTACACTGTACCAATTTCATTCAATACAGAAATGCACACACGAATTCTCTTCAAACCGATACGAATAGTACTCGCAATTGACACCACTCGATTCAAACTAAATCGAGTGAAATTGGAATCGGGACGTCACCAACAACTTACCACGTGGCAGCAATCCAGCGCATCATCCAATCATCGATATTCCTGATTCATTCGATTTACCGACTTGATTCGATTGCTTTATCGAATGAACTTACCTTACGGCGAAACTTTGATGGTTTGGAGTTACTGTGAATGGCAATCGCATTTACAGGACGTATGAATGGAAAGTTTTATATGTGAATGTCTTTAACAAGTTTTTGTCTGCTCCAATTTAGAGTGCTTTAGGCTAATTTTATGCCAATTATGTGGTGAATTGGGAATAGTGTATATGTTAATGTTATTATACATGTAATTGTATTCCCTGTTATAGGTATATACTGTTATATGTAGGTATATCCTGTTTCTAGTTCTGCTAAATCACCAACGTAAATAATTTGAAGTAAATTGATAGCACAAGGAGTCTCAGCATAGCTGTTGCAATGACCAAGCAGTTGCTTATCGTCAGACCATAACGGTAAAAACCCAGGACGGAAGTAAATGCCTTTTAAGCATCATCAGTAACTCTTTAATAATGTGAAACTTATACAATTAAAATTAAAAGTGAACTACCCTCAAATCTTTACAAAAATTCTTATGACACAACGTCAACAAAGATTATAGGCATTCACCTTACACACGCACACTCAAACAAGGCGCTAACACCATCGACTTATAACTCATTTGACACCTAATATGGGCAGTAATATGATACTCATATGCCGAAATACACCTATGAAGTATTGCAGCTCCGGTATAACATAAAACATATAAGCCTTAATGGATTTAACATATAAGAACTAATCGTTTGTCTTTTCTTTAATAACTAAAAACGTTTATACCTTTTTGTAATAGCTACCACTAAAACGAGAGAAGGCGTCTAAAAAGTAGCAGTATTTATGTACCTAGCAAAAATTGTGTCTTTTTTTCCCTCATTCTATAGGTATCTGCTTGAAAGATTCGTTTTTTCAAAAGTTTACAGTTTACAGACCCATCGATAATGATGATCTTTTTACCTGAGGTACTAAGTCTGCTTAGAGTAGAGAAGAACGTCAGAATAGACTCGGCTCCTTCCGCACAATATCTTTTTACTGTCGGGAACTTGATCGCCATGAACTTGTCCCATGCTTGGGATTCAAGTAACTCCTTTAAGATCTCTTTGCGGCGCGCGTCTGTGACGGTGTCGGGAGAGTTTTCAATGCGTTGTGCGAACCATTCTCTCTCTTCTTCTGACTGGGGATGAGAGAAATAGAAGAGGTTAGAAATTTTATGGTATAGATTTTTTCTTTGTTTTTAGGGTAGGTGTGGATTTGCAGTCGCTTAGCAGTGAAAATAAACAACGTAAGGAAACCAACATGTTTGAGAATTACTTAATCCGAGGACATGTGTCAACTGTGGCAGGATATGGGGGCTCAACATGAGGTATCTGCCCAAAATAATGCCCTTAACAGGAATCATAGTTTACGCGGAATCCATAGTTTGTGCAACTCACTCATACACACACTCCATAAAATGAAAAACATTAACAAATGTTAAAAAAAATGCAATTTAGTTTAAAGGTATTTTCACACGCCTGCCCAAATAAATCTAATCATACCCAGGACAGGTGTTGCAAAAACCTTTAGCGTCCGAAGGAAAGTCATAAATCTTCTAGAAAATCTATTAGTTGGGACTAAAGGCCATTCTCAGTCTGAATTGATTCACAGTGAACCTATTAATAATGATATCTGAATTTTTTTGAAAAATCCTTTTTCTTGAATGATTAAATTATATATACTGTGGGACTATTTGTTCCCTTTTTCACGCCGTAACGGAGCGACGGGTCATCCTGATTGATATAGTGGTAGTAGAAGGTCCCAGAGGCAACATAGTAGGCTACTTTTTACTCTGACGACACGAGCGAAACTGAGGGCATACACTAGTCCACTAGAAGTTATATAAAAGCAAAAGTGTATTTGTTGATCAGTTTATTACACTTTTTTTTTATTCTCATTTTTAGGGACTTTTGTTATTACATGTCAGTCCCATTGTATATACTATACTAATTACAAAAATATTAAACTATTATGGAGATGACCTGTTCACCCAACATGATACAAAAAAGCAACAAATCATTGATAATTTCGTGCATTTACTTTGTAGTGAAAATTGTATTTGAAACATTTCTTTTTTCCTACCTCCAAATACGAGAATTCAAACGAGATAGGTCCACAGTAAATGTTCTCCAGTTCTTGTACTAAGCTCTTGACAGGTCGTTTTCCTTCGTAGCCGTATAACAGGCTCACGTCCACCGCATCGTGCTCTGTGAGGCCGTATCTAGATATTTGTAGCTCTTTGATGTTTCTGAAATATAGGAAAAACATTGAAGACCATAATTACTGTTTCATGTCCTCGCTAGATTTCTTACTTAGAAGAAATTACTCTTAGCGATATGGTCACCAATTACAATACTAATTCAATATATTGTAGTAAGTGTTCTAGTATGTTGGCGTTATAACAACGTGTCTATCTACCATCAGGAAAATTGTGGCACAAAAATATGTTTCTGATAAAAAAAAATACAAAAGTTTATTATGACTAATTGAAAGCTAAACATCTACACTAAAATGGGGGAACAGTTTCATACAAAATATTTAAAAATTGATAAGATGCATGGGAAAGTATTTTTTTTAATGCTAATTTAAAGAGGCCGTGGAACATAATTTTATGACTTTTTCTGACCTACTGAAACCACTCTGATTACTAGTTAGCATGTATTATTAATGTTTTATATACCTATAATTAATAACTCACTTGTCCTCCAGTCTGTAAGCGACATTGTCTATGGAAGCCCGCAAGTGGCCGTATGTGCGATATGCCTCGACTAGCTTCTGCGCCCGGCAGTTCTCGTAGCGTTTTACTAATACTTCTTCTGGTAATTCTGAAATTTATTTTATAATAATCATGACCCACATCATGAACACAGTTCAAAATAAATCAATACATACCCTTGATTGTTGATTGGCTCACTCAATTTAAAATGTCAATTTTATCAAAAAAGCGGTTACGTTTTCATGCTCAATAACAAGGGCATTATCTGCCCAAAAAACAATCCAAGCCTGGAATAAACCTAAATTACATGGAAATAATTAGGAAAATAACTAATGTACATTGTACATACGATACGTACTTTTTAAAGTTGGATTTAATGGCTTCCACAGATCAGGCAAAAATAATCAGGCCATAGTCATATCAATTATATTACTTAGTCCATAATAGCAGTAGTGCATTGATGTACCTAATGTATGGGTACGAGGCTGCCCTATTGTTATTATTCGATGAACAATGTCAAACAAGATAACAAATATCAATACGTGTGTACTTTTATAGATAAATATTGAGTGGACACGACTTTGAACTGATTTATAGGATAGCCAATACTGGCTTAACTTTACCAATAACTTGATTTGATGGGTCAATTAAAGGGTAGTCGTTTTAGAAACTGCAGGTACCTAGCAGCTTTATCTTGATATGAAAAAGGTTTTCAAATAATTAAACAAACTGTTTGTCAGTGATAACTTGGTGATTGTTTTTAACCGATAAAATAATGTTCTTTGCATAGCAACCGCGCGAATATTACATTTGATATAGGTCGAGCAGATTGTAAGATAGTTGACAAAACGATAACATGTATTTGTTATTGTAAACCTCCTTATAATATACCAACGCTACCTTAATGTAGAGTATCTGAATTACTTGGAATTACTGGATGACCTAATTAATTAATACATAAACATTTTAACTTATATTGCATTGCATGTTTGTTATCTTGTCCTTGTAACCAACCGTCCATCCCAATCAACGAATTTGATATCACATACGTAGATATGTACCTATATTTGTGTATATAAACATATGTTTGCCATGCCTACAAGCACTTCTACATAATCTGTACCATACCGGCTTCATTCACTTTCCTCGGTCGATGGCCGAACACTCCCGCTCCGGAATGATACTTCATTCGACAATAGCTGCTCCATCTCGCCACTTTCTCTACACCGTTCTTATTTAACACGAACATTGTTATTTATCACTCTTCCATATTCAAATTCACAGAAAAAAGACTACACTAATGTCAATGTCAAAGTGTTTAAATTTAGAACGCGTGCGCGGGAGCGGCCTGCGACGGTTCGTCGCGTACTGCTCGCTCGGATTGGATAGAGATGGAAGATCGGTGTGATAATGATAATTTGATAATGTTGTTGTTGGTGTTGATATAGTAAATGGATTCTATTATGAAATATTAGGAACATTTGTTAGTCAAATTACGATGTATGAGTATAATGATATATATACGCCTTTATGTGGTTGGAATATATAAAAATAGTGAAACGATGTACCGAGCGACGAATTTAATAAAGCTCTTTCTTCAGTAAATTTTCATCTAAAATTACTTTATATGTGATCTTATATTTCTGTAAATTACATTATTTCATGCAATTCGGTAAAGTAGATTGACTCAAAGCATTATTATTACATTATTTGCTTTACCAATAAGAGATAACGTGTATGTAATATGTGATAGAGATTACGTTCAATGGAGTAATTGGCAACAACAATTAATAAAACATTGATAAGCTATTTAATTTTTACGTACCTTGAAAGAGGTCTTCGTTTTATAGATCATTGTGTAACTGTAATTATAAGATTTAACACATTCTCTAAAACTACACTAGATATAATTTAATATTAAGCTAAACATTGTAAATGCCACCTTGGTACCAAATAAATATCTTTTATCTTTATCTTTTATCTATAGATCATCACGTGTAGGTACTCTGTATTCTGTGGCGTCACATATTATTCTCACGTGAAGCTCAAAAACTGAATAGGTTTTGAATACAAGCAAAAACTCTATAGAATACATATCTGATAATTCAAAAATTTAATTTTGTTAAAGGAATAATTTCGTAAAGTCTGAGCCATATTTCATTAGAATCATTTAGATTATTATAGACCCAGGAAATTAATGATAAGGTTCAAATTGGTCTAACAGCGATATAATCGTAAATTAGGCTGCAAAAGTGCAGCGAATTTTGATTTCTTTATCTCCAGAGGTAAGAAGTTTAATCCTAGACTTAATTAAAGCTTAAATCATGCATGTTGTTTGTAGTTTAACTTGTAGACCAAAATATAAATACGTATAGTTTTACTATCGTACCGTATGATATAATTTCAGAAGTTGAGCAATTTCACGTTATTGTTATCAATAAAAATTTGTTCTAAGATTGTTAACATTTACGAGCTCCATGGGAACAATGAAATCCCAAAAAATATTAGACCATCTCAATAAAAAGGATAAATATTGTGAAATGTTTAATCTACCTATGTAAATATTGCTAAAAATAGTTTATTTCAAATCTAGTATGATGGGCACACTGCCCTCTGGCAGTTGGCTGGAGCACTTAGATTATCTTTAGTCTTTTCTAAAGATTTTCTATGTGCCCTTTTTATGTTGTAGTTGGAAGTAGTATGTTTAGTTTTTCTTTCCTTGTTTTTATGTTTTATTAATATTGGTTAGATTATAATCTGTTTTGGCAATTTATGCAATACTAGATGAGATACTATACTACTAATACTCTACTTATAAATATATATTAAACCGAGTATATTTCGTTCTTATAATCGTATACAAAGTTTCATGTAGTACTCAACCTGAAATTGTAGGTTTCCGAATAAAATAGTTTTGTAGTTATAAAATAAAGACAATGTCATTTCCAGGTTCAAGTAGGTTCTTTCATGGGGGTATAGATAACTGAGTGATATAATTTTGGAGCGATATCATACGAGCATGGCAACCAAACGCGATAGGTATTTTATTAACAGCTGCAGATAAATAAGAAACAATTGAAACAGTACTTTTTTGTATTAAACCATAAGTACAACAGTGTTTATTTTTTTTATTTTCATTCGTTAATATAGGTCCGTTTTCTTTCTTCTCATCCAATGAGAGAACCCAGTTCTGGTATGAAGAGTATTTCAAGCCGCCCCAGGGCCTCTGACTCCGACGCTCAACAGCAAAAATCCTTATTATTCACTGATTATTATTATTTATATAACAGGTAAATAAGAATTAACCTTGTGACATAATTTAATTCTATTGTACACTGAAATAATTTTAAAATAACAAATATAATGCATTAATAAAAGTAATTAATCGCTAAGCTGAGCACGCAAGCTTTTTAACCCACGCAAGTACAGAAAATATTGGATCAAAAGCTCTGATATCAAATAAGAATCAGTGTCACAGTTATTTCGTGGGATTCGCATTTCATTTCCCACTTAGAGAAAGAAATATGGAAACAAATCTTACAACGTTTCAAGCAAAAACGTTTCTTGAATATTAGAAGTTAAAGATGAATTTCTCTTGGCAGGTTATTGTGGAAAGGTTTTCTAAAATATTGAGGACAAATCGAGAAGCATTCGTCAGTAAGATCAAGACTCGGGTTCAATATTTCAATGATAACAGCACCTTGCAGAGCTTCGGCTATGTGATATCTTTGACTAACTCTCAACTCTTCAAAAGGTAAGATATTATTGAAATAATGGTACTGTGATTATTTTGCTTACGTTTTAAGGGAACGACTTCGTTGATAGTATATTGATAAATTGTTTAAAATAAAAAGATATGCTTCGTTTGGGTAGTTTACCAGTCATGCAATTCTAACCAACGAAAATTTATTTCAAAGTTTACGCTTTACTTACTTTTTGAGTTCCACTACATAATAGCTTATAATGTATACAGGGTTACAGTAAATACCTCTACACAACCACATAATGTTCTTAATTCCTGAGTACTGTGTAACTTTAGTTATTTAAACAACTCAAGTTTGTCTATTTGTCAATTTTATTTTTTTAAGTTTGTATCATGTTTTTATGTGCGTTTCTGGCGGATCCCGAACTAGGCCACGCTTGTACCTTGGAGACCCAGAAGAGAATTACCTATTTGAGGTAGACATTCGCGCTTTTCTATATCAATAACTTTAACTGATTGGTTTCATTAAACAAAATACACAATAAACACACATATCTTTTTTTTTCAACTTTATTTTAAATATAAAGTAATTTAGAAAATTTATTTACAATAATAAAATATAAAAACAAGGGAAGAAAAACTAAACATACTACTTCTAACTACTACAAATAGGGGCACTTAGAAAATCTTTAGAAAAGCCTAAAGATAATCTAAGTGCTCCAGCCCACTACCAGAGGGCAGCGTGCCCAGCATACTGGCCGCATTACCACGCTGGATGGCAATGCTGATACGTTGAGCCAGAAAAAGGCCAGCATTTTGGTCATGCGTCGCGTCAACCAAGCGCAAAAAAAAAGTAAAATAAAGTAATACTAATTAACTACCTTACAATAATAACACACGTACATTTTCCAGACTATTCTGGCTAGCAACACTGACCGGTTGCTGCTACTGTTCCGGCGTGGTGCTCCGCGGTGCTCTGGGGCTCTACACCCAGGATGCAGTGTCCTACTCCGTGGAGACAGACTACCTGGACTGGAACACCCCCTTCCCAGCCCTCACCGTCTGCGAGACCGCTAATACTTCTAAGATTAAGCGGTTTGTTGAGTGAGTATCCTTCATAAAAGATTTTGACCTATAATCTTTCGAAACTTGATAGCGTCTTGACCAGACCATTAAAATTTTCTTTTAAAACGATAAAGTCATCATTTACAAAAGGTGCCAGAATGTTTTCTTGGTTACATGTAAGTATAGCCATTAGGTTGTTATATAAGAAAACCAAGGAATTTGGCATGGAGTTATACAGTTCTAAATCCATTCATTCTAAATTCACAGAAAAAAGTTCAAAACCACAAAGACATCAATGATCACGTTTGTCAAAGAGATAGCCTTCTGGAACATCATGTTCTGCAAGAGCTGCACCAACTGCAAGATGGGAGTCAACTGTGTGGAAGATTTTATACCATTGGTAGAGCTCGCCAGGTCCCCGTGTGAGGAAATCATGTCCGACTGCTCGTTTGATGGAGAAGAGTTCCCGTGTTGTGACAGGTAAAACAAAGAAAAAACTAGTTGACATATTTTCATGGAATGAATATAATAGTACCTAAAGAGAGGGATGAAATGAAAATCCTTGCATATTTTCTAAAGTAGCCATGTTGATCGTGACCAACTTGATTTTCGCTGTCCAATAAGGAAGACTGACATAACAAAATAAGGAGGTGCCTTTTGTTTATAGAAATATTGAATAGATGTTATCCAAGAAAGGTAAATTAGGTACTAACAAAATTAGTGTAAAAGGCTCAGTAGTTTCTGTGATTATAACTAATCAACACTTACCTACATATGTACTGTCTTTCTCTCTTTCTCTCTATCTCTAGTTACCCACAAACATTAATTCTTTACATTATTATTTAGATGTATAGAAAATCTATTATACTACAAAATATATTTTCAGGTTCAAACCAGTGGTAACTGAGTACGGAGTATGTTTTGCGTTCAACTCACACGAGACCGGCGAAGAGATAGTTCAAGTGAACAGAACTACCGGCTTACCTGCGCTTACATTTACCATTATAACTAGAGCTACAGTATGTATACGAATAAATATAACTCATAAATTAAGATTATTATCACTATTATCATCGTATCTTGTATGTACACTTCTGGCCTTAAGTCAATTCGAAGTTCCCTCGTGATGTCTTCCGTTATTCACATCTAGTGCTGGTCAACTACAGTCCACAGGTCATTACTACTCGGTCGTATTTTAGTACCTACATTGGGATGTTAAAACAGTTAATTATTTGGGGCAGATTGGTTACCAAAATACTAAAACAAGGTAATTATTATTCCCAGATCAAAGTACATGCGCCTGATGAACGGATCAACGTGCCTACAGAAAATCTACTTGGCGAGCTTTGCTATAATTTGGTGCCTGGAATGGACTTTATAGCAGAACTCAAGGTATATTATTATTATTATATTCATAATATTATATATTGTTGTCCCTATGCTACTCCCTACACAGTATTCTAGATTGTTCCTTTTAATATGCTGCTAGGATCTAGAAGATAAGATCAGATTAGGAACATTGATTGACTTAGGGAGACAAAATGTGAGAAAAATCTGTGTTTAAAATTTTAGGAATGTACGTTAATGTTACAACAAACTTCCTTATTTTTCAAACTTTTCTGGAAGTAAATATCAGAACTCCCTCATGTATTGAAACCTGTTTAAAATACTCTACATTTCTCTCTATCTATCTACTCTACATTATTTAGGTGGAAGAGATAGTAAACGACGTGTCAGTCCGTACTATAGCTCCCAGCAGTCGCGACTGTTTGTTCGATGACGAATTCCCTCAGTACTTGGACGACTGGCCATTTGAAGAGTACTCCTATAGCGACTGCATCTGGTACTGCAGGACCATGGCGCAGATACAGATGTGCAACTGCTCTTACCACTTCATGCCAAAGATTGGTGAGTTCCCAAAATACCGGTCTCTATGAGCTCTCGGAAATCAGCAGCAGATCGCAGCTCGATTGTAATGATAAAATTATTGTTGTTGGAGTCTACGTATGTTATTATTGTGTCTACTGACTTGTATGTACTTATAGCTGCTAAGCCATATCAGTGGCCACAAGAGGATTCGAAAACCCTCGACACCAGAGTTGTCCACTATCATATATGAACTTAAACTTAATTAAACTTGTGCTATCTAGATTAGTTTACTATAACAGTTTAGGGTGCAGAAACTCGTTACTAACTTGTTTTAGATTTAGTCTAATTTAACTGATGTATGTTCTAGAAAATGTACCAGTATGCAACATTCAAGGGCTGAAGTGCCTGTCTACAAATCGAAGTAAGTTTCCTTTTCAAAATTCCTTAAATTATAAAAAAAGGATATTGTTTTTACGTCCGAATTATTATTTCAGAATCTATCCAAGTAGATAAGGACTGTCACTGCCCAATGAGTTGCTCCGAAGTGACCTATAGTGTAGTTTATGGTTCTTGCGCGTAAGTGTTTAACTATTACTTTACCTACCTACATATGTTTTAGGGCCGCGCAATTATTATCCTAGCGAAGTGATATTTTACTAATATTATTTTCTTGTTTTCAGTAAAGTGGATGAGACTAGAGATACAATAAAAGGTTTCATAAAGATAGCACAACTACCACACCTGAGAGTACGACGCCAAGCTATCAGGGACATGCTTGGATTAGTGGGTGAGTACTTGCAATAATTGAACTTGCCTTAGAAAAATAGCACGATAAGTTCATAAGGACGAGAAATCGTTGATTGATATTTTGGAATTAGAGGTCACACTACGTTACGTGCGTTAATTTGGGATAAAAAGTATACCTATCCGCTATCCATGTGACCTTGCATAGACGTACTTTTTAACAACTTCTATCTTTACAACTAATTGAAGAATTTATTGTATATGTATATAAAAGGTTGATAAATAATTCTAAGCAAGAATAAAAGTAGATATACACTCATATTAAGTTACTAAGTAATAAATGCTGAGCTGCGATGATAGTTATGTTTTTGTAAAATTATACTTTGAAAGAAAGATTTTTTATATTAAAAATTAATTAAGTATTTATACATTTTTGTTGCAGTGGATATAGGCGGAGTGATCGGGGTGTTTTTCGGAGCATCACTGTTGAGTTTCTTGGAAATTGTTTACATTTTCTGCATACGAAAATTCTAGGCTATTGTATCATACCAAAACTAATTACTTTTTTTATATTTATTTAATTATTATTACATATAAAACTTTATGCTTAATCTTTTTAATCTTTTTGACATTCAAGCTTACTGTCTTTATTGTCAATTGAATTACATTTCATAACTAAATTTCAATCTAAATTAACAAGTTATTTATTTGAAAAATTTGGAGTCAAAATTTTATAGTGAATTCACAGATTACCTAAACCTAAAATGTTTCCTAAATTCTTTGTTGTATTATTCGCTGCAATATTGATATCGGCATCAGCTCGGAAACTTGAGAATGGCACCAGGGTTTTTGAAACCAGCGATGAAGATCTAAAACCTGATCCTTGGAAGCTAAGTAAGTATTAGTAGTTAGGAGACATAATTACTTTTAATATACTTACTAGATGATGTCCTTGGTACTTTAAACCATTTTTTTATTTTTTTTACATGATATAGGTTTACGCTTGACTACAACTTGCCTGATGTTAAGCAACGTTATAGTCTACGATCTAGCGCGCTTGCCTAGAAGAAACCGGTTTACTCTCGACTTGAAGACCGACAAATTATAGTTCAAGGGGAATAGAGATTCGGGCAAGGAGTTCCACAGTTGGGCTGTTGGCATATTTTATCTTCTTATCATATAGAAGTGGCCAACTCTTATATGATAGCTCTCACTAAGAGTTTTAATAGCCACCTCTTGGCTTAAATACTGCCGTACCTACTATAACAAACAAAATTTTCCGTTTTCAATCAACACTAATACTTAGTTATTTATAACGAGTAACTAAGGCTAGCTAGGTTTTATTTACTTATGTGAGATGCTTTTATAGTTAAAGTTCGGAATATCAATTACTATTAAGAATGACAACACGACATCATAGACACAATCACGTCTTACTCGACTTAGTTGACAAGATTTATCGAACCATAAACTGATGTTTGTAATAAGTAAAATTCTCAAATTCCGACGCCAAAATTCAAATCATACATTCCTTTAAATGGAAATCGAGGTATCAAAAGGAACAATTCCAAGGTGCGTCGACAGTTTGGCATTTTCACTCCTTATCAAACCTCTACGAATAATTAGTACTTAAGAATTGTAACTCCTTACAGATGTCACATCGAAAATGTTACCGCATCTCATATGTCTTATACGCAGCTTGCTCGTTATTGATCGCAGCTTGCTCGTTATTGATAACGATGCCGGATATAGCCGATTGCTTGAGATCGCAGTTGTCAGGCTAAAAGCTTAAGCCCCACTCAACAACTCAACCGCGGCGGCGACGGTTGACTCGTTGATCTCGTGGATTATTATGACTCCGTTACATTTCTATGATATCAGTTTTGTAGTCAGGATACGTTTTATTGGAGAGAAATTCGAGTTCCGTTACCTTCAAATTGTTTCCCAGTTTCTCGTAGTTTCGTTACTCCTTTTTGGAAGTAGAAAACTGATTTTTTTGTCGCAATTTCGCTGAAACCTTCATTATAGGCGTTGCTAGGTGAAAGAATTCGGAAGTTAAGCATTTGGGATTCAATCTACTCGTACTTCTGACAAAAAGCCTGAACCTGTCTGTATTACTAGGTATATAAATATAACATTGATATATATAACACTAAGTAAGAAATATTCATAGTGATCGTATTTCGGAAGAATGTTGTCAATTATTCCACGTTTTTCTTTCCATAAAAGATATTTTTCCAACAATTACTATCTACTACCATTTCCTCCCCCAGACCTGCCCCCCGGGCTGCAGTGCAACATGTCAGCCTGCAGCCACCCCTGTCCTGGGTCTAATCCTCCTCCGTACTGCCCCAGAAACCTCGACTGTCCTCTCACTGGCTGCGCCTGTATCTTCATCTGCCCGGACAGGTCAGTGTTATATGGAGTTGTGTGTATATAGAGGAATACACCCAACGGAAGACCAGCGCTGATTGCTTCCAGTAATCACCATTGCTAGTTGGGGCTGTGTTGGGGTAGACTTATTTATTTATTGTACGAGTATGTACATATGTGTGTGTGTATATTTGGTAAATCTGTCCCAACAAATGTTTTTCTATTCTAATCTATTCTATTCTACAACTAAAAACAATCATTTATTTAAATGATACATACTAATTATATAAGAAAATATTGTACATAATATTAGAAAATACAGAGATATTTATACAAATTAGAATAATCTTTATTTTCTTAGCCTAGGTATTTCAGCTTTTGCTTTAAAATTCAGTTTATTTATTTCGTATTTTAATTTCCAGATGGGTGTGTTACGAGACTCAGCACTGCAAAGATTACCGCAGATACCTAACTAAGATACCTTTCATACCGAGCGTCACACCGGAGAACCTGAACTATTATCCTTTTTAAATTATCTTGGCATTTATAAATTGATAATCTGTTTTTATGTAAAATATTGGTCCCAAGTCAATACATGATTAACTTTTTTTTTATATCTATTGTTTTGCCATCTTGTTGTACAATAAAAGTTACCAACACAAGGTTTTTTTTATTAATCTAGAATCTGAAAATTAGTTTAGTAATTGTAACTGTCTAAAATAACAAATTAATTAAATTATTCTCTTATACCTTCTTATAAAGCTTTATTGTAAGCACCACCATACCACCCTAAGGGCCTGGCAAAACCTATATGTGTGAATCCATTAAGTAAAAAAGCATTTTCAATATATCTGTAAAGTAAAACAACGAAGGCTGCGATTTATTTCAACACGCTTTTGTACTCCGACTACCATTCACACGGACCATTAATGAACTGTATAAATACTGGCTTACTAATGACTGACGCATAACCTTTTGAGGGTGGAACATACTATGATGACTTTTGCAACCTGTCTTCGAAAATGTACACAAGTACTTTAATCTATACTAATATTATAAAGCTGAAGAGTTTGTTTGTTTGTTTGAAAGCGCTAATCTCAAGAACTACTGGTGCGAATTGAAAAAATCTTTTTGTGTTGGGTAGACCATTTATTGAGGAAAGCTTTAGGCTATATAACGTCACGCTGCAACTAATATGAGCGAAGAAACAATGGAAAATGTGAAAAAATCGGGGAAAATGATTCATCTTTGAGGGCTTCCGTTGCGTGTGCTGCGAAAACGGTTCAAGATATCAAAAAAATATGTATGTAAGTATTATTCCTCTTGAAACGATCTAACAAAATGTCTGCAACAGTATATGTTTATCTTTCTCACTAGAACCGTTTTTATGGTAATAATTATTCCATGCGGACGAAGTCGCTGGCACAGCTAGTTTTAATATAAAGTATTTTTTTGTTCCACATTTTCGTCATACTTCGAGTAAGCCATATACTAAAGCTACGCTTACAAGGTATTGCGTGTTGCCTTGCTAGATTTATGCACTACAATTTTCTACCAATAGGTAATTCTTCTGAGGGTTTCGCTGTCGAAATTCAATTCATTAATACGACAGCATTTTGTTCTGTTATAAGTTGCTGTTAGTAGCTCTGTATGTAATGGACAGTGGACAGCCATTACTAACTGTCAACTCAGAACGAATCGTCCACGTGCGGTATGTTCGCAATAACGCCGTAAATTTACCCATAAATAAGGACAGAACATGCCAACTTTGGAGTGTGAGTGAGATTTGAGAATTGCTGATGATATTTATCACATTTTATGATAGGTAAAGTTTATGAGCGCATAGGTATGTGTAATATTGGATAGACATAAACAATATAGACGTTCACTATTCATCAGACAGACCCAGGTATCTCCCCAATGATTTTCAGTGGATTTACTATCCTTATGAGAAATACGACTGAGAAAGAGGACAAGGAAGGCTTGTAAGAAAGATATATTTTCACACGATTGTTTTTACTGATAATCCTTAATCCTTAACACTACATAAAGTACTATACTCCGGTTCAGTCAGCATCTGCAAAAAAGGATTAGGCCACACCCATGTCATGAAATTATTTCACCAAAATATGAGAACTTCACAAACCGTGAAGCCCAATTTTCAGTCCAACGCTGTCTGTTTGATTTATCGAGCGAATAAACGCCGGCTCACGGCGGCATTTGAACGAGCTCCGACTTTGAATGATAAAATTGCAGCTTTCGCGGTTCATTTGGTTCCAAACTTTGGGAAATATATTTTTGGAGCATAATCGGGCTTAGAGTACACTGCGTTTATTCTTTAATATAGCAGTTCAGATTATCTTATTATTGTACATAATTGTAGTTAGGAAGAGTTAACTTTTAGCGACGAAGTCGCAATTACTGTATACACAGAACATTTATAGCATTTTTTATGTATACAGAGAACATATAACATATACAAAATAATCTGTATGTTTTATATCAAATGCAAATATGTGTTTAATTGGAAGAGCTTTTTCCATTCTCTTTTCCTTTTTGAGGATTTCCATAAGTCAAACGCCGATGAATCAAATATGATTTCGTAGCTATATACATATAAGGAGTAATATTATAATCTTGAGCCCAATACGTTAACGACTGTTGACATCCTTAAAATCCGTATTATGATTCCCAACCTAACGTCGGTATTTTATGGCTACCATAAACATTTATTAATATCTAAGTAAGGCCCAGAGTCTCATGAAAATATGTCAATGAAAAACCTTGTTATACTGATTTATAAACAGGCCTATATATCGAAGACGTTGGTAAGCAAGAAAATCCCTGAGTTGATGGTAAGCAACATATGTTTGAAGTAAACTAACTTACCATATAGGATGTCTGTAAATAATTAACGTCTACCGGTTTAGACAGACCATATGCAAAAATATACGCACAACGCCGTACCACGGATGTTTCCGACTTATTGCATACGTAGTAGGTATCTCATTTTTGAAACCGATTCTTGAGATTAGCTCGACAAAGCGCATTAAGTACTAAACAAACATTTCCTATATATATGTATAATAAGTAAATGTGTATTGAACGAGATGAGTTTAACTTGTGCTTATTGAAAATATGCCAATTCTTATCTACTCTACTATCTACCGCAAGTTTTCAATTATTGAAATCCACTGTTAAGTTTATATTAGAGGAATGACCCTGAAAATGTGAAAACTGTTAATAATTAAATTTAAATGCAAAAAATAGTTAAATAATTAATTTGAGAAGTGGGTCGGTCGAAAAATTCAAATTTCCTGTTTCGGACAGACCGCGGACTCTCACTGTGGAATTGTTGAAATGACAAAATATTTTATAACAAATACAAGGTGTTGTGGGATGGGTGGGACAGGTGACATATTATGGGGATATTCCAGTGAAAAGGTAGGAAACACAAATGCTGTACAAATGTGTGTGTGTGTGTGTGTGCTGAGCAAGTGGAAATATCCCAACAGATATTCGTAGAGCAATGTATTGACATAAGAAGTCTTTTATATACATAAGATAAAATCAGAATTGTATGAAACTTTTAAATCAGTGATACTTATTTAGAGGTAAGCAATAGTAATTAAAATAAAATAATAATAAACTAGCTGTGCTCACGTTAAGAAGTATTATTATCAATCTTCTTCTTATCGAATGAGAGTAGCCAACTCTGGTGTAGAGAGTTTACCAAGCCGCCCGAAGGGCCTCTGACAAGGCATAACGACTGCCGTACTAGACAAACAGCCGGGACCAACAGTTTAACGTGTCATCCGACCCACGAAAGCGCCCAAAATAGAATGCCACTTTTCGGTCACCCATCCAAGGATCGCGTCGACCTTTGCTTAATTTGATTTAACTTTGCTTAATGCATTGGTAATCGCATGAGATTGCCTCCGCTACCTGAGCTACAGGCTTTATTATCATTTAAAGTTTCATACAAATTTGCAACTTCTATTTCACCACATTATAAAGTGAAATATCCAAATCAAATGAAATATACATCGTATTAAATATTAGCGTGCCAGAGTACAGCCTAATCGATCCAGTGATTTGGTTTGAGTGTTGATAAAAACTTTCACATTGTATTTTGCATAAGCAACTCATTTATTAAATATTCAGTATTCACAAAAGCGGCTAGACTCTGAAAGTTAAAGTTTTTGCATATTTACAGCTTACGGCACTTCAGTATAAAACATTTCATTAATAGTAATACTCGCGTAGATATTTATTCCGAGAAAAACGAACGAATCATCAAACATAAAATATTTACTGGCCTATTTTTTATTGACTGCTCTGTTAGCTTAGTTGGTAGTGGCTC
The DNA here is from genome assembly GCA_964023185.1 of Macaria liturata. Taxonomy (NCBI): domain Eukaryota; kingdom Metazoa; phylum Arthropoda; class Insecta; order Lepidoptera; family Geometridae; genus Macaria; species Macaria liturata. Next base: position 2,437,089 of record OZ026819.1, read on the forward strand.
TGCCTTCTAATCTAGAGGTCGCGGGTTCGATTCCCGCATGACACAAGTATTTATGTACTTTAAAAATTTATTATCACTTGTGTTGAGTCTGGTTGTTTGTATGTATAATAAGTATGTATTTACAAAAGAAAAGTATATAAGTATTATATCCGTTATCTAGTACCCACGACACAAGCGTTTGCTTAGTGTGGGGCTAGATGGCGCCGTGTGCAATGTCCCGGAATATTTATTTATTTATTTAACAATTACTCATTTTACATTAATGTTTCGATTTAAATTTACTAGATCCATTGGTAATTTTCCTATCAACAAAATCTTTCAAAAGTTGATCAAACACAGATTCGGTTCATATTTATTATCGCTTCTCGGAAAATCATCCAATCTATGTTTTTGATACCATGCCATAGGTATTTTTACGATACAATATTTTCTACAGTAGGCATCAATATTTTTAACAAGCGATCATAAAATATTAATATTGGCTTCAAAATGTTTTAAATGTGTAGTAACAATGAACTGTTGGCTACATAAACGTTGTTAATTTTTTTTTTAATCAACTGAAGCTGTTATTTCGGTTTATTATTATAAGTAAATATTTGTTATTTGATATTTCTTATCTGTTTTGTTTCATATGTGTACCTACCACATTTCTCCTGAAAGGTTTTTTTTCTGTAAGCTTATTAAGATGTGTTTTGCCTACTTTAGCAATGTTTAGGTTTGACTTACTCCATTATAAACAAGAAAGTCAAAAGAGTCCAGAAAATTCAATAAGCCTAAGGATCCTCGTTGCAAAGATTCCTTTCGTTGAAGATTTATAAAAACTTGAGCCTATCTGTTGAAATAAATTGCTTTTTTCATTAGAATTTCTCCATTTTAATGGAGAAAATTTCCTTAATCATTGCCATGGTATTTTTAAATTAAATTTGAGCCCCTATTTGAGTGTACAAAATGGCAGATATATTTTTTATGAAAATATTCTACATAATGTTGGAATCATTGATGAAACTGTCGTTATTAGCTTATTTTTTTTCTTATGATTTTGATACACAAGAACTATACAATTATGAACTTATAAATGATTACTGTACACCCTTACAATGACTATTCATGGATTACTCAATCAATTTATAAAGATGAAGTTAACAATATTTAAGTTAATCATTATATAAGACATCACTGTTGTTTTAACCATGCACACAAATAAATGTAGATGACTTGTATTTTCAAGTTATGTGTGGATTTGCACTCGCTTAACGGTGAAGGAAAACATCGTGAGGAAACCGACATGTTTGAGGACCACAATATTCGAGGACCATGTGCCTTCCGTGGAAGGACCTGGGCGCGCACCACGATGTATCTGCCCAAGAGAACTCCCCTAGAGAATTAATTCTGAGGAGGAGTCACGACCCTCAGTCATGAGGAAATAGGACAAATAAATCACATCTTCTTCATATTTTAATATACATCTATCACTTTGGTCAACTTATGTATCTGCTTATGTCTCGCCTGTGCTGGCGGCGCACGCGCACACGCGCGCTGCCTGCTGATGCCTGCTCACGCGCACATTAACCAACTAGTTGTTAGCCATGGACTACATAACTTAAGACACCTAACTGCCATTTGATCCACTTACACAAACAGCATTGTCATCTTATGTTTACAGCACATTATCATCTAGCAATTTGAACAATATAATAAATCCATTAAGGCTTATATGTTTTATGTTATACCGGAGCTGCAATACTGCATAGGTGTATTTCGGCATATGAGTATCATATTACTGCCCATATTAGGTGTCAAATGAGTAGTTATAAGTCGATGGTGTTAGCGCCTTGTTTGAGTGAGCGTGTGTAAGGTGAATGCCTATAATCTTTGTTGACGTTGTGTCATAAGAACTTTTGTACTTATAGATTTGAGGGTAGTTCACTTTTAATTTTAATTGTATAGTTTCACATTATTAAAGAGTTACTGATGATGCTTAAAAGGCATTTTATAACTGTAATTAGGTATTGTATCTTTTATTGTATCTCTTAGTTTATTATTCTTTGTCATGTAAGTATTCATGTTACATAATAAATAATAACTATGACGTAATTTACCTATACCTAGTATTATATTGGGAGATGACTCTGGCCTCGTAACACAGTCTTACGGCTACCACGAGGTCAGAGGATTCACATGTTATTGTACATTATTTACGTCAAATAAACGAATTTTGTATTTGTATTTATTTGTATTTAGATCTCTGATCTGATGTTATAATGAATTGAGAAATAGATACTGTAAATCTGTCATGAGTCAAATGTATGCATACGTAAATACATTGTATATGTGTATAATATGTATTGTATGTCATATTTCTTAACTACATCCATAGTTTTCTGTACCCTACTATCTGTAAAAAATATTCTCCCCGCTATTTCAATTCATTTGCAACGTCGTTCGGTAAAGTTATCCCTATACATACATAAGTACATAGTAACGGTCTCCGGGACCATATCCGCCATTTAGGTTGGCTTACCCGGGTTACAGTTGTATAAATCTCTGGTAAACACGGTGCCAAGAAATATCCCTGATGGTGCTCCCGTGACCTCAAATTTTGTGGCGGCCCAAATTTGTACAGAGCTCTTTATAGGAATGTGTCTATTTGTACCTCGTGTAATTGTTAGGTATTAGTTTTCTGTTACTCGTATCTCAGAGATGAAACGTGTCATCTATACAAGTTTGGCGTTATTTATATAGAAGAGCATTCGAGGATAATTCTTTAGAGACAAATCAGATTTTCTATCTCAAAAAATTAATAACACATATATTTCGCTGTTCTTTTGCTAATAACCGGAAATATTCAATTACTCATATTAGTGCATTTTTTGTGTTCCTGAAGATAGTTTTCATTTTGTTGATATTATTGACTACCCTGTATTTAGTTTCCTGTTCGCATTTATATCTGAGACATTTTTAAGGTTCAGATAGGGGTTGCTTTTTGCCATTACTAATTTCATTTTAAATAGCATCATTTTTTTTCTAACCTTTTCCAATATAAAAAATACAAAGTAAGAGATTGTATCACCATACATTAAAAAAAATGAGACTTTCTCTGACATAACCATGCAAATGATTTAAACATGTCTTTCAAAGGACAGAATCAAAAGCTGCACACATCGAATATTTGACGTTTTTATTCAATCCGCGATTTGTTGGAATAAACGATTTGAGCTCCTTTACTCGACCAGGCGAGACATGGTTGGCATCTTTGATCATCTTTTCACAGTGGTTGTGAGACGTAGACAACCTTTCCTTACTTTTACCTTTATTTACAGAATTCGTTTGAAAGAATATTGTGTAGGTATATTGTAGGAAAATGTGATCTAGAATAATTGCAACACATAAAACAAATTAGTACTTATGTTAGTTAAGAAACGGCCGATGCTTTTTATGGGACGGGCGGTTATATAAAGATTGCCATTTGCTGCGCTCTTAAAAATATTTTTTGATTTGCTTCTATGCCTCAATATCAAAGAAATAACACCATGATGCAATGAACAATACGTTTATACGGATTTCTATTCTTTAAATACTTTTATCAAAACCTTCGTAAAGGAAACCGTACAATTTTACTACCATCTTTATAGTTACCTAAAACATAAACAAATTCAAAGTGTGAACTAGATGTACGTTCGTAGGTAAGTGAATGAAGCGAACACAGCAGTAACTGTTTCCACCGCGAGGGTGATTCCGGTAGATTTATGGAACACCACACGAGTCGATACCGAGGAGTTGTGAAGGGAATTATAGCTCTACTTAGACTACACGTTGCGTTTATGGTAACAGACGACATGTAATTGTGGAATTCCTTAGAGAGGAGGTCAGCTTGGTAAGCGTAGTGATATACATAAATAATAAATATTTTTTTATTATTAACATATATGTATGTATATAGTATAGGTGGAATAGAAAGACTAATGTATAGAGGCGTAACAATTCACGCCGCAGAACCTATAGTAGTCACCCTACAATATACATATAGTAGACGTAGCAATCGGATTCGTTGAGACAAATTTATTTTATCCATATCTTGATCACTTTTTTTACTAGGTTGCGGGAAAGAAGTTGTTAAAGTGGTAAAATGCGTTCTTATATTGTTCTAGTGTATATTTACGTTAAAATAGAGTTCTGTTAATTCATTTATATTATGTATGAAATGAGTATGTAGGTATAGGTACTTACCCTAGTTGAACATTAGTTTTGTTGCTAATCATAAGTGGGATATTAACCATAAAAAATCACCAAATCGTATACTAAGAAGAGTCATTCTCCAAATTTCTAGATCTGTGGTTAATACCTTTCGATTTATGTTCATAACAAATAGTGTAATTTATGTGCCGCTTACTCACTAGCGCTTTCATCTGAATTCAGATGAAATATTGACATCGGAATACTTCCGGCAGGGATATCCATAGATAACAATAGAGCCTGTTCAGTGTTCATAAAATATGAATGAATTAATTAAAAACCTGTAAAATAAGCCTAAACCAAACCCATCATTATCATCATCAGCCTGTTATCGTTCACAGCACAGCTGCCTCTATTCTAAAACGCCATTCGTCCCAGTCCTTTAATAGTGAAAGCGTAAAATTTGTTGTAGTTTTTAAAAGAAATAAAAGACCTAACAAAGAGTCTTCTTTAATATATCATATTTGCAATTTAACTTAAAGTTTACCAAGTTACTACACGGTAAAAGTTAAGTATATAAATTGTAATAGCATCGTTCTCTGAAATTTAATTAAGATACATGTTCATGATTAAGCATTTCTGTTTTACTTTTTATCTTACTAACTTTAGCCATGGTTCTCACCGCTAAAAGTTAATTACATCATGAAAATAATGCTCAGATTTTAAATGTACCTGCTTGCTTTGAGTTGCGGCAAAATTTCTGCCTCGTTTTAAAAGTTAATCTTGTTAAGTAATTAATTTGGACTAGGCTTGCTTAATCCACAGTTAAGAAAAATATGTTGAAAATACGTTACGAAAAATAATAGAAGTGATTTTCTGCTCGGAATTTGCATGAAAGATTTGAGTTTTAACGCAAATTGAATCAAAATCATTCACGGACGATATGTTAGAGCCAGTTTTAGGGGCTGTCATTAACACCAAATCTTACACAACAGATTGAATAGCAAAGATTATGGTATTTCAATCAATCAATCAATCAATATAGCTTTATTGTACACCAGAAAACAAAATACAAAACAATTTACAGTAAAATTACTTAACCTAGGTACAAATAGTACATTGGGCGGCCTTTTCGCGTAGAGCGATCTCTTCCAGGCAACCTTAGTAAAGATCGCTAGGAAAGAAACATGTAAAATTGGGCGGCCTTATCGCGTAGAGCGATCTCTTCCAGGCAACCTTAGTAAAGATAGCTAGGAAAGAAACATGTAAAAGTCGGTGGCGTACAAACAACAACATAACAGATACCTTAACAAACAAACATACCAAACACTAAATTATTGCTAGGAAAGCAAAAGAAAAAAAACAACAACTAACAAGTAAGCTAAGGGAAAATAAATGCATTGTATTTCTATAAATCGTACCTACAAAGTACATAAACCCAAATCTCTAGCAGTGTTCGTTACATATAAACAGACTACTAAATTTTCGCTTAAATTGATTGGTTTGGTCCGAGATTACCTAAATTACTTTTATTTATTTAAATGGTTACTTGGAAGCCGTTTTAACACGCCTGTGGTAATTTTAAAAGCTTTATCATCTGTGATTAGAATTATTATTTCGAAATACCCATATTTATGTTCGCATAACGGTTTTAATGTTTATTATTCGTTCGTGAACTGAAATAGATCGTTTATGTTTACTTTTAAAATGTACACTTTGGCTAATTTCGTTCCAAAATACAAAATGTTGATCGTACAAAGTTCTAGACAAGTCTATACATTGGTAACCCTAAGCTACTAAGAAGAAATTTATTATTATCCCCAAGCTAAGACTGTTCTAACAATGTTCTATAGTCTGGATTATCCGCCAAATTGGATGGAGATGTTTGGATAAAGCAGTTAGGAAATAACTTCTTTACTGGCAGACCGATGTTGGAATATAATAATGGAGTTGGAAGTTATTAGAGTTTGAAACAAGGTATGCTTAGTTGGCAGTTACGATCGTAGTTTTGACAATTTGCAATGATCTGCATTTAGTTCTGTGTGTTTACGAATAAACCATTCTCCGTATATTAAAATAAATAATTAATGTAAACTTATTTTTATGTTTCAGCGTAAAATACACTATATTATAAACAACTGACACTTTTTTTCCTTAACTTTTGGGTGTAATCCGCTTTGGGAATAAAAAATGTCATGTGCCCATCCAATTTTCCCGGAAAACTTTCCCTAACTTTTTCTATAAGTACTTCGTAATATGTAATATGGAATATTTAATATTGCATGAAGGAATATTCTTACAATCTCATCGTACGAAATTAAATATTTGTAAGATTAAATTCTGGTTCTGGTTTAATCAGGCTTTCTTATATTAGTAAACTAGACTTAGGTTGTGCTTTCGGTAGTAAAGTAGTTTTTTCAGATTATTTATTACTCTCACTACTCGTAATTTTGGCTCTATGGGCCTCCAGCAGATCAAAAATATTGTTTTATGCCATGTTATAAATACGTATGTTGATTTAATCTGTGGTTTAGTCTTAGTCGTTTCCACTGGGTTGAATGTTTCTTCTTATCGAATGAGAGGTTGCCAACTCTGGTGTCGAGAGTTTATCAAGCCGCCTTAAGGGCTGACATGGCTTAACGACTGCCGTGCTATGTCAAACAGCCGGGACCTACAATTTAACGTGTCATCCGGCTAGACTGAAAAATAGTTAAAGAAAAGGAAAAGGAAAACAAAACAAAAAATTCTTTAGCTTGAGTTTATTTACGTTTTGGATATATTATAAAAAAGCGTTATACAACAGTATTTCTGGACGCATTTGCAAACAACACTTCATATGTTGGCTCCATACATACATATGACAATATAAAATAAGCGCTTCAAATGATATAAAAAATACAACAGTTAATGAGAACATTATCAAAAAGATATTATATAAAAATTGTTATACAATATTGACTAGAATTCACGATAAATTACTATATTTTTATGATATTTTATGAACAAATACAAAATTTGATTAAGAATTCCAAGTAATTCCAAAAGCCATTTAAAAAATCATTGATTTGGTTCAAATACAAAACATTATTTGTAAAAAACGTAAAAGAGATTTTATCTAGAAGTATTTCTTATGTACATATAAGTAAATAAACTTCACACCAATATCTTCACTCTATATATACTATTATATACTAAGTAAAAAAGTTTACTTGAAACACACCAGCAACCACGCAAGACTGTATGTACATTTATAAAGCTGACATATATAATACAACAATTTTATTGTTTTACAACGGATATTCGCAGAAAAGGCTGCCAAGAAAACATTTATGGTCAAAAATGTCATAGGATAATAATTGTTAATATTCATGTTATTTTTATATAAGAGTAATATGACGATAGATAAAGTCTTACGAGGTTGCTAGTATAATTTATATAACCGTGTCATTAGATCTATCCAAACTGACGAATAGGTACATGGATCCACTTAAGATCGATGACATACCATACTCCATACCAATTTAAATATTACACTTTGAAACTTATAATTTAATCGAACCGGGCGAAGTAACAAAAAGACGTAGAAGATTACTCGTATATTGACTTAATTATTATTTTCTCCTTTAACCCCATGCCTGTAAACACATTCGGGTAGGCACTAGAGAGCCAGCAATGTAAACTTTAGTTTATATATACATTACTAGCGGACCCGACAGACTTCGTCCTGTCTGTTGACTCTTTTACTCTTTAGTTAGTTAGAAAACGTTTGTATGGGATAAAGAAAAGGGCGGCTTTTAGGGATTTTCCGGCATTTTTTCGAATTTTTTCGCCGTAGAAACCATCCTTTATCTTCAACAAATATAAAAATAAGAATTGGCCAAATCGGTCCAGGCGTTGTTGAGTTATGCGCTTACCAACACATTTTGCGATTCATTTTTATATATAAAAAGATTAGTTGGTAAGATGAACATCATGTATAACCTAGTTGTCCAGACAATAAATATGCATTTCATTTAATTTCAAGAGTAGTCGTTAAAATAAGTCAGTTTTGACGTCTTTGATTTGCGATTCGTTTCCGAACGGAAACGTTCCAAATTCGTGAAATACCATACAGGAGAGGGCGAAGTAGAGGTGGAAAAATTAGAAAGAAACCCCAACAGCATGTGGGATAACAGTTAGGAAGAGATAGAGGTCACATACCTTTAATCACCGCAAGAACCGACGAATCGTATCGATATATAAAGAGTATACGTTATGTAACTTCGACCGGTTCGTTTTAATTACCAGTGTAAGTTTTGTTTTTAACCGCAGTCCTTGAAGTATTATAAATAAGTATTATATTTTACTTAACAATAGGTACATATATACACAGTCTGTTCAATTCAGTCCTTTCACACCTTGGCGTCGGCCTGTGGCTTCACGCCCAGGCGTTGCTGCATCAGGTGGGTGGGTGCTGCATGGGCAGTTCCTTGTCTTTGTCCTTGCCCTGGGGACTGCCTCCAGGGTCACCTTCCCCGCTGTTGCCGCTATTGATGGCTACTGATGTTAGTGGGACCTGCGGGAAAAAATATATGTTAGTTTATAGTTATTGATAAATAAAAAAGATTAACAAAAATAATATCAATCGGCAGGATTCGATCCGGATATTTTTGAAAGCCTGGATTCTTTACGCCATTACGCATCGTGCCGTTTTTAGAAATACATCGTACGCTAATTAGGACAAAGGATTGGTATAAATTTATAATAAATTTCATGTTATTAGTGTAAGGTTTCCTAACAATAACCCTAAATTTACCGGTTATTTGCCGGTAATTTACCGGTAAATAATATTTCATCGACTGGCCACACTGGTGGCCGCTTGGTGGGGCGTGACATTCGGAACGGACGGCAATTCGAAGCTAGCGCTCGAGGCGAGCGGACGTACGAAGTTACCAGCTTGCAATATAAAGATACTTACTAAGTTACTTTTGGTATTTCAAGAATTATACTCACATTGTCATTTATATATGTTCATGTTTTAATTACTATCGTCAACACCTTCAGTCTGGATAGGCAGTTTACATCTCAGAAGCCAGGGATTACCTAACCAATGAAAATGTAAGTACGCGCCTACAACATGATTATAACCTATGCAGTCAGATTTCTTTAAAGCCTTTGTTTGTTTGCTTGACTTAAGTTTTAATCTAACGTTAAATCATATAATGTTGTTACGTGAATGCATAAAAACTACCTACATTCGCAGTTCATTGTGTTTTTTTTATATATCCAATGTTACTTTAAATAGTTTTATCGTATTAACTAGAAAAAGTTCGAAATAAAGTAAAAATAATAATAATAATAATAAAAAAAAAACAGTTTTGTGTATCCCGACTGTGCGGTCAGGGGGTTTATAAGGGGGATCAAAATTTCATTATTTTTTGCGTAGGACGCATAGTTTTCGAGATTTTGGGTATTTTATTGTCTCGACACCTTTCATATTGCCCGAATTGATATCTAATGCACACAATCTTCGGCTACGAGTTTCAGATGATGGAACCAAGTGATGCTCGAGCTGGAGCTCGAGCTGCAACGAGAACGAGACGCGGAGCAACGGCGCCAGCGGAGCGTGCGCCACGGGTCACCACAAGAAGCGACACGTGGGAGCCGCAGCCGCAGCCGTCGACGCAGCCGTGGTACCAGCCGTCGCCGCAGCCGTCGCCGCAGCCGTGGCCGCAGCCGTGGCCGCAGCCGTAGTCGCAGCCGTAGCCGCAGCCGTAGCCGCAGCCGTAGCCGCAGCCGTGGTACCAGCCGTGGCCGCAACCATGTGCCCGATGGGGACTATCGAGGAGATTCAAAAGGTCACGTAGTCCATCCTTTTCTTCTAAAGACGTAACTCAAATTATTAAGTCTATTAAAGATTATCCTCCCGTCACAGCCGGGCCATAGCACACAAATGTCGAATAAAGATAGGAAAAACATAATACCTGAGTTTAATCCTTCAGAGAAAAACCAGCGCATGGATATTTGGCTTAAAAAGGTTAATGAATGTGCGATGGTCTACGGCTGGGACGAGAGGAGCACTGTACATTTTGCTATGCAAAAACTGTCCGGGCTAGCTAAAACATGGTACGAAAGTCAGAGTACTATTTTGTATAGCTGGTCGGAATAGCAAGCCAAACTATTAAGCGCCTTTCCTTGCGACCAAAACTATGGGCAGTTGCTTGAAGACATGTTAAAGCGCAAAAGTAGGATTAATGAACCTATTCAAAACTACTTTTATGAAAAACTTTCCCTCCTTAACCAATGTGATATAAGCGGCAAGCGCGCCGTCGACTGTGTTATCCACGGGATTAGTGACAGGACCACGAGGTCTAGCGCACTAGCACTACGGTGCGAGGAACCTGACGATTTATTGAAGTTCTTTATGAGCAATTATAGAGATCCTTACACCCCTCAACAATTATATTCGAAGGATCGTAATTCAAATACGAGCGACGATAAATAAAATAATCGCTCTAGCATAAAAACCAATCCTGGGTTGATCTGTTACAATTGCAAAGAGAAAGGGCACCCGTTTTCTAGATGCCCAAAGCCTCTAGTGAAATGCAGCAGTTGTGACAAAGTAGGGCATAAAGCTGAACTCTGTCGTTCCAAACAAGAAACGAGATCGAGTAAGGCCGACGGGGTGGCGAAAACTATGCTTATAAGTAGTTCAAAACCTAACGATAAATTTACCAAGGAGGTTATAGTAGAGGACATGCCGAACCAAGCGTACATTGATCTGGGCAGTGAGGTAACCTTAATTGCTCAGTCATGTTTGGCAAATCTCGGGTTATCTCACGACCATATTCCATCCACTATGAAAGGTTTCGGCAATAGCCTTGTGAGTTCATTGGGTTCTGTAAATCTAAACTTATCTATAGACGGTGTGACGGCAACTGTCTGTTGTCGCGTAGTGGAGGACCAATTCTTGGAGAAGGACTTGCTTATAGGGCAAACCTTTACCGAACAACCTCACATAGTTATTTACAAAGACGTGAATAAGCTACAATTTATACACGTTGATTCGGCACTACCTAACTTCATACAAGATGAAAGCGATGAACGGCTTCACAAGGTCAGCCTTGTAGCACACTGTAGCCTTCAAGGGGCTGCTAGCGTCAAGGTCAAGACTGGAACTTTTACCGGCAATGTGATAGTTGATACGAAGGTAGTAGGCAAACTAGGTGAACAATACATCATTTATGGCGGGGTTTACGAAGTCAAAGACGGTTCATTCTACGTCACCGTACAACCCTGCGCCGTTCCATGTCAGCTTCAGGAAAACTCGATAGTCGCCAGAGCGGAAAGAGTAGACTCTGTTTATAGACTTGTGAGCGGGGAAATTCCTACAGCTATGAGCATTTGCACCGAGTCTACCTCGGCTATTAAATTCGACGAAAGCCTAGTACAACTAGATGAAACTGTTTCCGAAGAAACCAAAGCTAAGCTTCTTGACGTGCTACGGCGTCATAAACAGTGTTTTGCGCATGGTTTGGCAGACCTTGGATGTACGAACGCGGCAGAAATGAACATAGAGTTGAGCAGCCAGCGTCCCGTAGTTTACAGGCCGTACCGGCTGTCGTACCATGAACAAGAGAAGGTTCGTGAAATGGTCGACGAGATGTTAGAAGCGGGCATCATCCGAGAATCAACTTCTAACTACGCTAGCCCGATAATACTCGTGCGGAAGAAGAACGGTGGAATGCGACTATGTGTAGATTACAGGCTGCTAAATTCTCTGACCATAAAAGAAAGATACCCTATTCCAATAATAGAGGATGAAGTGGCGAGGTTGTCGGGACAGGCATGGTTCATCACACTAGATCTGATGTCAGGTTATTACCAAGTACCGATTGCGGAAGAGAGCAAACATCTGACCGCTTTTGTGACACCCGACGGTCACTACGAATATAATCGTATGCCGTTCGGACTAGCAAATGCTCCAGCCGTCTTCCAAAGGAAGATGAACCACGTCCTGGGTCAGGTTCGATTTAATAAAGCCACAGTATATTTAGATGACCTGTTAATTTTTGGTGAAACTCCGTTTGAATATACCTATATAACACATTTAGAAGAGGTCTTAAAATTGATAGAAAATACGCAGCTGAAACTGAACCTTTCTAAATGCAGTTTCTTACGAACGAAAATAGACTACTTGGGGTACGAAATTGGCGCAGATGGTATGCGCCCAGGTTCTGCCAAAATTCAGAGCGTAGTCGATTTCCCATTGCCACAAAATGTGCACAACGTGCGCCAGGTTTTGGGACTTGTAAGTTATTTCCGGAAATTTATACAGTCTATTGCGATTCCATTTCACACTTTGCACGTTGACCACCTTGGACCCTTTGTAAAGTCGAAAAGGGGGGTTTACACATACGCTAAATATCGTAGACTCCTTCACTAAGTTCTTGTTTATCAAACCTGTACGGAGCACTAGTACTCAAAATGTAATAAAAGCATTGCAAGACATTATTTTTCGTGCCCCTGATAGATTAATCAGCGATCGAGGTTCTTGTTTCACTGCTCATGCGTTCCGAAGGTTTTGTCTTGAGCGAGGCATAAAACACGTGTTGAACGCAGTGGCGAGTCCTAGGGCAAATGGTCAGGTAGAGCGCTACAACAGGACCATACTTGACTGTTTGACAGCTCAAAATTTACGCGATAATGAGAAGGATTGGGACAGTAAAATTGGACAAATACAATGGGGCTTAAACAACACAATACAAAAAACTATAGGAAAGACTCCAGCAGAAATAATGTTCGGTACCGCGATGAATAGTGAAGTCAAACCAGCGTTAAACGAGATCATAGAAGATACTCGCGAAGTCACCGACTTATCTGATATTCGTACTGGTGTCAAAGAAAAGATCGACAAAGCCCAAGCTATGCAAAAGGAACAGTACGATCGGAATAGGCATGCTGCTCGTACATATAGCAAGGGAGATTTAGTTAAAATAACAAAGGTCTCGTTTCAAGGCAAAGGTCAAAGCACGAAATTAATGCCTTCTTACGAGGGTCCTTTTAGGGTCACTAAAGTCATAGGGAACGATCGTTACAGGGTTGCTCCAATAGCAGGTTTTGAGGGAATGAAAGGGAAACGCAAAACCACGGTTGCCGCTGATAGGATGCGACCATGGATTCATGTAGCTTCATTATGTTTAGATGAAACAGATAATGAACAAAGTGGTACTGAATCTATTGAATAATTAGAATTCCAAGTCTATAAATCTCATCCGGCCAGTTCCAAATTAAACAGAATATAAATGTGATTTTAGCTGAATGTATGTACATTGTTACTTAAGTGAAATGTAATGCGAGGATGTTGTTTTGTGTTGTTTCAGGTCGGGTGCGAGCTGCAGACACATTCGTGCCTGGCCTGATACCGCACAAAATCATCGCAAGAGTTTATAATTAGAATATAGCAAGATATTGTGATTTTGGCCATGTCTGTTTTTCATCTATTCAAGTTTTACTAAACATGTGTTAAGTTCACTTCACAATTACAAGAATATTAATGAATTACTCAGTGACAAAATATGTATATTGTTTTTGGTTACAAAGATGTATTTAAGTTGTTATATGATTACAAGGATAGATATAAGTGGTTACAAGGTTACAAGGATAGATATAAGTGGTTACAAGGTTACAAGGTTACAAGGATAGATATAAGTGGTTACAAGGTTACAAGGTTACAAGGATAGATATAAGTGGTTACAAGGTTACAAGGATAGATATAAGTGGTTACAAGGTTACAAGGTTACAAGGATATATATAAGTGGATTTATATTTGTTTTGTTGAATTATATAACGACATAATTAATTAATTTACAATCAGCATCTCTTAATAATTTGTAGACGATGATTCAATTAAAATTAACAGTATTGTTGCAATAAAAATTATGTAATTACAGTAATGAGTACCATAAGTTTGAATATTGTACAATATAATGTGAATGTCTCGTTCCGCCAAGTGTAAGGTTTCATAATGGTTCCACCTGGTGCATGCATGGGGACATGCATGTCATCAGGATGGTTGAGTGTAAGGTTTCCTAACAATAACCCTAAATTTACCGGTTATTTGCCGGTAATTTACCGGTAAATAATATTTCATCGACTGGCCACACTGGTGGCCGCTTGGTGGGGCGTGACATTCGGAACGGACGGCAATTCGAAGCTAGCGCTCGAGGCGAGCGGACGTACGAAGTTACCAGCTTGCAATATAAAGATACTTACTAAGTTACTTTTGGTATTTCAAGAATTATACTCACATTGTCATTTATATATGTTCATGTTTTAATTACTATCGTCAACACCTTCAGTCTGGATAGGCAGTTTACATCAGGGACTACAATTTGTGACAATATACAAAGAAAAGATTAAAATATAGACGCGCTAAATGCTAAATGTTACTTCACAAGAAGAAGTCATGACATAAATCTATCTATCTTTTCTACAATAATTTATCCTCGAAAAACTAAATTTATCTAAACATCTCACTTACTGAATAGATTTACTGTAAATGGCAGTCCCTGCTGAATAAATCAAGACGTCAAGTCTCTTAATCCAGACAATTTCAATTATACCATTATAACTTGGGAGTTGATTTAGATGCCTTTACGTATCGACATAGTACATGACAAGATACGCCTCGTCAAAGTATTTTTTTTCTAAATATAATGCGTAGTTAGACAGTCATTAAACAAGAGACAAGTAACAATTTAAAAAAAAAAATTATGTAAGTACCGTCTTCTTTCAGCGCCCATACTATGTATGTGTCCCTACGTACAGATAAACTTCCACTCACGAAGTTTGGTATATTCTGTTTAGAAAATAAAAAACAAAAATTTCCAAGGTTTAGAAGGTTAGTTAGATCAACATACTTAACATACACATGGGTCGAATAGATGATCTATCTTTTTTGAAGAAGTTGGTAATAATAAAAACTTTTATCTTAAAACGGGAGTGCTCTCTGTATTCATAAAATGTTGGCTTAAAGCCTATCCAGTACTGTTATATATCAATGCCCCAAAGCAATAATTATTAACACAGAATAAAGGCTGATATTTGTGTTTGTGATAGAGAGATCATTTTCATAGTCGGTACGATAATTGAATTCTGCTAATATTAGTTCGAAAATAATAGGTTGTTTACAGTTTTAGTGGTAACTTGTTATTTGACGTTAGTCGTAGTAGTATGTACACATAATTTATTTGTTGTAATAATATCCCGCTATTTATTTTATAAAATTTGGATAGTCTTACAAACAAAGCTTAAAAATCTTTGTTTTGTATTGCCTACAATTACTTACTGAAAACCTTTCGAGTCATTTATCCTCGGATCGTAAGACAAAATTACTTTTCTTATTTTAGTAGCAGTGAAAGAAATTTACTCACATAAAATAAAGTGGTCAATATTTATTCACGGAAAGCCGGAACTTTCTATGTGAATGCGTTAAAATACTTCCTTTCTGGAAGTACTATCAAATTACTTCTTCAAGATTTTTTTGCAGCCTTATAGCTTCACATAGCTTAAAGATAAGCACTATAACAAACAGCTGGAAGTTACAATTTAACGTACCAACCAACGAAAGCTCCTTAATGAAATGGTACTATGTAACGGCTGAACTTCTATGAGATTTAGATTTTAAATAGTTAAGCTTACTACAACACCTCTTAAACTCGTTTAGCATTTTTTTTATTGACGGTTTTCCGCTAAACGTTACGTTACATAGGTTGATTACCTAGTAATAATTGCCCGGAGTTACCAACCCGTAAGGTTATTTTTTACCGCGCGTGACACCGCGGGGCTTTGCTAGTATTTTTTATATATATCTGTAGCTCAAATCTTAGCGCATATTGTCAATTCGGCCGTAGTCGTAGTTGTTAACATAAATTACGTGATTCGGGCCGAATATTTAAGCCTCGCCGGGTAATGGCTCGAGAAAATGCCCTCTTTACAGGGTTATATTTATAGCAGAAAATTAACATTAAATTATTGAATTATTAAATTTTTCGAAGTGGTAGTCATGTTAACTTTTTGACTACGCATAGTAGGATTTACCTACTAGTTACCAGTTATTAAATCTGAAACTTTCAGCTCAGACACGATAACTCTAGCTAACCGTACTAACCTTAGGACTATTTTTGAGATATAAAATTGACGTTCGAAAAAGAATGCTCTTATCAAATGTTTTCATTCAATGTATGGCAGTAGTAGGTTCTTACGGCTTCCTTGAAAGGTATGTGTATTAAGGTAGGTAGGTGTATTTTTGTACCGGCAATAAGTAAACGCCGTCGCCGCAGGAATAGCATAATATGCGTATTTATTTTTAAAATTGCAACTTTATGGACCCTTTACATTTACATTTATTTACATATTTACATATTTCAGGACATATCACACAGCGCCATCTAGCCCCATACTAAGCTTACGCTTGTATCATGGGTACTAGATAACGGATATAATACATATATACTTTTTCTTTTGTAAATACATACTTATTATACATAGAAACGACCAGACTTAACACAAATAATTACAAATTGTAATATTCATAATTGCTTGTGCCATGCGGGAATCGAACCCGCACCCCTAGATTAGAAGGCAGAGCCACTACCAACTAAGCTAACGGAGCAGTCCTTTATGTAAAAGGAACCCTGTATAAGCCTAACAGTATTCCTGTAGCTATGGGGTCGCGATGGCTTTTACGGGGGCTTTCGGAGGGTGTTACAGACCATAACGAGAGTGCTGGATGATTTCCACTGTTTTACTGTGCGGTGGATATTCCTATACAAATGTATGCATCTATAAAATAATACATACAATCATATACTTATGTAGTTACAAAGAAGTCCTGCTTTACAATTCCAATGGAAGAAACCCATGATAGACCCACATTTTATCCTCTCTTAACTCCTCATAAGGAAAGCTTTAGGAAAATATCCGGTTACTTATATTACTTAGCCTTAACAGAACAGCGCCGTCTTTCAGGTTCATATCAGAGGAAGAGGACGATAATGGTATAATATAATTTTATTGAAAACTTTTCATAGGCACTGACCTTTGAAACTGATAGCATTTTGCCTTTCTACAATGAGTGTTTGAGGAAAATTCGTATTTTTTTAAATCCTTATTTGTTTCAGGAAAGCGCCCGAAGATCATCTACCGGCGGCAAACGCATGCTAAGCAACTGTCGACACGGTCAGCCCTTAGATGGGTGACCAACAATTGGCAGTCTATTTATGTCAGCCGCTGCTGTAAGACTCGTCTATTTCGTATAGACGGCGCGGCGGTTTCTAAGATTGTTACTGACATTGACATTACCATGGACACAGCGGTGCAGATCTGCGCATCTTGTCTGTGTGGCGGTGACAGAGACGCGTCGAACCGCAGGTCTAGCTGCAGCATGTAGGCGGCTGCTGCGAGGGTCGTCACTGACATTGACAGCTGCGCTCCGGCGACGCCTACGCATGTGTTGCTGCCACACCTGGAAAAAGGTTACTTATTTTATTTATAGAAAAGTATTATAAAGCATTATTAAAGTTCGTTCTATATCTCGAGAACTTTGTACCTACAGAAGGTAGTTTTTAATTTGATTTGATGGAACTGAAACGTTAAAATAGGTTTGCTTACTAAAATTACACATTTTTATGTAGAAACAACAATTTTTTTTCTGCAGAAAAAAAATTGTTGCTTCTGCATACTGTTTATTTTAACTCCTACAACCTGCGTACTGCCACATTAACTTTATTCTCATTGCATTAACGTCTCAAGTTTGAATAAAAGCAAAACAGTTCCTAAAATACATCTGTAATACCTACCTCACTTTTTCATTTTCCCTCTAGATATATATACACACACACACACACACACACACTACACTCACACAATACACAAAATTAGGCTAAGATTTTTCTTTTTAAATATTTCTCTTTTTATTTCTTAATTTCAATTTTGATTAGCTTTGTTTCTGTAAGATTTCCAACCTATTGAAAAAATGTTTCCCTGAAGGAATCAGCTGCTACAACACGAGAGACCACTTTCTCTCAGCGTAGCAGCTGCTCGACATATCTTTTGTTTTCTAAAATGCCCTATTTTAAATTACATTATTAATAAGTGTTAGTATTATAAGAATTTGTGTGTCCAATAAACATTATTATTATTATTATTATATTTTACGTTTACAAAGTGCCTAGTATGTAAGTCGTACCGATCCGAAAGGTGAATCTGATTTGATAAGGAGGCAACTTCACCTTGCACCCTTTAGAAATATTTTATCGCGAGTATCGTACCGTATTATTACCTAAATGCCGACTATATAGGTATGTACCAACCATGCTGGTATTATTATTAATAAAACTTATTTTAGTATCAAGTGAAAGTTATTCTACAAGATTTTGATCACTATAATAGTAGGTACATATATTATGATCGTTTAAAAGTACACAATATACAAAATACAATGTTTTAATCAAAAAGTAGTAAGTATTTCAGTGCAGTCCCAGGAAGGATATCTCATCTTTTAAAATGGTTCAAAACATCGGGCTTTAAATAACTTCTGTCTTCAGTTTACGTACATAAGATAGGTACATATAATTTTCAGCATTTTTTTATTCACGTTGCTCTTTACTCACTGATGCCATTAATCATGTTTAGTATTCAGAGCACGTACAAGTCGCGTCGATATACGCTCGCTCGGTTACCTAAGATAGAAAATTAGATTTGTGTAAATTATGACGAGCCGCAATTTGCTCTGCATAATAATGGCAAATACCATGGTTAGGATACAAACATGCAAGTATAGGCTTGCATGTATTACGGTACTTTACTCGTATATAAAACTCTAAAAACATTTAATGAAGAAATACTTTCTAAACGAAAGGAAAATTTCTTACAAAATTGAGGAATCTAAATTTCAAAGCCTAGGCGTTGTTCTTTCCATGATTATCCCTGTGAACACCAACTGTTTATAAATTCAATAACAATATGCTTGAGTAAAACGTGGTCAGTCTCTGAATAAGTGACCGAAAAGTGGAATTCCATTTTGGGCGATTCCGTGGGTCGGATGACACGTTAAATTGTAGGTCCTGGCGCTTTGTCTAGTACGGCAGTCGTTAAGTCAGGTCAGAGGTCCTTAGGGCGGTCTAATGAACTCTCGACACCAGAGTTGGCCACTCTCATTCGGTAAGAGGAAGAAAAACTAAAATATATTAATTTTAAGTAATTTTTTTACTGTTTAAAAAATAGTTGTCCTTACCCAATATTCATTAGCGACCTGATACAGAAGGCGAGCATAGCAACATGGGCCCCGATAGCCGCCGTCCACAGCAGTGTGAGGGGCACCGCGGCGCACGGCGAGGGCCCCAAGGCTCTCCAGGGGACTCCCCAGTTGGTGGGGCCCCGGGCTCGGGCCGACACCCAGCCGCCGAACCCTCTGCTGTAGTATACTGATGTCGCTGGAACAATTAATCATATTTTACGTCGGTATATACTCGTATCACAAGTGCTAGTGTAGATGCCCAAGCAGGGGCGTAGCTACCGCCGTATTTGCCGTATCAATTATACGGGGCCCCCGGGCTACGGGGGCCCCCAAAGTGTGTAAGGAAAAAGAATAAAAACTTTCTAATTTATTTTATTTTACAAATGACAAAATTCTATAAAGCAATTCCTTTTTTTCCCGCCTTAAGCGTGCGTTCAAAAGTTGGCAACACTACATCGTTATGGCGGGCTGCGGGACTTCCCCGTTTTACTTACTTCATCTTCAACTCAGCGGGGAATCCCCGGGAATCCTTCATCGATATCGCGATGTACGTGTACGTTGTTGTACTTTGCATTGGATGTTAAACCACGGAGTGCAGTGCACTGTTTATTTACGCGCTTTATATAAATGTGCATTACATTGTAATTCAGTACAAACAATATTGTTCTTCTGGTTTAGCAGTATTAGTAACGATTTGTAAAAGAAATGAGTGAAAGGAAAAGAGATTATCCCAGCGGCGCTGAGAAAAGAAAAATTAAACAGAAAAGGGACGAGGTTATAAAAAAAGTGCCCAAAATTTCTTCATTTTTTCAGAGACAAGATACTGTGAGTGATTTAGATTGGAAAGGTAAGTACTACACTACTACCCAACCCATTTATTAGGGGCCCGTAGTGATAAACAAGGAAATCTTTTAATTTCGGTCTGTCCATCTGTCCGTCACAAAAAGTTGTCTCCCCCCTCGATTTTCACAATTATACTGTTTTTAGGGTTCCGTGCCTTGATTAAAAAAAACAAAATTCTAACTTATCTATAGGATCGATTTGTTTTGTTGTTTGTTTATCAGTCCGTATCGTATCGTTAATTGCGTGTTGAGAACTTCAGATGTGCAGACTCGCTTTCGGGTTCTCGTTTTGTATGGCCACTACACTACGCGCTGCGTTTAAATAGCACGCAGGTGTATAGTAATGCACAATAAATATTACTTCTCACAATATTTTTTTTCTTTTGTGAAAAATCTTTACCTCCATATAAGGGCCTCCAAAAAAATTTTTATACGGGGCCCCGACAAGGCACGCTACGCCACTGTGCCCAAGTGAACACCCCTATCGACCTAATTCTGAGGAGGATCATGATACTTAGTTATGAGGAAATACGACTAAAGGAGGAATCTATATCGCTATGAAAAATTAAGTAACTTCTGGATACCCGCGACTTTTCTGGCGTTGTTCTGGGGTTAAGAGTAGTCTATATTATTTTCAGGACTCTAAAGTATCACTATGCTAAATATTACTCGAGAGACTAATGACTAGTGCATGCCTACGATAAGGTTTTACTCTGTACACTTAAAAAACAGACAAACAAAAAGTAACGGTGAGTAATAACTGACACTATCATAACAGCATTAACATTATCTTGTCCAGAGTTTTCCCGAAAATACGCTGAATAACGCTGAAACGAACAGTTTGATTATTTGCTGACGAATGCTGACTGAGCGAATAATTGGAACAAACAGATTGTAAAACAGCTTCTAGTTAATCGATGATCGTTCCAATAATAAACCAGCCTCGGACAAAATATTGCCTTCTTCAAGTTAAGTACTAACTCCACCTACCTTATTTATTACTAGTATATCCTATACTAATATTATAAAGCTGCAGAGTTTGTTTGTTTAAACGCGCTAATCTCAGGAACTACTGGTGCGAATCGAAAAATTCTTTTTGTGTTGCATAGATCGTTTATCGAGAAAGGCTTTAGGCTATATAAAATCACGCTGCAACTACTAGGAGCGAAGAAACAATGGAAAATATGTAAAAAACGGGGAAAATTATTAATCTTTGAGAGCTTCCGTTGCGTGCGCTGCGAGTATCAAAAAAATATGTATGAAATATTTATTTCTCTTGAAATGATGTAACAAAATATTCGCAACAGTATATGTCTATTTTTGAAGATTAACTCACTAGAACCGTGTTTATGATAATAACTATTCCACGCGGACGAAGTCGCTGGCACAGCTAGTAATGGATATGTGTTTTGATTATAATTGCTCGGTCAACTGGACTAGATTTCAGCTAATACTAAAGAAGAGTACAACTAATAGTTAAACGCCTTCGCCAGATCTTTTGCAATGTAAGACAAATAGACCGGATATGTAGGATAAGTATCTGGTAGGGATCTAGTATGTGCATGTAACCAAATATGTAGCGATTCAAAAACTCTTGAGTGAACAGAGCACTACTATCTCACATAAATTTACTCTTAACATTCAAATTCAAAATCAAATTTCTTTATTAGCTTACTTAAATGTTAACATTTACCCTGTTAAGAGGGGAATTAGGGCGTTGCTAAAATTAAAACTAAATATTCTAAAATCTAAAACTTAATATAAAATTTAAAATCTTAAACTTAAACTAGTATGTATGTGTACAATATTTTCTTGTATTATCGATTATTAATCTATTTTACATTGAGATCATTATTATATCCTATTCCTTATTTTCGTCATTAAAATAGTCTTCTATTGTGTAGTAGCATTACTCTGGATTAACGAAGGCAGCGTCAGATGGCACTATTATTTTTTAGGTAAGGTACCTTCATGACATGAAACACCATCTGCCAGCTGTATCATAGACCTCAAAGTTTCTATTGAATCGTTAACTCCAACCCGTTAAACAATTGCCGTTAGTAATTAGAACCTCCCGTTAAGGGATCCATTCCCGAGGGAAAGACTCGTAAATTGCTTATAATAAATAACATCTGCAAGCCGTTGACTTCAGTTAGTTTATTTATTGCCTGAATTTATTTGTCACGTTTAGGGCGTAAGTTGAGAAATGTTTTGAGATTAATGTTTTAAAGATTTCTACAATGGAAAGTTACAGAAAGCACTAAAATTGACTTTGTCTATTCTTTTCTTGAAGAGTCTTGAAATAAAGATACCCTTATAAAGTTTAGCATAAGTTAGCAAGAAACCCAGTGAAGATCATATGATATTTGTCCAGTAGGTACTTACTTGCAGCAATGACAGTTATAGCTCCAGCTGGTACACCGAGCCCCAGGGCAGGTTTCTGTCTCTCTTCCAACCAGCCGACTGCACCCACCACCAGACCACCGATACCACATACTATCTGAGGGTGAAATAAAAACTTAGCTATCATAAACACACAAATATTGAGATTAATTAATTATTATGACACACAGAAAGTATGTTTGTTGGTCAGTTGGTTCTGACGGATCGTCGTGGTGATCGTATACCTAATGGGGTTTAGAGAATGACGTAGGCTTTTTTGACCACGTTTAAAAGACGAAGCTGATGGACACAATTAGTATCATTATCATGGCTCCCATACCTACTTTGAAGACGTACCTACTAGCAGTAAAATATGAGTTTCATCCAGATTGTTTACTAAATAAAATATCGGTTAATTAAAGGTTAATTTGCAAGTATACTATTGAGTGTATTTTGTTTTTGACGAGCAGCTGAGAAATATTGACTTAAAGAGCAAAACTTGCATTGCAAAATTGCCGAAATCCCAGACCCTGTCGAAACAACCTTCAATGATGTTTCAAATTTCCCCCTCGTTAGCAAAAAGCCCCTGTTTCTTACCTACCTACTATACCTAAGTGCAAATTCTCCCATAGCAAGGTAATTATCTCAGAGAATAGACGCCGTGACACATCAGCATGCTAATTATGTTCTCACGTTTGCATAGACACCAGCGGGCTTAGCATAGCTGGGATTTACAATCGAATGCTTCCTGTAAAATCATCTAAATATCTTCTGATACTATCCGTCTTATTACAAAACATGGTTTTAGTTGATGGCAAAATCCGAATAAAATTATTTAATGTGTAATTTATATTATAGGTATTATAAATTAACATAGTTACTTAAGTGTATGTGGTAAAGTAATATTATTTTGTAATTTGATGTGTAAACTCTTTTTTTATTAATTAATTGTTAAAATTGTTTAAATATTAGTCTAGAACTTTGAAAATATGCAGTCCGTTTATATTGTTCGAAATTTGTTTGTCTACTGCGTAGTCTACTGTCATAATAATGAAACTGTTAAAATGTTACCAATGATAAATCAACGTCCCAATTTGAAATTGGCATTTGATTGTTTGTATGTGATGTTTGAACAAAAAGAACTTTTTATTTTCAAAATCCTGGAGGAATATTTAAACCACGTTTTGTAATAAGACGGATAAAGTTAAAGCAAGCTACTTAAAATAATTAAATTTTGCATATCTCACTAATATGACAGTTATGATGTTTATTACCTACCTTAATCAAACTTCAAATGTACATAATATATTGATTTCCGCCATATGGATAGCCACTACGATTTCATTATTTCGATAGTGTTCCTAAATGACATCCAAATTCGCCATTTCATTGGAAACTAATCTAGGGCAATCAATGTTTGTCACTCTCATAGAAATTTCCTATAAATTACCTTCTGTATAAACGTATCTGTATAATGTAATACGATTTGCGCAAAGGATTTCTATAGCAATCCAGCGTGGGAATGCAGCCAGCGTTCTTGGCTCCATACCACATATAGATGTTTTAAATTTAGGTTAAATGTACATACTCTTATTTAGTTTTATTAGTGTATACCTATATGTGTATATATTGTTTATTATGGAATAAAAATGTAATACCAATTAAAGTACCAATAATCAAATAATTATTCATAATCACTAAGTACTTAATATGTATGTACACGAAAACAAAACAAACAACAAACAAAACGTTTGTATAACATATAAATTAGGACCTGTTTTCACTCAAGAAATATCAGTTACCTACGATACCGGTCCGCCGAAGTAGTTTCACGGTTGATTCAGACTATGAACCACCCAAGTTACAGTGCTAAATCTTCAGGACTTTGTATGTCCTCCGATTCGTACAACTACGAGCCAGTGACGTAGACTGGCTCGTAAGTGATTACCTCCGCGCATCTAAAAATAATTAATGTGAGAACGAACTGTGACGAGATAACACCGCTCCCAGCTCTAAATATAATTAATTATTTTAATCAGGATGTGGCATACATTTTGATTTTATACTGTAATAAAGTGTAGCAGTGTTATAATATTGACTAGGGAAGGAACTTTTATATCGATTCGATATCTATCTTACAAATTTTCGTTAAAATCTGGTAATTTTTCTACATTATGTGATTTTTATAATAAACTATGGTGAAAACTGAAATGAATTTTATTTAATTGAATTATCAAAGTGAAAAAAAGAAAATTATCTTCTAGATAAGCATAGCATACTACATTATTAGTGCTTGATATCAGACAGACCGTAGACAAATATAAACTATTGATTTTATTTTTTATTATCATGAAAATGCATATTTAATGACAGGTATTAGGTTGAATTTTCTCGGTTTAAATTTTATTCAAGCAAGAAAGAGTCCATCATATAGGATTAGTTGATGCAGTTGAGTGGTGGTGTTAAATACGAATGAATAATTAATTCTAACGGGGCAAGGGCCGCACCGC
Source organism: Macaria liturata (assembly GCA_964023185.1). NCBI lineage: Eukaryota > Metazoa > Arthropoda > Insecta > Lepidoptera > Geometridae > Macaria > Macaria liturata. The sequence goes on from OZ026819.1 coordinate 2,462,276, forward strand.
GACTCGACAAAGGTATAATTTAATTAATGCCAACAAAAACCTCATCAGCAATCTGCCTAATTAAATTGCATACAGAGCGATGGATACATAGGATATGTTATGTACATACATATATGTATAATAGCAACAAAGTTAGATGTATGTAAAATATCTTATATATACTTATCTTATACTCAATAAATGTTCACCGAGTCACTATCTCAAAAAATACTTTTCCGCCAAAATTAAGGAAATGAAAACACCTAGACGATAAACCAAGTAAAAAGCCAGAGCATAGCAAAACGCTAACAGTTTTATGTTCCTACTTTCAACCTCAGTTTGCTTGTGTTCTTTATGCCGTGAGTTAGAGGCAGTTAAATAAGAACGGTCGTCAAAACCAAATCACTGGATGGTCTGCTTTTAGGTTAAAATACCTATAAAATTGGTGGGCGTAATGATTCGTCAGTTGTACGGGTTTGTAGCTTCTAAGTAAATGTAATTGGAGCACTTTAGTGCGAGCTCTGTTACGTTTGATTTCATTTGCATGGAAATAAATTAGTTCTAGAAGTTTTGGTGTGGATTGAGTGATTGAAAGTGGTTTAGTTACGATCAGCAATACAGGGCTATCTGATATATACGCCCATGTAGTAAAAAAAAATTAAACATGTTATTATCTGGTTATAATGGCCAAATGTGTTCAATAGTGGTTTTGCAACTGGTTCTTAGTGTATATATAGCAGGTATAAAAATTTTGCACAACTAACTATTAATTATTTTAAATAACACGTTCCTGTGCAATTGCATTTCAGACGTGAATTTGAACAGTGCGGTAGGTATAGGTTGTAGGTGCTTCTGTATTCTATGGTACATGTTAGTAATAGAGTGACAATAATGGGAGTGTCACCTATTTTGTTCTGTATTTGCGTCCTTTTACTTATATAGTACACTGTTCATCTATTAAGTACCTATGTGTTGTTTACGTTAGTTACATTAACATTTTTATTATTTGTGTTTATGAGATTATCTCAATTCATTTTTTTATTATTCTTTAATTGTGTTCCAATCACTCGTATACCTGTTGTCCCATTCGTGACGTCACCTGCCGGTTCCAACGGAAGACCAGCGCTGGATGCTTGCATCCAGCGCATGCTGAGTTGGGGCCGGATTGTGACACGAAACGTGTAATTCTATCTAATATCTATTTTAATGTTTTTAATGTTCTGCTTCTCGTGTTGTGTCGTGTCTCAATAAATGTATTTAATTTTTATTCTATGTTGGGTAGGTACCTATGCGTTTTTATGATAAATACAGACCAAAATTATTTTAGACATTTATTTTACACATTACCTGTGGAACAGCGGGCATTCTATACAATGCCTAGGCAATGTAATAGAACGCCTAGGCAAAGTATGTAACAATATTCATATATCATACATTGACTAGTCATTGTATAGAATGCCTGAATTATACAGATTGCCGGTAACATAATATACTTGAATGCGTAGTGCATTTACCTGCAACACCCGTACCCTCAGCGCTATAGCGAAGGGGTACAGCTTCAGTCCGTATGTGTTATCTGGCTCGTCTCCCCGCGAGGTGCCGCTCACGGCGCTGCACACTGACTCCTTGCGCGACCACATCGCACACTTGGCGTGGAGAACTGCGGGTAAAGAAGGAAGCTTAATTAGTTAAAGCCATTATAATTCCTTGGTGATATAACTGATACTAAAAGATAAAAAATACCAATACACCTGCTACTAATAAAACTTGATTTTTTGTATATTTTTAAGTACTTAGATCATATTATATTGGGACACGATTCTGACCTCGTGACACAGCTATAGGGCATAAAAAATCCAAACATAATGTACCCAAGAATAAAAAACTCATCTAACTAAACTAAAGAATTAGACGACTTTATAATACACTAGTGGACGCCCGCGATTTCGCTCGCATTATTTCACGATAAAAAGTACTACGTACCTAAGACCTTATACTATCTACATACCAAAAATCATGTTAATCCGTTCAGCCGCTTTTTCGTGATTAACGTTGAAATAAACAGAGACAGATAAACAGAAAAAATCTAGAAATTGTTGGAAGTGTTCTGCTATCAATTCGAGTACCTCTATCTCCAAACATTTTTTAAAATATCTTCAATGTTCACTTTCAACCGTCTACAGGTTTAATTTTTACACAATCTCTCTCTTTGAGTCGTATTTCCTCATGACTGAGGGCCGTGATTCCCCCGCAGAACTATGTTATTCGTTAGGGTAGTTCTCTTGGGCAAATACATCGTGGTGGCCGCCCAGGTCCTTCCACAGAAAACACATGTCCCTGGAGATTGTGGTCCTCAAACATGTTGGTTTCCTCACGATGTTTTCCTTCATCGTCAAGCGAGTGCAAATCCACACATAGCTCGAAAATACAAGTCATTGGTGTATCGAACCAGGGTACGTCTGGATGAAAAGCAGACACTGGAGCCGCTGAGCCACACTTGCTTTTACACAATATTTACCAACAAAACATAAATTTATAACAAGAGAAACATTTCAGCAGGTATTTCAATTTGCAGGGAGACTTAGCATTAATTCGCACATCGCCCTAAATATTTTGTATCGCGTTATGTGCCCGAAATATTTTGCATGCTCGGTCCAAGGTCGGACCCTCGTCACCGAGAGCCTGTAAAGTGTAATGCCTACTTATGTACAACAGGCTTCTACCGGCTTGGGATGAAAGCCTACAGTTTTTCAAACTGGAAGCTTGAAACGTGGTAAAGGTATCGCATACTAAGCGGCCAGTGGCTCTATCTGGATTGTTTTGGAATAAAATGTAAAATACTACGTTATGAGTAAGTTGGTTAGAGTGGCCAAATCTGGTGTCAGAGTATTCAAAAATATACTTTTAGTTCTCTCTTTGAGTCGTATTTCTTCATGACTGAGTGACTCCCTTGCAGAATTAATTATTTAGGGGATTTCTCTTGGGCAGATACATCGTGGTGGGCACCCAGGTCCCTTCACGGAAGACACATTTCCTCGGATAACATGTGTCCTCGAATTATTATCCGAGTGCATACTTGTACTTATGCAACATAAATAAATCAAGCACATACATAGTGTGGCCTTATTGCATTGAGCCATTAGATAGATATACCTATCTACTTATTTTGTGAAAACCAGTGAATCGAAATAAAACGCTGATAACGCAGGGAACTGACAGGCAGCTTGCTGATAAATAAGTGATAAATGAAACGCCAGGATAAGTAAGTACACCTACCTATGTTTATTATAGCAACAAATGGAGCGTGAACGTTTACTATACATATGTTTTACCATGTTCTTTTATTATATACATTTATGTAGTTTTTACCTACCTTAAATAATACTAACAATCAATTTGCAAAGTTTCCTTACATTTTTATTTTTTAAATATATGTGTCTTCTTATATCATACTATAGGTACTAATAGGCATGAATTGTTATACAGAAAGCACTTTAGTAATAAATTTCCCAAAATTTAATATCAGTTACCGATACTTTACTCGTACAATAAACTAAATGTTAGTCATTTACCAGTAATTTCTTTTACCAAGGCAATATTTTTTTCATAGAATTAATTAAAAACTGCTGGTATTCAAGAGATGACAGGAATAAAATAAACTGTGTTTAAAAACAAATTAGAAAAAGTCTGTGGAAACCGGCCAACGAAAAAACCCTTTTCCAGTAAAATAATAACAGTTTTGTCGACTTCTTTCTAATTGTCATAAAACGGACTTTGAAAAACTACAGTATTATTAATGGAGCTTTGTTCTCGTTTAACAAAGCTTACGGGCGCTTTGCCTACAAGACTTTGTAACGTTTTTCTTTGCTTTACCTATACGGTGTCGGTCGCAATTTTATTTCAATTTTTTTTTTTTGATAGTTACCTATTGTTGTATTTTATCCTTTTTTACTAACTCTTAATAGTAACTTGTAACGTAATAAAGATCAACTAGCCTAAAAAGTTATTCACTTCAGATTGTCAATGTAAAACAACTGTTGCCGCGGTTATTTCATGGATGGGTTGCCCACCAACAATAGAAGATTTTAGTTAATAAAGATAAAAATAAGATAAAGATAAATTTATTGTAAACAAAACAATATGTTACACTTCACAAATAGCTCTGCCTCTTACATTAGTAAAAAACTGTGTCGTAGAGAGGCAGGTTCTTCCGGGGGTTCTAGTTTACAACTTAGTATTATACCAACAACTTAAAATAATGTAGTATGTTAAGTGATTACAAAACAATCTACGTCTAGTTATTGTTTATACAGAATATGATATTACTATTATTAATATTAATTTGTATTAAATATTATTTTATTAAGAAAATCATGAACTATATCGACCACAGAACAACGATCGGGCCACATCGCCCCCGCGCGCGCCCCCCCGCGACAAGCATGGACTTCAAAGCTCTGTGATATCGATTAATCATAAATACATGTAAGTGTACTCACATTAATTTTTTTTTTCAATTAATAATATTGTATTCCTATTTGTGTGCCTACTGAGTAAATAATTCAATAACTCACGAAAAAAATATTAACTACTACATTTTCTACTTTTTAATTGACGAATTATGTGAGTATGTGTATTGTGCAAGTAACCGCAGTTAATGGATTGTACATTATCAATGAGGCATCAATCTAATATAAGCTTTAATTTATATATTCTTAATCACTCCCATTATTTGTTAAACAGGACGCGAGGAAGCCTGAGCTTAACCAACAGTTGGTTTCACAGTGGAATCAGGACGAAATGACTCGATTTTACTAAAGCATACATTTAGAAACCTTTTTTGATACTTATTTTCATAAACTTGAAAAAATGGTGTTCTATATTTTTGGTGTACGATTTAGATTAGGTAAGAACCTAATCTAACCTGAACCTGATCTAATTATGAGCTAGCAATTTATCAAAGGAAAGAGGGACAAATCGGCATAGTACTAGTTTTTAAGGTGAAAAATAACAATGATACTTATGAGATAAGCGGAAAATAGGAATAGCAGGAAAAATAATTTTGTTTATCTGTTGGCACCGTTTAACCAATCCACCCCTGTTTGATTCAACCGGCTTCAATCAATCAATGTGTTTGTTTCTCATTTACCGCCGGCTTTCCAAACGGTACATTAATATTGCATCGTCTTGCTACAACCTACTGACGTTATATATGTATAGCACATATATTTGTAAAATTCCTGAGATACTGGTAAAGAATTTCTATTAGATAAGTGTCGAACAATAAGATAGATAACGTTACAATTGTGTGGGAAAAATTGAACAGAATACATAGACAGTATAAGTAAAGGTTAAAATATCGACAAAAAACTATTACTGCTATGTATATTGTTCTAAGCCCAAACTTCTGTAATTTCTCTAATCTATCTGAACAACAATTTATAAAAAGTCAAAGCGATTGTGGCTCGGTGGTTTCAGCATTTCAGCGTACCCTGATTCGATTCCGGCTAAATAATAATGATTTGTAATTGTCTTTGATGGTGAAAGAAAACACCATGAGGACACTGACATATTCCAGAACTACAAAATCTGATACACGTCTTCCGTAGAAGGATCTGGGCGCCCACCACGATTGCCCAAAATAATATTCCTAATAAATTAATTCGGCTGGGGAAGTCACGACTTCTTATAAGAAATACCACAAAGAACGAGAATGAAGTCAGTAAAACGAGTCATTATAGTTTCTAAAATCCACCTTGCTAGGTATCAAATGTAGGTCACTAGATAGGAACGTAGATGTACAAATACGAAGCCTCAAGCCTACAGAAACTGTGCAGCTTATTGATAAACCGAGACGAGACTATCAATTTTCGATGTTAGTTGCCAGCGTTAGACATATATGTACATACGTAGAGGTATGTTTGTATTATAGTAACTATCTATCTATATCACCTATTTCGTTATGGATAGTGTTTGTGTATATTATTATACAGATACTACACTTACGTTAAATATGTCAAATAAGTGTACACTACAAAATTAAATAATTAAATATTATTTCGTTATTTTGTATCTCTCTATCTCTCTCGCTCTCTCTCTCACTCTCTCTCTCTTTGAGTCGTGTTTCCTCATGACTGAGGGTCGTGACTCCCCCGTAGAATTAATTCGCTAGGGGAGTTCTCTTGGACAGATACATTGTGGTGGGCGCCCAGGTTCTTCCACATGTCCTAGGATTATTTTGTATAGTGTATACTTATTCAGTCACCAAGCGTTTTAGACACGCACTTCTGTATTCTAATATGATTTTTTCCCTCATATAGTAAACTAGTGATTTCCCGCTCGTACTTTATTTGAAAAATTGTAGTTTATGTGATTTTCAGGACCTTACACAAACACTATACTATAATCCTCCGATGTGGCGTGAAAGCTAAACCAACAAACTGACACTTTTGCTTTTATATAATAGTAAGAACTTTGAATCAAAAAAGAAAGTTAGCCATAAGCAAAAACGTTATAAGGAAAATATTGCTAGCAGAATAGTAGCTAAAGCGTACTATTGAAATAAATAATACGCTTTTATTAGGCACCTACAGGTAAACGATACTCTTGAGACGTTTTGTATTAAAGGTAAATAAGGTAAGAAATCTAATAACTCAGCCATTTACACTTTCTTATTATACTTGGTGAAAGTAAGTAAATTCCTTGCTTCTTCTAACAGTGTTTGCAAAACTCTTAAACATTTTAAATGGGTCCTAAAGTTGGATGAGGTCGGAAAAACTTTTCAGTGCGGACATATTTTCTTGTACAGTAAAGTCTGAATTAGTGTACTTCTTTGAAATTTTGTACTATTTTTGTGGAATCACTAAATACTTAGACATATCAATTCATACTTTTACACTAAAACAATATTATAATAATTGTTGTTGTTCCTCTTAGCCATGTTTCTAAATTCATGGGTTCGGCTCCCGATCTACCCGATTTTACAAAATACAAGGTTTAATTGACTATTTAACTGTTGAAATTTCGACTGTTGTTTTTAATATTTACGTTAGTACATTAAAGCATCTACTTAAGTTACCTAAGTCATTTTTACCATCCGCTTAGTATTAGGATTTATGTTCAAAGTTTAGGCAACAACAAAAACTTTAATTGTATTTCAAATTTATAACAAATTGAAATGTCCACAACATGGCGGAACTCAAAACAATTTACAACAAGTTTATTTGTACGCTAATCAAAGCTGGGAATTTGACTCAAACAATCCCTAACTCTGGCTATTCAAAATATGTTAACTAGTTTCTCTTTGGCAGATATCTCACAATTTATAACCGAAGTGACTGACTACTGGCTAAAACACAAACTTAGCTGGTAGTGTTCCGCTTTTTGCTGGTTCTGAAATTACTGGGAATCGAGACATACCATGTTAAATACTAACTCCCAGTTTCTTGTACAACTATAGTTTATCAGTCACTTTTTTATCAATATCAGTCACTACAGTCGAGTTTATATCACACATTCCTAGCAAAAACTAGCTAAATTTATTTTTCATCTCAGATGATGTTGGTTATTCTAGTTATACTAAAACACGTTTCATCGGTTTTTATAATTTTTGTCTGTTTATCTGTGTCTCTGTATGTCTGTTTATTGAAACGCTCATCACGCAAGAACGGCTGAACGGACTATCATACATTTTGGTATGTAGGTAGTATGAGGTCTTAGGATTATCATAGGCTACCTTTTGTCTTGAAATAATGCGCGTGGATCCACGGGCGTTCACTAGAAGGTAATATAAAGACATGATGTCAAGACTATCAACATTTTCATATCGAGACTAAATAAAAACATAATAAACTTAGCTATTGCCTCCTTCTCCAAACATCTTAGATAATTTCCAGTCAATATAACGAGTAACAGCCGACGTAAAATAACATATTCATCGACATAAAATAACAGTTGTAAAGCCAGATTTTCTTAGTTTTATTTATTTACATGAGATCACATACACATAAGAGAAGAGTTTCCATATTGAATTTGCGTGACGCTAAGTAAATTTTTCTTGGCGTTTTGAATAAATATATTGAAATAATAGATAATAATCTAGATGGTTAGTTCGTTCCCTATTGTAACAAATATTTGAATATTATTTTTGTAACAATCTTCAACCGTGAAATTCTTTTTTATAAAAAAAAAAAACAATTTTATAATAATACAATGTAAGAAATACAATTTAACAGAAACATTATTGTTCCCATAAGAAAGTATATAGGTAGTAAATACAACAAAATGACAATCTAATAACTACCATTAATTGAACTCTGCTTTTTTCATACTATTATATTAAAGTTATATAAATAATGATACCAATTTATTAAACAAAACTTGCGTGTTCACTAATTAAATACAAGATCTAACATCCATAAATCACTCGACAATTACTGGCTAAGTAATGAAGCAAGTCCCAAGTCGATCACTCGAGGCCAGACTTTACTATGTAGTGTAGTCTCTATACCTAACGTACATTTATGGATGTGTTGTGTACAGACAAGTCTAAAAGTATAGTGTTTTGAACGAAACGTAGAATGATTGAATAAAAGCTTCAAATATTCCCTTTATTTCCTTGTTTCTGTAGGGCAGTTAAATAATTTCTTTTTAAATTGTATATGTATTATGTTAATTCCAAATATGTACTTAGATTGAGGTTGTGGATCATTCACTCGCGGATGCCCATGTCTTCACTCGCCATTTTTCAGGATTAAAAGTAGCTTATATGCCTCTTTTGGGTACCTATACTATTTCCATACAAAGTATCGCTAAGGTTCGAAGTCCATCATATGAAAGCGTTAAAATACAACGCGTAATAGAAACAAAAAGCAACCAACAGAAACTATAAAACTCACTTCATACTAAAGTGATAATGAGATACAATGTTAATAATAGCTTCCGACTTATACATAAGGTAACAAGAGCTCCGGTCCCGAAAGTTCCCAATTAGTCAGGGAAGTAATTCAAGCTGATTTCCTCATATGTACTCACTACACAGCTACTTGCCGAGGGACTCGCATACCATTCGCCACACCTCGGACAACTTTATTGGTAGGTACTTATTGTACCTAAGTGCCTACTGTAGTTTGGAAACATTGTGGAGTAGATATTGTTAAATAGTTGGTAGTTTTCATCATCGACAATGTCAGATATTGCTAAGAAATTAGTAGGTAAGAGTTTTCCACCTTTTTATTTATTACTAATGAACGCCTGCGGTTTCGGTCGCATGATTTTGAGATAGAAAGTAACCTTTGACACTTCTTAGACCTCATACTATCTACATACCAATCATCATGATGATCCGTTCATATTGTTTATGGATTTAAAGTATACCCAAACAATTTTTGTTCTAATATCTTATGTTTAGATTTTTCTCTCTCTATCTAGATGTGTGTAGTATTAATTAGTTTTGGCAAACAATACAGAAGAACTAGACACGGTTACGTTGTTTAAATATTTAAATAAGTCTCCGTTTTAATAATTTCCCGATATTTTTCACAGATCTACACCTAAAAATTAATAAACCTACTAGCTACAATAAATTAATGGTGTAGCTGCGATAAATTCCTGCTTTTTATTTCGTTATCAAATGATTCACGAAAACAACGCCTATTCCACGATCTTGTATGTTTCGTAGTAGCCCCTTTTGACCTAGTATTTTACTAACTTCTAGCTAGTAAATGATACGGAGTTCGGGTACCTAAGTGGCTTGATCAAAATAAGTATGACCAGGTGTTTAATACTTTTACTTTTTATATGAGATATACTATTGGATATAATGCTTTATTTCCGTCGTGGCGGAATGTCACTTTCAGGATCCTATACTATTACAAAATTGGAAATCACGATGACCAGTCGCTCCATAGCGAAGTGAACGCGCAAAAAAATACCCATTGCTTTTACTCATAAAATGATATACGTAGTTAACGATAGAAGATGTCTAAATGGGATTAGTTTAAAATTTTTGTTACAATGCTAATTGCAATCAAAATTTTGCAAATACATATTATATTACATTCCTACTCGTTATTAAAAAAATAATGATCTATTTATGCGAACAATTAAGCAACCCATCCTTATGATGCAAGAAGAATGATTAATAGAAACGTTAGATAATAATTAAAGGAAGGAATGAGGAAGTCTTATATTATAATTAAATGAAAGAAAACATATTGAGCAATAAGAAGAATTGGTTGGGGAGGATGGCAGGAAAATTGTGAAAAACGTTGAGAATTGATCTTTATGGTTTGTAAGGAAAATATGTATGTTATTATCTTATCTATCTCTTGAAAAATCATATAAATGAGTTTCGTTTTTATTAACCGACTTCCAAAAAAAGGAGGTTATCAAGTCTTCTGAAAGTTTTTTTACAGGTAGGTACTGTTGTCAATTTTTGAATTTTATTATTTTTATTGAATAGTTGAAACTTAGATAGTCTTCAGGCGAATAAAGCAATAAGTTATACAAATTGCTTACACGAAAACCAAATAAATATTTACGAAAAGTGATGTAAAGCTATACACTTTAATAGACATTTACTTACCAGGCATTGAAACAACTCAGCCGAGTACAAAAACTATCACATCACACTTTACTTAAAGAATGCACGTATACCAAAATCACATTTCAATTCATTTTCCCGGCCAACAATTTTCATCGACCGAAAGTTGGGTGAAACTTTACTAAATCGGCACACGTCCTCCCCAGTCGACGGCAGAAAGGCTACTGAAGTCTGGAATTTCATTTATTCAGGATTAAGCGCAGTTTCTATAGGTTATTGGAGCTAAAGTTGTTCTGTTACTTGCTGGAATAGTTTGTCGCGGCTATTTCGATAGGAATTGAATTGTTTTCCCGGCGGGATACTTTCGATTAGAGATAGCGCACATAGGGAGACTTATTACTTACTTAACTTTCGAGTTAAAAATTTTGTCGGGTGTATAACTATAAATAAATACGAACCATTTATTTCATTTAAACACAATTAAACTTAACGCAAAATACTGATATTATGGTCTACCATTGGCTAGATTTGTTAGATTTTAGTAAGCAAGTATCATCTAACATTAGATAAAACCTCCATTCTACTTCGCATTCCAATTTATGCATTGTTTTGTTATTTGCAGTAGTCGATGAGGTCAGTCCTTGGATGGATAACCAACGGGAGTTTCTTTAAATTGTAGGTACTGGGTTTGGAAAAAAACGTTAGGCCACATCTGGGGCTCCAAGGGTAGTTTTAAAACTCCCAGACCAGAGTTGGCCTGAATAAGAAGTATCTAATACAAATTGACTTCTTTTCAGTAACATATTTGTAACCACGATTCTACTCTCTTTTTCCACGCACTATTGTTTCCATTTATAGAAGCTGGATGATGCTTATTACCTAATACTGCTGTAATATCATCTCGTAGACTTAATTGGGTGGCTTGTCGTGTTCGGTGGGATAATGTTGTTATGTGATATTGATACTGGTAGCTTGATATTTGGTAAGTCTATATTATTAAGATATATCTATTCTATTCTATTTTGAAGTAAACATATTTATCGAGTAATACGTGTGACCCTCTTAAGATTTGGAGGTCCAGTCGTTTTGAACACGCGTTTTTATTTTATACTAGTGGATGTTATATTTTAGGATAAAAACTCTAGCCTATGCCACTCCTAAGACTTTATAAATAAATAAATATTTCAGGTCATATCACACAGCGCCATCTAGCCCCATACTAAGCTTACGCTTGTATCATGGGTACTAGATAACGGATATAATACATATATACTTTTTCTTTTGTAAATACATACTTATTATACATAGAAACGACCAGACTTAACACAAGTAATTACAAATTTTAATATGCATAATTACTTGTGCCATGCGGGAATCGAACCCGCACCCCTAGATTAGAAGGCAGAGCCACTACCAACTAAGCTAACGGAGCAGTTTATACTACATGCTCGTACATACCAAAAATCATGATGATCCGTTTAGCTTTATTTGAGTTATGAGCTTTTAAATAAACAGACAAAAGTTCTAATAACTGCTGAAGCGTGTTCTGTTATGGATTTAATGTATACTTAAACTGTTTTTTTCGAATATCTTCTTTGTTTATATTTTTGACCCTCTTCAGCTTTATTATACGTATTATACGTATACGTATAGATAGATTGACTTCCTGATTTGACAGACTACGGTTTGGTACAGCTTTCTCTTTTTTCTATGATCAGTAACGTATAATGATGATGTGTGTTAATATTCCCAGTATTGATAAGAATAATAACTTTTAATATATATAAAAATATTGCAATGTGTCCTTACCTATGTACTTAACTAGCATTTTACCAAACAAATAACGTTATTTCTGTGTCTTAGAATAAAAATTTTACAATGATTAATGTCCGAGATACATGTACGTATTTTTAAGCACTATTAATACTACTTTAAATACAAGAGCTCAGTGACTAATCACCAAAGTCACTGAAATATTGGGTAAAATTGATTTCATTGCCAACCTGGTAGGCGTGATTGTGTGGTTATAGTGACCTCAAATAAAGTGCTTAGTAACTATTTATTTAATTAATCATTCACCTATTCTTGTATTACTAAGAACGACATTACTACTAATATGTGCGGCCATTTTTTTACCAAAGCAATAACTTATGTAATGAATAACCATTAGGATTGAACTTGTGTTTAGCATTTTTAACGTCAGGTAAAATTCACAAAAAGAAAATTAGTTTTGGTGCTTGGTGGTTATTAACTTTACCTCATTTTATAATCAATATTTTTTCAGTCGCATTTAAAGTTTGTAAAGTAATATCTGTGAGTCTTTTACATTTTTTGAAAGTACATGAATTTATTTTAAGTTTATACCAATACTAGTGGGTGCTCGCGGCTTCGCTCGCATTAACTTGCATCCCCTATTTCTCCCCTTTAAAAGTGGCATTTCCAAAAATCCTTTCTTAGCGGATGCCTACGTCATAACATCTACCTTCATTCCATATTTCAGACCAATCTGTCCAGTGGTTTGGGCTGTGGGTTGATAGATCACTATATCAGTCAGTCAGTCAATCAGTCAGTCACCTTTGAGTTTTATATATTTATATATAGATACATATTGCAAATAACATAATCTGGTATATAGAAGTCTGTAAAGTTTATAAGCTGTTTCCAATAGTCCATAAATTCACTAATAAACTACAATAAATTCACGTACCTACCAATATCTGTTCAATATAAAATCGTAAAGTTCATGGACGACAGACGACATAGAAATAAACTGAAATATCTCAATATTTCATGAAATCGAGAACAAAGACCTCGCCTCAGTTCGTGATTTCGCATTTATTACTGTGAAGTAGGTAACTCTGTCAATTTACCCACGAATCCTTGTCTTTGCATGATGATTCATAATATATGTTTAGGTATAGGCAATAATCGATGTGACACGATTTTTAAACACCTCATCTTCATCATCTTGGATGTACATTTATATACATTGTTCAGTATATTATATCGTATACTAATATTATTATATTCTTAAGATGTCCATAGTTTAAGTTTTATTTATTTTATTTGTATTTATTAACCATCTAAACTAAACCACTTTTAAGAACCTATCTTCAAGACAGTTCCAAAGAGAGCAAAGTGTAATTATCGAGTAGATTAATAAAAAACTTTACTTTCTTTATCTTTAGCCTATATCAGCCCACTGCTGGGTATTTTATGGCCTCATCGTAAATCGGAATAATTTAATTCCTGTAAAACAATTGAAAAAATATAAAAATGCGTTTGTTAATAACAGCTAAATCACAGAACTATCATCAGGAATTATCTAGGGTAATTCCACATCCTTGCCACAGAATAAATTATCACAATATACCTAATAGGTACATACCTACCAATTCATTAGTCAAACAGCAGCGTCTCAGTGCCCTGTTTTTGCTTTTTTAGTAATTTTGCTAAGACTTTATCAGACATTGCATTAGCTTTCAGGCATGAACGAGTACCTGCCTATATCTATTCTGCATACATATACAAGGTTTCTGATAACACACGCAAAACCTTTTATGGGTGACTTTAGAATGCCAAAAGCAAAACCTTTTTATTCTAGAAGTTTGAGAAATTCGCAAAATAAAAAATCTCTCTTCCAACATTTGGTTAGAGTGCGATAAATTTTGATATAGCAGATTTTTATTGAATTTCCAGTAGTAGTAGTAGTAGAACAGACGTTGTTGCTGTGACGTTCCAAATTCAAATTCAAATTCATTTATTTGCAAAGATGTAGTGAGAATCATGGTGCAAAAACATTTATAGTAGGTATCTTACATCTTACCATTTCTGGTGTGCATAAATCACATTTTGGTCACTAAGAATCTATTAACAATTTCAATTCAATAAGATTTACAAAGATTAAGTTAATATAAACAAGTCATTACAAATTCAGAAAAAGCTGCCCTAAAGTAAAAGATTATGCGTTAATTACGAGTAACCCTGTTAACATTTTTATGTGAATTCTATCTTGCTTTTGTATCTAAAATCTTCAGAAACGCGCGAACAAATACCTAAATCTAAATAATAATTCTGTTTTGGGCCACCGAGATACAGGCCTGGCCTAGTTCGGGGCCCGTTGGAAGCGCACATAATCTTGTTCTGTATTTATAATAAGGTATTGATCTAATTATTTATAAATGTGCAACCATGTATAAATGTACTGTAAATAAATTTATATTTGATTTGATTTGATTTGATTTGTTTAGTACGAGTATGTACGTCATTGTACATTGCAATACATTTTCTCTAATATCTCATACCCACTTCCTTATCGCACTCACCAAAGAGATCTGAACCAAAAAGATTTTCCTCAGATATATCCTACGAATAATTGATAATATGGAGTTGTTAATCCATACAAATGTCACGTCGTAACTTTACTTTCACTTTTCATTATCTGTGTCATACACAGATCGCACACGTAGCTTGCTCGTGATTAGTTACGATAATAGAAATATTACCAAATGCTTGTCGCAGTTTGTCGCTAAGGTTTATCTATTAGTCCAGAACTTTAAAAATATGCAGTCTGGTTTTGTTGTTAGAAATCTGTCCGTCTACTGTCATGATATCAAACTGTACAAATGTAACCAATGATTAATCAACGTCCCAATTTGAAGTTGACATTTGATTGTTTCTTTGTGATGTTTGAACAACAAGAACTTACTTTTTATTTTCAAAGTCCTGGTTTAATATTTAAACCACGTTTTGTAATAAGGCGGTAAATGATTGAGCCCCGCCAACTCAACCGCAGTTTTGGCGGTTGACCATCTCGTTGTTTTTTTCAGTTACGTTTCTATAGTATCCATAATCGTAGGACATATCTATAAATTAGGAGCTAAATAAGGCTTCACGAAACTTTGCCTCCATTCCTGACAGTTGACCCAAATCTATGATCAATAGTCTTGTTGATTTTGGGATTTTCTCTGTACAAAAGAGTATTTTCGGTAAAACAGTACACCGACGCTCGGTATTGTTATCCTAGGTAGCAAGAAAAATACGCGAAGAAGATAATATGTATTAGTTTTCTTAGAAATACGAGGTATATTTAGGTATAACATCTTAAACAATTGACCGATTGATCGAAGCCCCAGAACATTCCGCACACATATTCTAGATACTTCTAAAAAAATGTATTTTTCAAAATCTGCTAAGCATAAAAGGGACGAATAATCAAGATTGTGGTTTGTCTGATTGAGGAAGTCTCAAAGGGAAAATTTCCAGACCAATGTGTCGAGACCGCGGGTCAACCATAAAATCAAACGGGTTGGTAGTGACATCCAACGCTTATATGCTTTTAAGTAAACGATGCGATATATTTACTTGAAAAATTTCATAATCTTACGTCTATGATAACTCTCCTTACGATTTTTTTTTATATAGTTTTACGTTTGTCTATAGCCTGCCTGATGTTAACTATAGTCTAAGATGCACTTATATGACTATAGCACCACTATAGTCTAAGATGTAGCACGCTTGCCTAGAAGAAACCTATTTACTCTAGATTTTATCTGAAAGTCATCTTCAACTTCAACTTTTCTTAAATGGCTTCTGCTGCATCTCACCTGATGATTAGCAACTTTGTTACCTAAATACGACCTCGCATGCTTTTTTTCCTTTTTCAGCTTTGCATGCATAGAACGTACATCGAAATATATATTTAGGGACTCTTTTGGGGAAATTCCCCAAACCCTAAATTAAAGGAAAGGTTACATTGGTCTGTCTTTGCTATAATATTATTGTCTGCTTGTTGATGGTTGATTGTGTTAAGGATATCGAGAATACCTAGTAATGTTCGTCAAATAAAACATTTCATAAGACTAGAAGCGTTATCTACACATAAAATATCGTAGAATGTAAATGCATCTAATCCCTCTTATCTGTGATGTAAAGCGAACGGACGGGTTTGGCAAATATAGCAGATGACCCGAGACGAATTTAAGAGTTTTCTGGAAAAGTACTAAAAGAAACGCATTTAGTCTATGGCTTCCATTTTGTTGGAACAAGATAGGATACTTCTAAAAGAAATCAAACTATGACACTAATGTAATAAAAGCAAAAAAGTTTTAGTTCCTTTTGCGTCCTCATATACATTATGTAGGTAGTATGAGTCCCGGAAGTGCCATAGGCTACTTTATATCCCAAAATTATGCGAGCGAAGCTGCGGGCGTCCACTAGTATTTAATATATTTTTTTACACTTAGCAGTCAGACATTTTACTACAAGATCACCTGAATATTGTGGTTAAAACGAAGCATATCTGGACTGAAATGGAACTGACTCTCGAATGACGCTTCTAGCCTCCTCAGACAAGAGGCATATTTTTGTGAGCTTACGAACACATATTTATGGAACAGAAAGACCAATGTATGGGATTGACATCACGATGCGCTCTGCGGGGGGGAATTGTGACGTCACTCCTGTACATTGGTCTTTCTATTCCATAAGTATGAGTCAGTAAGCTCACTAAAACATGCCTCTTGTCTATTGGCTCAATGACGCTTCTAAAACACATAGATATGCGCTTAGTAACAGTATTTTACGTTAAGTTTGAAGTGTTAAGTGAATAGTGTTTGAAATTTTATACCAAAATGGTGTAAACAAGACAAATAATAAATTTATTCTTATACCAACGTTTCTTAGCACCAAAACAAAGTCCTTGAATAAATTACAGAGGGCTTTATTATGAAAAAAGTTGTTGTCTCTTTTGTGTAGTTCAGTTGAGTTTGTGGCGATAAAACTGGTCACGGCATGAATTTTTTATCACTTGACCGAGTCTCTGACTACTATAGCAGAATAAAAGTGTCTGTATGTGTTTATTAAAACTTCACAATTACGTAAAACCTACCTCTGGAATTAATGTTTCTTTAAAAATTACTTATGCTTGCGTTTCGTTAAAAAATCGAATTTAAATTTGTATACAGTTTATCAGGAGAAATACCGTATTAGTATCTAATAGATAAACTAAGATTCAACATTTATTTCGTTGGATAACTTTGCTGGATATTGTTTTTCTCTCTGTGCGAGGAAAAAACCTTTATTTTAAAGATTCATATGAGCGTAGAATTCGAGGATATCTTGATGGATTTCGAGCTCAATTCCCAGTGGACTATTTGAGTAAGATGAGATCTCTATTTGCTACTAGCTGTCAGTATTCACACAGCTGGATATTTGTTAAATTTACTTCTGGAAAATCTATGTACTTATTGATCTGACTGATCAGCCATAACGGTTGGATATTTGTGTTACCCATTGAAATATGTTTATTATTATTTACTGATTTAAATACAGTAAAAGAAACACATAATTTTCTCTTACATAAAAATCCGTAATTTTATTTCATAATACGCTACTCTGTACAAGATACACACTAAACTCTAGTCCTATTGGAAGCTTTCTTGTCGACAGGCGCTACGTATAGCATGAACTGAAGGGACGCGGGGCCATTTGCGTACCAAAGGTTACACTCGACAGCCAGCGACACTCCCACCGTGAAACTGGATATTTGAATCGCTACTAGTGGAGAGTCCTTCTCCCCGAGGGGGAACACCCCCGGGTCGAACCCCGGCGGGTCGGGGTAATATCGTATTCTACCGATGTGCTCCTTATCGTAAGCGTGAAATCCCGCGCAATGCAACCACAATTTCTTATCAGTCTTCATCCAATTCTGAACCTCCACTGGCGCGACTCTCGCTAAACTAGAGTTCGACTGTAACGGCTTCCCCGCCCAATTAAACTGCTTGTTAATCCTTATAACAATACAAGGCTCATTCTTTTCGTATCCATACGACTTCTTTCCACACGGCCCTAGCGTACCAACGTTGCGTTTTTTTCTCTTCCGCACGAGCAAATCTTCTAGCGCTATAATGTACTTTTCGTAATCTTGACTGTGCCCTTTCGTGTACCAAATCAAAGGCTGATATGAATCAGACAACGGCGTCATCGACAGCCCGACCCCGTGTTCCGAGTACGTATATAAATCTATCTTAGACGCTAGCTTGAAGTCTGACGTCAGCCTGATGCACCACAGCGAGCCATATAGGACGAGCGCCGTGTAAGTTGTCAAGAAACATAAATACACTATTGAATAGAGGATAATGTGGAACCAACTCGCGCAAGTTCGGCCACAGAATGTTTTGTCTTTCTTGTTGTAGATGAAGTTGCAACATCTCACTTTGAAGGGTATTTCTGGTTCTTTGTCGACGTCCACCCTGTTGAGGTGGTGCCCGTGGCCCGTGTGGTGGCCGTGAACACCGTGGTGGCTGTGGTGTCCGTGGTGGGAAGGATTGGGTCTGGTTTTGGACAACGAGGGGTCTCTCGTCGGTAAGGACGGTGACGGCACGTTGCTCGACGGTTGATCCATCTCTCCTTTTCTCTCTTCCACGACATCACTTATAACACTCTAAATGTGAACGCTTCGTAGCAACTATCGATAGTATTTTCTTCCATTTTCCTTGCGAGAAAAACGTCGTGACACATTTGTGACATTGCTTACGTCAAAGTTGAAATGGAAAATCTCTATGGTCAAAATCATGGACAAATTTGTGCAGTGGAGATCGTACACGTTAATTGTTCGCTTTTTGGATAATTAAAATAATCTAGTCAATGTTTGATTTCAAAAGAAATAATTAAAATTAGATAAATTCTCGGTATAATGACTGTTAGTTAAAAAAAATATGATATTAGTCAAAAGACATGCTGAGTGCTGACACTATTTATTTCTGCCTTCATTGAACCAAAAAAACATAAATGTTAGTCATTTAGTTTCCATATACTTCCATATTTATCTGTTGGTATATTTTGTTAGTACTTGGCAATTGCAAAGACATATATAGCTGTCTCTATTTCCATGATACACTGTATAAATTTAGTAGAATAACCTACAAGCCATTCTGTTTGAGGTACGTATTGGCTAAGGGAGGGCCAAACATGGTCTGACTGGATACAGGCACTGTATCAATACAAGAGTTGACATGAACAAATGTGGTGCCAATCCAGTACCTATTGACAGGTATTTGTTGAGGTCAAGGTGAATAAGGCTACATTATTAGGTAATGCAAGTAGGTGTAGGTCCCGGCTGTTTGTCTAGTACGGCA
The DNA here is from genome assembly GCA_964023185.1 of Macaria liturata. Taxonomy (NCBI): domain Eukaryota; kingdom Metazoa; phylum Arthropoda; class Insecta; order Lepidoptera; family Geometridae; genus Macaria; species Macaria liturata. Next base: position 2,481,935 of record OZ026819.1, read on the forward strand.
GTCGTTAAGCCATGTCAAAGGCCCTTAGGGCGGTTTGAAAACTCTTGACACCAGAGTTGGCCACTCTCATTCGATAAGAAGAAGAAGGTAATGCAATAGTTTGATTAAATATTGATAATAAAGTTTGATCTCTCTTGCAGAAAGAATTTCAAGTGTAATGACGGGAATTATTACAAACATTACAAAAGCTTTGTAACTGGGCTTTAGTCGACTTCACATTTCTATCTCGAGACTAGATCTGTTAATAATAATAATAGTAAATAGTATAATAATGCAATAGTTACTTTATATACCCAACATCCTCTATCTGTAATTTTTACTTAATTTTAAGTATAATATTGTAAAAGGCCTCTCAGTATTGGCTACGGCCCCACTAATGCCTTAAAATACCGGGCGTAAGTCCCGAGAATCTGTAAAAAAAAAATAAAGAAAATAATAATAATATTAATAATGTTAATATTCGTGTTATCTCTACATATCTTTTAAAAACTATAAAGTTTTTACGTAGACTAACGTACTTATGTAATCAAGTAAGCAGAAAAACAAAGTCCGAATTGTTACTTACATAAATTATTTTGTGCTGAATACCATTTATTACTACTAAATGACAAGATTGCTTTACAAAAATACAATCCTCGCATGAAAAGGTTCAATACGATAAAAATAGATTGAAATAGGTACAAAGAACAGATAAAGACAGATCTTTCCAGTGACCACAAACAACTATCATTGATTACTTCCACTGGGAACTCGACACACGTTCTTACAACATTGTATGTAGATGCCAGACATGTCATTCCCACACAAATATCACTCGCATTATTTAAAAATTAAAAGTTTTTTTTTTTTTACATTAGAATGGCTCACGCTTGACTACAACTTCCTTGATGTTAAGCAACGTTGTAATCTACGATCTAGCACGCTTGCCTAGAAGAAACCGGTTTACTCTCGACTTGAAGACCGACAAATTATAGTTCAAGTAGCTTATTTCATTCAAATAGGTACCAAAAATCATGCTGATCCTAGCCGTTCCTTGAGTGATGCGTTAAAATTATCAGATAAACAGATAAAACTTCTATAAATTGTTTTTAGAGATTACCATCTTCATGTTGAATGATGATTTAACGAGATAGGTCTAGATAAATAAAAATGCGATATATATGTAGAATCAAATATATGACCAGACATTATATACACACAAGGATTCTCTTGATTATATTGTCTATGTACCCATCTTTGAAAAACAATCAGCCAAGTAATAGTAGGCAACTTTGTAGGCAACGTGTTACTGAAACAAAGAGATAATATTCTTTGTCATTAGGGTGATGATTAAAATAATATTTAGTAGTTCTACTAAGAAAAAGTTAAAAAGTTCGTACAAGATAATTCTTTAGAGCAAATAAACCATAAACCAAACCACAGGACAAACATTAGTATAACCGAAATATTTTGTTGACAGTCAGGAAAGCCAGTGCTGCTACTAATCATGCGCTTAGTTGTCATCCTATACGGATTTTATGTCTCTCTTGAGTAGTATTCCTCGTGACTGAGGGTCTTGACTCCCCCGTACAATAAATTGGAGTTTTCTTGGGCAGGTACATCGTGGTGGGCGACCAGAATTTCATGTACTCGGATATTGTGGTCCTCAAACATGTTGGTTTCCTCACGATGTTTTCCTTCACCGCTAAGCGTGTGCAAATCCACACATAAAACTTGAAAATACAAGTCATTAGTGTAGGGCCGGATTTGAAACAGGGCGCATCTGGATGAAAAGCAGACTCTGGAACCGCTAAGCCACACTCCCTTAACGGATTTTATGTAAGTACCACATAAAACAGCGATTAACCAACGATATTATGTAGAATAATGCATGAGAATAGTGGTTCCAAAAATTATGACTATACTCGTAATTAAAAAAAAATGCTCTCATACAACTCGTAAATCAGTGATAGCTCTAACCGAAAACACCAGCTACATAACAAGATTGCTCGTTTCAGCATAAACATGCTGCAAATAAACAATGACAATAATGAAAACTTCATCCACATTTGTTGCGAGATGTCCAATTTGGTTCGCCCCGGGGTGTCGTGTAGTATTACTTAACTAGACGGTATCTACCAACGATATCATGTCTCAATAGATGCCATATGAAGGCGATATTTCCGATACATATGATGCTATAAAAATAATAAGAATATGAATATAACATATTTAGTGTGGCATGAAATACAAATAAAAAACAGTATAAGCAAGTGCATGAAAAATGTAAATGTTTCATGTCACAACCCGGCCCCAAATCAGCATGTGCTGGATGCATGCCACCAGCGCTGGTCTTCTGTTGGGAACGGCAGGTGACGTCACGCATAAGGTGATATCAATCACATATAATATATAATTTCATGCCACACATATAATTATATAAAGTTAGTGTAAAAATATGCAACTGGATTTTGACCGACACCAAACATCAGGTGAATTGGGTGAATTGAAAACAAAACTGTTATACCCTTATAATTTTTTTACCGAAATCGTCTTGTACAAATCCGTTTCGGTAATAAAACGGTATAACTCAGTTTTGTTTCCTATTTCCTTGGAAGTTGTTCACTTATTTATGTTTTTCGCTCCATCTTATTTAGTTTTCGACACATAAATGTTCATGTTAGATTAATGTACAAACTAATATTTACATACATATATTTCACAAGTATATACAAAAAAGACTTAAACATACAGAAAAAGTAACAAAGTCCAGTAGTAGTAGTAGCTCCATCTAAGTTTTTTTTTTATTTTGGTGTCTAAATGTTTGAGAGAAACGTATCTAAAGTGGGTTATCAAAAAGCTAAAATAGATATAGTTTTAGCTGCCTGAATATGGACACTGGACTAAATAGCCTTGCTCTATAGTAATACGGCGTCTTTGTGTAGTCTTGTCTTGTCTATACACTAGTACTGTACTGCATTACTGGGTATTCATCACTGTTAGGAAAATACCATTCGCTTTTTCACGAGCAGACTCTGAATTTTATCATTCGCCATCATAAATACGAAACATCAATGGGTCAATCAGTTAATTGATCAATAGTGCCTTAAAAATCTCACACCAATATTTTTTATTAAAATTTGAACTTAAGTACATAGATTGGAAGTTTTTTTGTAAATTTGATGCTATCATTTGTGTATACTATACAGATATTATTTAGTTATTTATATTTATTAATATAAAGCTACGATAATTATCATAAGTACCCTGAACAGGAGTTCATGGTACTTATGATAATTATCGTTTTCTAGGAAGAAAAGATGTAGACCCTGTAATATATTGTAAGGAGCTGGTGCTACGAAATCCTCCTGCTACGTCGTAGATGTCAAAGCTACGAGCGTAGACATTTTACGCTACGAGCTAAAAAATATAGACAATTTTCTTTTCAGTAATTAACAACTGTAAGGTTGTATGGTTTACTTTTTATGAACAATTTACCTCCAAACCAAAAAGTATCAAATTGATTCAGCCTCCAAAGCATCAAGAAGGAACTTACTTAGGTAATTACTTACACACTAATGCATTTCAAATATCGTGCTTCCTAACAGTATAGTAACGGTCTGTATGGCCAATCCTTGGCTGGGTGACCAATATTAGGAATTGAAGAATAACCGTGGGACGATTGCCATGACAAGTTTACAACTTGTCATGTCAAGCTTTGGCTGTCTAACTTAGGTACTTAGTATGGTAATAAGGTAAGGTATTATGGTTCAAAGACAAAACAGATACAAGTCTCCAGAAACCTCATTAGCGGAGAAATAAATTAACTCCAAGAAATGGCTCTGTCAGCTCTGCTACTTAAACACGGGGTTTATTTAATTTTATAAAGATAGTTACTCGCCTTGATCCTGGAAGTTACTTACTGCCTCTTAAAAATCCACTTTACACTTGCTTACGAAAAGTTACTAAAATACGCGGTTTTATAAGTTTTGATATCACGGCTATGTTAGTTTTATCAGTCGTACAGGGTATGTAACTAGCGGTTAGATGCGATTCTATCCGGATTGCACCATTTTCGGTAAATGTAAAGATAAAGATAAGATAAAAAATATTTATTTCCACTAAAACAGGTTATCATTTTTACATAATATAAAAGTATCTAAATTATTAAAGTTCAAATTCAAATTGGGGTCCTGTCTACTGCTTTAGGATTCCCTGTGTTGCAGTATCCAGGGTTCTTCCAGAGTGTCAACTATTAAAATTTGAAATGTATTCACTTCCACCTATCCAATATTTTATTTTATCCAAGTATTTACACACACATGTTGTTATCATTATGCTAAAATTATAACAACATATGTGTGCAAATAAACTAATCAAACTAGTGCACTTTAATAAGTAAGTATTTATTTATTTATTTAATAATAATTAATACGGTCGTAACCAATTACATTAATTATTTCATTAACAAAATATTAAAATACCTTACAATCACAATATTTACAATCACTTAACAAACAATGTCATATAATAATTAAAACAAAAGTAGGTATATTAATGATGACGTCAATCCCTCAAAACTTTTACAGGATGGTTTTTCTTCTTCATAAATTAAGTTTTACTACATCTGTTTAAAGCAATTGCCAGAATCCAGATACCTCCTATTTTAAAGTTGCTAAGGCAGGAAAGGTTTAATATTGAAATAGCCGAGGGACTTCCCTATTGGTCCTTCACAAATTGCCTCCGAGCTAACAGCCCATGAGGGCAATGATTGCCCAACCACCGCACCAATCGATTTGTGATTCTATTTGAGTTTTGGCTTTGGAAACTGTAGAGAATAATATGTATCTAGTCATAGAAGAACAATCCATGTAACAACCAAGAAAACTTTCCCATTGAGTAAAATCTGCGGGAGTATGACACGACACGACCCTTAGTAATGAGGAACAAGACGTGAAGAAGAGGAGGACGGAAAAACTAAATACTCGTTGTAACATACTAATTCTATATGTTTCTCAACGAAGTAATGATTGCAAATCCTTGTTTTATTGATGCGGGCTGTGCCTGTTTGTACATGTAAAAGATTTTGTAAAATATTTTTTTTCATATCCTAATATATGTTAATTTTTTTGTCATTATTATTAGTGTATTGTAATTTATCCATATAATAAAAAAATTACATTCAACACAATAGAGAACCTCCTTTTTTGTAGTCGGTTAATAATTTACCTTTAAGGCAAAATACTAGTACAGCGTTAATAAGAGTCCCACATACACCATATAAGTAAACCTGTATACGCATAAACCTACACGTGTATAAATAGCTACATCTATACATGCAGCTACCATTCCCCGAACATTATCGCTGCGTGCGACGTGACCCCGTTTCCGTGAAGCTGGGACGCCCTACATCACCTACTTGTTGCTACAAGGGCCAAATTAACAAGCTCACCTTGTTTGATGTAAGGCGTTGGAAAATAACAGCATACAATGAATTTAATATTAGTAAATATATGGTAACAATAAAAGTCACGCTTTATTTAAACACAAAGCAGACTTGTTCGAATTAATCTGTCTTTACTTACCAATGCATTAATTCTCGGTTGAATAAAAAAAACATGCACGAATTATTTTGCTTCTTGTGTTAAAACTTAAAACTCGCTACCAGTAGCAAGTTTCGAAGATTTATAGTCTCAGGACTTTCGTTTCCTGAAGATTACAATACAAGGGTCCTCAAATTCTGTAAGTAAATAAACTAACTTCTAAACAATCGCGCTAAGATTAAGTCAACAGTAATATTTTACATCAGGCAGGCTGACAAAATTAAGTCTAGGGAATTTCGAATAAGGCGTGCGACCGCCTGACTCCTGGGGGCTCTGGGCGGCAGGTCGGGGAACGTGTTGCTCTAGAACGAGTCCCCACAGGATGCACGACGTGTCCCGTGTTCTGACACGTCGTCCATTGAGGGTTGAGCTGAAGCTCCCCGAGGCGGGGCCCGTTGCCGGGCCAGTATCACCAGGGCTGCGGATGTATGCATCGCGCTCTCGTGGCCCTGGACCATCGATGCGGAGGTGGAACACTCCTGGGTTTTTAGTGGGTATGCCGCCCTTTGGAGTGGGGCGGAGACTCCCACATAACCATCCGCCCTCCCCGGGGTTGGGTGGTACCTGTAATAGGTTTTACTGGGTCAAAAAAAAAGGAATTTCAAATTTATAGGATTTTTACAAATTTACGAAAGTTGTTAATGCTTTTTTTTGTATAAAAACTAATCTAACTAATCAAAACTATCTTACTGCTATTTAGTTTTTATATTATATAGTTCTATTCTCTCTCTCCCTCTTAAGTCGTATTTCTTCATGACTGAGGCACGACTTCTCCGCAGAATTAATTCGTAGTTCTCTTGGGCAGATACATCGTGGTGGGCGCCCAGGTCCTTCCACGGAAGACACATGTCCTCGGATATTGTGGTCCTCAAACACGTCGGTTTCCTCACGATCTTTTCTTCACCGTTAAGCGAGAGCAATATAGAGTGTGTGTGTGTGTGTAGTGTGTATAGTTATATTACTTCTATTTTATCTTATTTTTTTGTTAACCTATATTGTCCCACTCCTGGGCAAGGGTCTCCTCCAACTCCTCCAATCTCTCTCTTTAATTAATATTCAATCAATAAAACAGTGAAAAGTATTCGCAATAATTTATTTTTCAATACGCTAATAATTCAATGATTACCTAATTTAATACACTATTTTAGATTCGTTAAGTAAATAGTGAAGACAATTATGTTCCTTGTCCTTCTCGAAATAACACAAACTTATTTAAATTGCATCGCATTAGGTAGATTTTAGTAGAATATTTTATAATTATAAATATTTACAGCATTTAATGTTGTTTTTTTAACCTGAATAATTTTGCTGCTGGTATATCATTTTAACAGCATTTATGAGCAAGTTTCTAACTAGAGTTCTGTTACTTCTAAGATTATTGAAAATGTAAAAGAGATGATGGTTACATCATCTCTTTTAAATTGTCAAAAGTCTTTTTATCAAAGGGTTTATAGATAATTATCACCCCAGTCTTTTTCTTTTTAGTTACTGGCAATGTCTGTTAGCTTGTCGCGAGATTGATGGTATCCCCCTTGCCCATTAAATGCTGATCACATAGCTTCATTCTTTTAAGATACCAACAGAAAAACCATTTGTTATCTATATTATATTGATTGGCACTACCTATATCTATCACAATGAGACCTTGCTGACAAGTTACAATCTGAAGTTAGGTTTACTTAGTAGAAAAGTTACTGAACAATATTTATAAAACTGTCGTAGGTTGTAAGAAAATTAACATTTCATTTACAATATTCTGTGAGCTAATTAGAAATAGTTAATTCATTTATAATTCGGCTAAGCCTTGACTGTAAATATCCAACAATTTGTAAGCAAGAAGTATGTTATGGCTACCAAGTAAACTAGCCAACTAGGTAGATAATTTGAACTTCAAAAAGCGCCATTCAGATTTAATCTATTTGAATAAAACCCTTTACAATTGACGATGCAACGCTACCTTTAAAAGCAGTTTTAAATGTATGATATATTTTAAAGTTGACTTTACAATTCCTGTCACTTCAGCAATATTACTTGTAGGCGATATCAAAAATAGAAGGATTAGAGTAATATTATATCACAAAATATATTCACTGTAACATCAACATCCCCTTTGTTTTCAATACCAACACATATTAAAACATAAATGAGAAAATACAGTAGCTTTACATTGATCCAGTGAACTACACGTATGGTTAGTTACTGGACTGTTATAAAAGTATTGTAAATACTAATATGATATCAACAAACTACAGAAGAAAATAGTGAATAAAAATGGCATTGAAAACAAAAGTCGACAATTAGGCCTGACACCGTATAATACGTACCAATGTTTATGAACTGTCTGATATTAGGAACGAATTCAAACTACGCAGATAAAGTCAAACGTATTTTTTTTATTTATTTGACATCTGAGCAGAAACTCGTGCAAATATCCGACGACTCATAATTTACTAAACCAGATCTGGACCACTGAAAAAGAGGTATTCAAGTAAAACTCACTCTTAGTAACGTGCTTTTAAGCTTCAAAATAACATTGCATAAAGACTACGGCTCGCGTGCATATAAAAACCGTAAAAAAATTATAAACAATAAAATAAATGTTATCAAAAGCGATAGCAACCATAAAGAAAAGCCACAAAGGACATCATTACAATACGAACAACGTACAATACTTACAAACTTTATTTATAATTTGTAGTGATTCAAAAAGAGCGAGCCAAAGTATCAATTTTTTTGCCGAATTTTGATCCCTATAAAAATATAAAATTAATAAAATAAAAGAAACATTTTACTTTTGCTGTGAAAAAATAAAATAAAAAATATATTTAGTTGAATTCAAAGCAAGCTTTTCCTTACAAATTAATCGACAAAGAGACATTTCATGCCCAAACTTTGTTCAAATCTTACTCTTTTCGAACCACCTTCCCCATCCGATCCCAAACACTTAAATCAGTCGTTAAAATCCTAATTGTTACACGATGACATAATGTAATATATTACAACATGCTCCGTACATCTACATACATACATTATACACAATAATAATATATGTAATAAAATATGTTTATCAACAATAACCCGATAGACTTTGTAACCAGCTAAACAATGGAACAGGTAAAGAGATAAGCTTATAGAAGATTGTGACGTCAATTCTGACATCTCCTCTCTAATTTGTCATTCCTTAAATATTGCTGTCCTTTTCTCTCTAAATATGAGTTTGAAAAAGACAAAAAGTCATTTGTAACGTCAAATTAGTAAGAGAAACCAAAACACAGTCAGTGACTCTGAATAAATAGTTTTCACAGATGAATATGAATTTTTATTATTTAAACTTTACACTTAGAAAAATTCGCAAACGTCGTATAGATAAATTGACGTTACTAAAACTATCTTTTTTAATGATACCAAAAAGAAGAAGAGGAATTTCATATGTTACAGGCTAACGAACACCTTCGAAATAGAAAAAGGCGTTGACTGGACCCGCTATCCGTTTCCAGTAAAGATCGATTTATATCTCGAGATATTGAACATGTCAGATGCATTTTTCGTAGTGGATTTTTCTATTCAAATTTAATGAACATCCAGAGATATAGGCTTGAAATTATTACAGCTGCAGCAATGTAGAACGGCAACTGAGACCTCTTTTGGTACATTACACTTATTTTATGTCACTGTCAATGTTTGTACGGCACGTATCTGTCACTGTCAACATCTGTAGACATAAATCGACCTAAATCCAGCATTTCATCCACCAGCTGGACCATTATAAACCAGCCACGAAAACGACTATACTATTGTTCTATTACAAAACGAATACACCTATAAATAATAATATTATTAATATTAATAATGGACGAACACATATCATTCCAGCGAATGCAGTCTACTCCCACCGCTGAGTCATTGCTTTTTTAAACTTATTTATTAACACGTTAAATGCAGTTTAAAACGCATTAAGTGCACTTCCACACACAATTATTTAGAAATCCTCTTAGCTGACGGTTTCTTCCATTTGTCATTAAATTATAGAATTTACAATTATTTTTTATGTAATTATTATAAAGAGTAGTGTTGTAGTGCACAAAATGGGTCATGAAAAAGACGCCTTTTATGCAAGTACTGCCGTCATTATTCAGATTACTATAATCATTCATTCATTGAATGAATGAAAAAAAGAACGAACATTATGAAAAAGTTAACACAAACATGGCTTTAGGCTTAGGTTAGGTACAAGTCAAGAGTTACATATTTTCAAGACAAGTTTTTGAATAGCCATGATTTTTTCTAAAAATCGATACTTTTTTAGTTGTCAGTACTTGCAAGTGAGCGCAAGCTTTCAAAACATCAGCATATTAACGTACATTTTAGGGCACATTATGGGTAACTAAACGTCAGCGTTTCAAAATCAATCGTTTGAGATCACACATCCGCTTTTATCAATACAATCACATTTTAGGCTTCTACTTTCTATAATAATATATTATATGGTATTTAATATGTTCTATAGCACTTCACTTCACTAAGTGTCTTTAAAGAAATAACGGGTTTAGGGATAAAGTAGGCCACAAAGACAGGTACAGATAAGAAATTCTATTTTTTTTTGTATCTATGCATCTCACTCTTTCCTGGTATTGATTTGTTGAATTTGTTCCTTATGTTGTAGGTATTTACAGATAAAAATTTAAAGATTCTTCTTTTATTCTATTTGTGTAATTATATCTTTGGTCTGTGTAATGCTGGTTTTACACGGTACTGAAACTTGCACGAGAATCAAAAATATTTTCGTTTAAAAACGCCATAATAAAATTATTTTTTATTATATAATATTTTTTCTGCTGTCCTCATAATATTATTTCTTCATAAAAATAAATAAAAAATGCCGTAAATAATATGATTGCGTTAGTTTAATTAGCTTACAACAGAGGCACAAGTTGGCCGAAATATTAATTTCCTTACAGATTTTCATCAAAACAAACTTAATAATCCTGTGCAAGTTCCGTGTATAGTTTGCGCCAAAATAATGGAACAAAGAAATATAGGATGTATTCTAAAACATGTTAAGAAAAAAGAGACAAAAAGATAATTGAGTATCATTACACTTTCAACCAGCTAAAATCATCGCTTTGTCTTTTTCGTGTTACACATTTCCAAATATTTCCTCCCCACTTTCTCAGTTCCCTTAATTTGGCACTCACTAAACCAAGCTCTCAAGTTCCGATCATCAGATGCCGTAGATCTTCACTAGATGCCATAGATCCTGGCGAGGATCCTATGGTACTCCTCGTACGTGCCCAGCAGCCAGAACAAGCCTCAGATCCAGAGGATGGTGAGGAGTGTCATGGTGAAGATGGCGATGGGTTTGGGAGTCAGGAGGAAGGCGGCGCTCCAGCCGCAGTCCAGGTCTCGTGTGATCACCTGGAAGGAACGAGTATGTTAGGTCGTATGAAAGGAGCTAACTTTAGTAGGTACCCAGTTTTTTAATCCACTTTAGACATGACTTAAGAACTGTTGCCACCTACCAACATACAATTCGATGACATATTTAATCAATCAATCAATCAATCAAATATACTTTATTGTACACCAAATAAAAAGAACATATTTTACATAAAGGTGGAAGGTAACCAGGGATATTTACTATAGTATACTAAAGTAGTATTTGAGGTGTCATAGATAGATGACAGATAGACGCAGATCCGAATTCTGCCAGCCGTGATTTCATTCGCTGTTGTGTATAAAATGTTGACATTGATTGTACGAGTCACGCATCAATGAAGCGACGGCATTTACATTAGCGAACAATATAGTCCAAAGTATACCATTCCTGATCATGAACAGAACTGGCTCTTAAACGAGGCTAACAGAACACACAGATTGGTCGATACAGTAACAAAGTTAGTACTCACATCGTTAAGTGTCCGGTTGTCCCAAGCAGGGCAGGTGGCGAACCTGGCGTCGTCTCGTGTCGTCTCACACGCACCTGGCCGGGGACACAGGTACTGTCGTCGGGAGCGGTCCCACGCTTCTATCCAACTGGAAGGGGAATTAGTTAGTTAGTAGTCTTTACTGAATGGATTTGAACTTGACTTAACCGATAGATATAGCACGAAACGCGGAAAAAAGCGGAAAAAAAGTTCTTTCATCAAGACCAAATTTTATTCGAAGGATCGGACACAATATGTTGGGTAAAGAAATCAAAATGCAATTGAACTTGAACAAGTAGTGATTTGTCACAAAACGACGCGTGCCCCAAACTGGCAGCAAACTGACAGATTTTTTGTAGCAGACAATTTGTTTAGATATTTCTATAGAAATTCATATATAATTAATTCATATACGGTCCACACTTTATTTTTATCACGACTCGAATACACTGTTTAACATAATTTACTGCGTAGCGTAGTTTTAGGGTGAGTACGTAAAGCTTTTTTTTAATTTTATTTTTTCCACTTACCCAATCCCGCAATCACAATACAGCGGGTTCCCGGCCACCAATATGTCCTGCAAGAACACATTGTTGGGTACCCCCGGCCAGGGCTTGGTGGAGGGGTTAGGGACACGTTGTATGTAGTTGCCTCGCACGTCTAGAGTAAGGTTCTTCAGGCGACCAGGCCGCCAGAAAACCTCCGGAGCTATCTCTTCGATGCTCGTGTTGAAGATTGTTAAACGAAGCACTTTGGATTGCATGCCCTGGAATATAAAGTAAAAATCTATTAAAATACACAAGGAGGAACCACCTTACTGGGTAAAGTTCTAAGTTTGACTATAAAAGATAAGATAAAGATAAGATAAATAATCTTTATTGATAATGTAAAGTTGTAACATACATAGGTATAGGTATAAGTACTAATATCACAGAATATGCTACACAAATTACAATATCTCGTCAAATTGAATTACCGTAATTTGTGGACCAATAAGTAAAAGATAATTTTATTAATACAGTCACAGTTGATCACTGATTTTTAAGATTATTTAGTGTTAATATTAATAAGAAGATATTCCTAACACACCATCAGGTAAAAACATTGAATATTTGTAACGTAAAATTGAATTTGAGCTATAGATGCTAAGCTATTGTCAAATAGGGCCTTTTCCATGGAAAATCTGTGGGAGAAACGGTACCTCAGGTCCATTCTAGTGTGGAACACATTGTAAATTAGAACCATTTTTTTACTATTTGTGAGTAACATCTGTATAAAAACTTACCGTCAACATATACTGCGTCAAATACTTCAACGTTCGTCCGGTGATCGTAATATTATTCAGTTTCGTGGGTAGTTGTCCATACATTTCCTTGCCAAACTCTACTCCGCTGTCATCCACATCGATGTACAAGTTCTCAAGCGCCGAGTTGTAGTTCAACATTCTGGGGATGTTGAAGTCACGCACGTTGGAAAATGCGGTCAGCTTTAGCGTGCGTAGTGCGTACATTTTGCTGAATATTCCGTACTGAAAAAATAAAGTTTAATTAGTACCGATTTGTACACAGTAGGTAAATCTAATATAAGCATAAGCTCATTCAGTGGAAGATATCAAGTAATTTTAATGATTTTGGCATTAAATTACACCATCTCAGACTTTTCATGAGCTTAAGATTTAGGGATAGTGTTCAAACAGGCGACGCCGTCAAATTGTCTAAATTAAATTTGGTCCAAATATCTAAATTCTCACTATCCTGTTAATTCTTAAAGCTTAAATTTGTTATGATTTTCAAGAGCATAATAAATACCAACTTTTCATGAGAATTATTTCAATTTACATTTATAACTTACTAAATTTACTTTGTTTGCATAGTATAATTCTCTAAACCAGCTTACATTTCAACTCTTAAACATATTTAACAATATTTACTTATTTTGAATACATTTAGAGGAATGGTTATGCAATTTAGTCTATGCCTATAATAAACAAACATACGAGTATATAGCCCCGCAACACAGCCCATATATGGGACTTAGCGCGGGACAATGGAATACCAACTTGTACTGCTATACATAATGTAAGATTTAAACTCCTGTACATTAATCTAAGTACGAACTATGTTCATTTTTGGCGTAATGAAAATAATTTGTATTTGAATATATATACCTCCATAATCCTTAGCCTCAGCCTGGTAACATCCAGGTACTCGAGTCGCGGCGACACTCCGTACAGACTAGTGTTCATGAGGGCTGTGATGGGGTTTCCAGACAGGGAAAGCCAGCGCAGCTCGCTCAGGGAGTGGGTGGCCTGGAATACAGATAATTAATATAATAAGTCTAATCTATATAACATAAAACTCAAAGGTGACTGACTGACTGATATCTATCAACGCGCAGCCCAAACCACTGGACGGATTGGACTGAAATTTGGAATGAAGGTAGATGTTATGACTAAGGCATCCGCTAAGAAAGGACTTTTGGAAATGCCACTTTTAAAGGGGAGAAAAAGGGGGTGCAAGTTTAAGTTCTAAATGCGAGCGAAGCCGCAAGCACCCACTAGCTAATTATAAAAGTTTCGTATACTATCTCTCAATGGTTTGATTACGTAATTTATTGAGCGTTCTGCACCCTCTTCGAGTCCAAGGAAAGAAACGAAGGCTTCACACCATGTAGCGTTTGTTTAATCCACAATAGGCGCACGTTGAGAACAGATTGCTTTATGGTAAGTAATCACTATAATATAAGCGCTGCACTACTATATAGGTACAATGTAGTACAATTGTTAACAAGAAACACATTCAATCTGAATTTTAGAAACTGTATTATAATTCTCAAGAAATAAAGATCCTGCATGACAGACAATGAATGATAAAGTTTCGCTATTCTTATTATAATAGTTTTTTTTAAAAATTTTTTTACAAGAAATGGGTTTTTCACTTGACCGTAATTCGCCTGTAAGCAATCATTACGGTCTAGGATGGAACGTGCTTACCCAGTAAGAACCGATTCACTCTCGCTTTGATAGTGGGACAAACGCGCTTTTTACACGTTCTTGTATCTTCTAATGTATATCTATCTCCGTGAGTCGAATTTCCACCATGACTGAGGGTCGTGACTCCCCCGAATTAATTCGTTAGGGGAGTTTTCTTAGGCAGATACATCGTGGTGGGCGCCCAGTTCCTTACACGGAAGACACATGTCCTCGGATATTGTGGTCCTCAAAAGTTACGGTTTCCTCGCGAAGTTTTCCTTCACCGTTAAGCGCGTGCAAATCCACACATAACTTGAAAATTCAAGTCATTGGTGTAGGGCCGGATTCGAACCAGTGTGCGTCTGGATGAAAAACAGACACTGGAACTGCTAAGCCACACTCGCTGTATACCTATACCTACACACATATCAACCTTCCCAATTCCCGCTGGTTAAGCGATGTTAAGACAAAGTGACCAAAAAATAATAATATAAGTAGTAGTAATTTTACTTACCACAGGTATCATAGTGAGGTCGTTGTAAGAGAGGTCGAGTGCCCGCAGCCGGGTGAGGTTGGCGGTGGTGTCTGGCGGGATCGAGTGCAGGTTGTTGTACGACAGGTCTAAGCTCTTCAACTTGTTCAGGGGGATCGATGGGATCTGGAAATTAAACGTGTTATTTGATTCGTTTCATTCCATATTTATTATGTTTTCATAGATTTTTTCATTATAATATTAGAAATTTAAAAGCGTTATGAGACAAACGTAACGTTGAATTGGTAAGAAGTGACCCGTATTTCTTCTAAACTTTTACTGAAAATTATAATGCTATTTCAAATTGTATGTTCATTTATGTTAATGACAATCGTTGTTCCATTTAAAGTTCTGATAAAAACTCTTTGGGTTTCAGCACTTCCAGATAGACATAATAACAGCCCAAAGCGACGCACAAATAAATTTTTAAAATGTACCATTTTCATCAAATTAAGACCCTGGAAGAAGCTAATCTCCGTGACACAGACACACCGGTGTCCAGTACGGCGATTTTGAGTTTGAATTTTGAATTTAAAGTCTATTCATGCCAGGGACTGTATGATAACTAAAACATATTTTTTCGTATCTAAACATGATATTTCAATGTACTTACCGACATCAAACTGACGTTCTTGAGTCCCAAATGCGACAGCCTCCTCTCCAGACCTTTGAAAATCCCACCGCTTCGTTCATTAGTGTTGAAAGGCAGGTTATTACTCAGGTCGAGCCAACGTAGTCGAGGTAGAGCTGTAAAAGAACCACTCTCCACGCGTACCAGGTGGTTTTCAGATAGATCTAGCCAGGCTAGAGACTGAAATTGGAAAGAAATAGAGTTAGTCATGTTACCAGAACAAAATAAATACCTACATAATAAAATGATAATGTAATTACTTTATTACGATAACGAGTAGCCCGTTATTTAGAAAATAAAAAGATTATTAGTAAGTACATATATACACAGCTAATATAAAAATAACAAACACATAACAAGCAAAAACAAACTAACAAACCATACAAAACAAACCAACACACTTGCATCAATAACTAAAAACATTGTTAACTTAATTAAATCATACAAACATTTTTCAGGTTTTCAGGAACTGAATCAATTGCTATACTATTTCATGGTTGTCATTTCGGAACAGAATGTAGAAAGCTTGTTTTGAGTGTCTTTTTTATTATTTTTTGACAATGTCATCATATATATATAATTCGATATTTTTTAAATCAATGTTTTCTGGTGATCACATTTTACCATGACTTAACTCCTTCTAGGTCACACTTAATATTTTAAAAGATTGTACAAAATTGTTTGGTAATATTCTCGATAAAGAGTAGGTATCAATACACAGGCTAACGCCTAGTTTAGTATCTAGTTCCACCGCTTCATGTATGTAATGTATTAAATTTTGATATCTATCTCTTTGAGTTGTATTCCTCATGACTGAGGGTCATGACTCCCCCGCAGAACTAATTCGTTAGGGGAGTTCTCTTTGGCAAATACATCGTGGTGGGCGCCCAGGTCCTTCCACGGAAGACACACGTCCTCAGATATTGTGGTCCTCAAACATGTCGGTTTCCTCACAATGTTTTCCTTCACCGCTAAGCGAGTGCAAAATCCACACATAACTTAAAAATACAAGTCATTGGTGTGGGGGCTTCACCTTTTTTTTTGATACCTTACATATTGAGCTATGTGTACTAACCTTATACAGTATATTCTGCGGGTACTGTTTCTTCTGGCTGTAGACCCTCGTGTGGTCCCTCCTGGCGGTGTGGTACATGTACTCGTCGCTGTAGTCGGGCTCCTCCGGCCACGGCTCGCCGGCCGGCTGGCACACACACAAACACACTAGCAAACTAGCACTACAGGGTAGAGTTAGTAATGTACACAAACGGGAATGTTGCTGTTGAGTTGCTGGTTTTCAAAAGCTGCAGGATGTTCAACAAACTCGTAAAATTTTCGAAATCTGAAATATTTATTTTAACAATAACCAGACCCACGAATCATTATAAACTACAAGGATTTGTGTGATAAGCGTATCGTTCTCAAGTGAAAAATGTCCGAGTTTGTGAATTATCCTGATGGCATGAACAAGATCTTCCCTCGAGCGTTTCGAATTGTTCTCTTTTTTGTTTTTGTATAAAATGTTTGTTCATATTACAATCGACGTGTCACAACTCTCTACAGACACACGAAACATACTAGCAAACTAGCAAATTGAGTTAGTACATATTACTGTTTAGGTGTTTGCCATAACATACACGAGCACATACTGCAAAAAGATACTCTACCAACTTTACTACGCGTATCAGTATAGGGGTTAGAGCTGAACGCAAACCAATATATTCTGAATCTATATGAGTCGAGCTGTATAACTATCTTGGCAAGTCATTTTCAAAATTCAACTTTAGATCGGATTTTAACTTGTGTTGTTATACAGCAGAACCCGTTTAAGACCATTTTACGTCGGTTTTCTAAAGCATTTTTTCATACATTACTAGCAAACCCGGCGAACTCCGTTTCTCCACCAGATGGCTTCGTTTTTTATAAACCTCACGGAGCGCGAGACCTTTCCAACGAATTGAAAATCGTGGAAATCGGTTCGTGCGTTTTGGAGTTATAGCGTCAGGAAGGAAAATCCGACTTATTTTTATATAGTAGATTTGTCTAGGTGTCCTAGAAATTGTCTTAAGCGGGTAGGTACTACTATAATTGTTGTTTACAATACATATTTATATTCTACTCACTCGGAACCTCTGCACGAGGTCCGACAAGGAGACGGTGGGGATGGTGTTGCAGCGGAGGTCTAGCTGGACCAGGTTGGCGGCGGCGGCCGGAGACAGGCAGCTAGTGGGCACCCGGGACAGGGCGTTGTTGGACAGGTCCAGCCTGCAAATAAACGTTTAAAATTATTAATTTCATATGCGAGTAAAATTTATTACACTGTTCAAACACTCATTTGACTACCAGGTCACCTGTAGAGACAATTTCATAAGTGACACTACGGCCTAAGGTGGAGCATGTCTATACTGAATAACAACTGTGTATAAGAGATCTAAAACACGACATTAAAAAGTTTGGTAGACTGTACGGCTTTCTTATTTCCGAGAGTAAATTGTCTGATATCTGAAAATCACCTCATATTGTGTTTATTCCATTTGGGATGTCGGTTGCTTCCTTCCCTTAGTAAGTAAATACTAAATACATTCTTAAAACTAGACTGCATAATTTTCATTGGCAAACGCTTATTGTTCACAGTGCTATCTCCTATCTCGTTTTTTCGTTTACCTTCTAATTCTTGTAGAGTAGTTAAATGGAATAACGCAAATAAAACATCTTTCATGAAATGACTCACCGTTCCAAAGAAGGCGAAGGCAGGAAGTTATCGTTGAGATTCCTGAGTCGGTTGTCGGAGAGGTCCACTGAGGTGAGGGAGGGCATCTCGTGAAACAACTCTACTGGCATCTCTATTAGGTGGTTGTACGAGAGGTTTATTATCTGGAAATATAATATGATAAGTATTGTTATGTCCAGAAATATATACTCGTAATTATCAGATTCAGCAGGTCTCGTAGGACTACGTGGACTTTCAAATGTCATAAAACAAAAGCTTCAACGAGACTTATTTCTATCAAATGTCAACGATACGTGAGGATAACGATATGTGGAACGAACTACCCAGTAAACTAAATTGATTCTGCGTGGTTTTCACGACTCTTAGTTATGAGGAAAATGTTATTGGAAGAGAAAACACAGTCTCATTTAAAACGATTTTGTAATAATCCATTCATTGTTTTTTTACGGAATGCACATACGAAGTGTGTATGTGTACCTGACTTTCTAAGAACCTATCGATTAGTAATGGCAGAATGGTCTGGTCCAAAAGTAAAATTAATTCAAACGAATCGTTTTTAAAAGAAGCAGTTCATATCCATAAAGAGTAGTTTTCACTCCAAAATTACACTAAAAATTACTGAAAATATACAAAAGAGAAGCTTATTTACCTGTAAATTCTTAACCTTCTTGAAACAATCGTACTCCATATCAAAGATGTGGTTATGTGACAGGTCCAGATATTGCAGCATGTGCATAGAACCGAACACTTCCCGGGTTATATTCCGGATTCTGTTGTGCGACAGATGTAACTCAGACAGAGTTAGGTCTGCGTGCCTGAAGAAAAAACATTGAAAATAATTTCACTGAAATATATATAATATAAAAATTAACTCTTGATTATTTTATTAAGCGCATTTCATATTACAAAAGATATTATTTTATAGGTTTTCATACTAAGCAGACACTTCATACTTATCACTAATGAGTTTAAAATTGTAGTTAATAATCCTGGGTCTTATCTATTTACATAAATTAGTTAAGTTCACTGAAATCGGTTAAGAGTTTAAAAAAAAATAACTGTGACCTTTTACATTAGTACCTAATACTGCCACGATTAATAGCATTACGCTTATAATCACTGTGATTTAAAAAAAAATAGCCTACTCGTTTACGTAATCTACGTATTTATCTATATATATAAAACTCAAAGGTGACTGACTGACTGACTGATATAGTGATATATCAACGCACGGCCACGCATCGGGCTGAAATTTGGCATGTAGATAGATGTTATGACGTAGGCATTGGCTAAGAAAGGATTTTTGGAAATGCCACTTTTAAAGGGGTGAAATATGGGATGCAAGTTTTACTTCTTAATGCGAGCGAAGCCGCGAGCACCCACTAGTTCTAGATATATTAGTTTAGTAAAAGTACCTGAAGTAATAAGGCGCGATGTAGGTAATGTTGTTGTGCGAGAAATCCAACACTCTGATGTTGACCGACACTGTGCCCAGACCTGGAAATACATACACAAAAAATATTAAAGTTGGATAAGTAATTAATCAGAGTAAAATTAGTTTAAAAGTCTCGCTTACTTTGCGTTATAACGTAACTTCATAAAGTGTTAACAATCTAGCGGCGCTATAATAATGAGTGCAAATAAAGTAGCGATTCACAGTTAGATGTCAAACCAATGGCCGCGATCAAATCTTTCATATTTAGCCCCTTTATATAGTGTACAATTTCTAGAAACAGAATTATCTTAGCAATTACCTACTAATATTTTCATTTCAGATTATGATAAATCAGAATTTGATATATTTGCAATTTATGTACCTACATGAGAAAAATTTCAGCGATCATTCCCACACTTCTACTTTTCCATCCCTTTTTTATTGCCATTTTGGGTTCTTAGCTACTTTTACTTTCAAAATACATACATACATAGTTAAGTATGTATTTAAATACTATTTACGAGCCAACATAAAACCTCACACCTTTTTAATACTAGCCTTTTAACCTACATCCAATATAATATATGTGTATAATATAAGTCACGTGTAGTATTATAAACCACCAAATAGTACCAACACCGATGAAACAAACATACAATATTACCTTGAAACTGTGTATTCTTAGCCACTTTACTTTATAAAATCCTGAAATGTTATTTTTACATACGGTAGCTTACAACCTACATTAGTACATTGTTCACCGAGAGGAGAAAATGACCGATTACCGTCGAGAGTGTCGTTTTTACTTTAAAACACCCGAGATCGGGAATCGCACTTTCTCTCGAGTGATACATAGTGCTTTATACTACACCTGCTCGGAAAGTATCAAATTTACGGTAGAAAGTACGTCATTGCATATCGAACAAATATGCGGGGAGAAAACGCATCTGAGCGGGAGAGAAAAGTGTATGAAAATCCATTTCTTCCCGCTCAGATGCGTTTTCTCCCCGCATATTTGTTCGATATGCAATGACGTACTTTCTACCGTAAATTTGATACTTTCCGAGCAGGTGTAGTATAAAATATATTGTATATTTAATATTAGTCACATATAGCATTATAAACCGACAACTAGCCAACACCGATGAAACAAACATGTCACCTTGAGACTGTGGTCGAAGCAGAGGTCGGCGGGTCTCTTCTTCTATGTAATCTGATCCTGGGTGAACGATGTAATAGGTAAAAGAAAAATTTGATTCGAAAAACATTGGTGTATAAAAACATATAAAGAACACATAAGTAACATAAACAGAAGAGTTTGTCGTCTTAAAATTGTGAAAATTAAAGTATGATTTATAAAGTGTGCTACAAAGTAGTATCCTCCGTATTTTGAAGGATTAAAACAATGATTTGTGAATAATGTGTGCGTAAAGTAAGAGTGAACAAAAGATGTGAGTAAAGATTTTGTAGTGCATTTAAAATCAAACTGTGCCACAGAGAACCAGAAATATTGTTTTTAGTGAGCATTCCTTCTGGGTAACACTAATCCGAACTCATAATTTGGTATTTACCGTCGGCTAGGAGAAATCTTTTAGGTAAAGGCCCGCAACACAAACCTGTAGGTACAGTTCGCGCAAAACTTTATGAGCTCTCGGAACACGCACGCTAGTGGCTGCGCAGTACGCATATTATAGGTATCCGAGGGACGGGACAGGGCGTCGGGGAGGGCTCCGGCCCCCGCGCCCCGCGCCGTATCACCGCTCGCGTCACGTTGCGCCGTGCCTTAGTGTGAGTACTACGTTCGTACACAACACTTGCGCGCGTTGTAGACGAAAGTACAGTCGAGTGCAACAATTAATTTTCATTGTAAATTTCTGTTATTGTTGTTGTTAAGTTTTGTCACCGCTATATTGAATTTGTTATTTGTTTGTTCTATTACTGTGGTTTCTTACTGTTATCGAACTTTTTGGTTTAATTAAATATGCCTCGCGGACGCTTTAATGTGCTACGGCGCCAAACACGTAAAATGGTGTTTGATGTTTTAAACTTTATGAAAAAGGAAGCTGAAGACGGTCTACAGTATGACCTGAAAATGGTGCAAAAGCGAACTGCGGCAGCTACAGGTGTCTCTTTAAGTACAATAAAGAGAATTTTAGCGGTTGCAAGAGACCCAAACATGCCAAGTGTCAGTATGGCACCAGTTTTTCGTACGCCAGGCAAGAAAAGATCAGGGCAAAGGAAAATCACCGGGATCGATAGCTTTGACCTCAGTGTTATAAAAAGGTGCGTACACAACTTTCATAAAACTGAGAAAGAATTGCCAACAGTAAAATTACTTTTAAATAAACTAAGACAGGATATAAATTTCAAAGGCTCCGCCTCAAGTTTAAGAAGTATTTTGAAAGGACTTGGTTTTAAATGGAAAAGGACCGAAAATAACAGAAAACTTTTGATAGAGCACACAAACATAAGATTAAAAAGAATTGAATATTTGAGAAAACTTTCAAAATATCGTGAAGAAGGACGACCTATCATCTATACTGATGAATCATATGTAGATTCTTCACACACAAAACCAAAAGCCTGGAGTGACGGTACCACAGAGGGTCTGAAAAGAAATATATCAAAAGGCCAACGCATCGTTATTGTGCACGCCGGTTCAGAAACCGGTTTTGTGCCAAATGCTCTTTTATTATTTAAAGCAGGCACTAAAACGGGCGATTATCATAATAATATGAATTTTGGAAATTATTTAAAATGGGTTGATACTAAATTGATACCCAATCTCCCGCAAAAGTCAGTTGTGGTAGTCGACAATGCGTCCTACCATAATAAACTCGATGACGCAGCACCGACATCCAATTCTCGGAAGTCAGAAATGGAGGCTTGGCTGCGAGATAAGAATATAACTTTTAGCCCCTCAATGCTGAAACCTGAGCTATATAAATTAATTTGTGCAAATAAAGAAAACCACAAAAAGTATGTTGTTGACAACATATTACGCGCCCACAATCATACTGTATTACGGCTGCCACCCTATCACCCTGACCTGAACCCTATCGAAATGGCTTGGGCGGCAATTAAAGGATACGTAGCACAGAAAAATGTTACGTGGAACATTAATAATATAATGAAATTAGTTGAAGAAAAAGCGAACGCGATGGGTGAGCCGGAATGGAGCGCACTATGTATTAAAGTTAGAGGTATAGAAGATGAATATAAAAAAAGTGACGTAATCATCGACCAGATGACCGAACAGTTCGTGATTCACGTCAGTGAAAATGAATCTGACAGTTCAGAGACAGGGACTGAAGATTCCGATTTAGATGAGAGCTCTGATAACGCTTCTTCAGATGAAGATCTCCTTTCTACTAGCCGGGAAGAAATGTATATGGAAGGTGTAGCTCCGTTATAAATAAATAAATGCACAAGTTTTATATTAAAGTTTTTAATTTACTTAAATAAATACCTACCTGTTTGTTCTAATATCTTACTGCACGTAAAAAATACCTAAAATCTAAATACTTTTTGATAGGCATAAATGTAGGTACTATGTTTTTTTTAAATCTTACAATAATTATTGTGCGCTCAACTGTACCATGCGCGGTTACGTACTCGGGCCTAACTTCAGAGGGCTCATAAAGTTTTGCGCGAACTGTACTACTAACTCTTGCAAACTGTACTATTAATTTTATTTGATTATTTTTTATTTGTTTTTCTGTGACGTGTAGGTATCATATATCTATACTAATATTATAAAGCTGAAGAGTTTGTTTGTTTGTTTGTTTGTTTGAACGCGCTAATCTCAGGAACTACTGGTGCGAATTGAAAAATTCTTTTTGTGTTGAATAGACCATTTATCGAGGAAGGCTTTAGGCTATATAACATCACGCTGCAACTAATATGAGCGAAGAAACAATGGAAAATGTGGAAAAAACGGGGAAAATTATTCCTCTTTGAGGGCTTCCGTTGCGTGCGCTGCGAAAATGGTTCAAGAAATCAAAAAAATGTGTATGAAAGAATTATTCCTTTTGAAATGATCTAACAAAATGTCCGCAACAGTATATGTCTATCTTTTGAGGTTAACTCACTAGAACGTTTTTATGGTAATAACTATTCCACGCGGACGAAGTCGCGCGCACCAGCAAGTGTGATATAAATAAATGACCATGACTATGACTAAACTACCGACCGCACTACTTGGAAGGCAATGGAGGAGGCCTATACCCGTACCTACTTGGGTGCCCTTATAACACAATTATAATATATCACATATTTTTTAATAAATTGAGACAGTTTCATTTCTTAAACATTGTAAATATCTAGTTTTTAAGGGAATAAAGGCTATTTTATTTTATTTATTTATTATGACTAAACAAGGCGCAAATTTTATTGCAAAAAAATGTGGATCAACAGAAAATTTCAAAAAAAATCTTCCTCAAATATATAAAAGCTCATAACAAAATTGTAACAAAGTTTATTTAAACATTTAGTTCAATTAAAATATTAACTTACTCTGAGCCTTAGGCGGCGGGTAAAAGTTGGACGTATAGAAGGTGAGACTGGGTGCGTTGGAGTCAGTCAGAGTGACTATCCTGTTGTATGAAGCGTTGACTTTGAGAGCCGTCGCGGAGCCAACTTGGTCGAACATTGAGAACTTGAACGTGTCTAGGTTGTTGAATGAAATGTCCAATCTGGAATCATAAAAACAACGTTTAAAACGTATTAAAAAAATACTATTGAAACTTCATCCACTATGTCAAGCTTCATTGTAATCTAAGATCTAGTAAAGTTGTCTATAAACATAATGAATAGTATTTACTCTGGATTATTATATTATATGTGAAAATCTCTGCATTGTAATTTTTAGAAAACTGCGTCGCTGGTAGAGATTAGTCGCTCTACGAAAGTAGAGGCTTCTTCAGTTCTGTTTATACCTTTGCATTTTTACGGGTAAATGTATCTGTGTGCAAATTCGGGATATAATCTGTCGCCAAACCAAATTTCATCCAAATTTAATGAGCCTTTTGACTACGAAAAGGAAACAAACATAAATAAAAATTTATAAATAAATAAATATTCCGGGACATTGCACACAGTGCCATCTAGTCCCACACTAAGCAAACGCTTGTGTCGTGGGTACTAGATAACGGATATAATACTTATATACTTTTCTCATGCATATACAAACTCACAATCGCCTTGAGTATATTACTGAGGCTATCTTTTAATTTACTCTAGTAAGTACCTAAGTACAACAAAAAAACTCACTCTTTCAAAGACGGTATATTCTGGAAGGCCTCTTCACTGATCTCATATATCCTGTTTCCCCTCAATTTGATCACATTCAGGTTATCCAAGCTTGTAAAGGCCCGTCGTTGTATCACTTCAATCAAGTTGTCTTCTATCCGTACTTCTTGGAGCTCTTTCAAGTCTACGAACGTGTGTTGTACTATTTGACGCATCTGGTTGAGAGAGAGGCATATGCTTTCTAGTTGGTTGTGGATGTCACCCTGGAAAAAAAGATAAACTTCGTGAGATTGTAGATAAAATAGTTATTTTGGGTTCGAACCAGAATCATATATTGATAAACCATATTAGAATTTGTTGCTCTTTCATTATTTTGTTGAACAATTTAATCTTAAACAGGGAAAGTCCAACTTTACACGATTACTTATTTTGCTTTTTGATGTACCTTTTTCCCAAATAAATTAGTTTTTTTTGGCGAATAAAGCATCATAAAGCAAAAGAAATTAAAAAAATTAATCAAATTACTTGATCTACCTTTGAAAGTTATTTAAAACGCATTTTTTAATCATTTTGTTTATTTTTTATTTTATCAGTTTTGTATCCCATATACATGTCTATTTATTTCTTACCTGTAAAGTCCCCTTCGAGAAATGCTCAATGAAGTTATCTTGCAGATTCAGCGTCTTCAGTTTATACAAGAAATGGAAGGACGTGTCTGGTACATTCTTCAGTCTGTTGTTGCTCAGGTCTAGGTGTTGTAGCTCTATGAGAGCCTTCAGAGGTTCGAATGGTAGAACTATGACTGTGTCTGATAGACCGTTCACCATCTTTAGACTGGTTAGGCTGTGGAGCTGAAAAAAAAGAAATATAGAAAGAGTGTTAATTATTATATTAGAAAGAGTTGTTGTGTGCTGTGTAAAGTTTTCTCATTGTAAAACACTAACTTCATAGCTTTCCTCCTCATTATTACAAATAGGTTTGCTGTTACCCAGATAAGAAATAACTTGACATCATCACACAGGTGCTGACTTAGTTTGATGTCCAGGGTTCACCAACTATTGTACAGTTTTAAGCCCTATTTCATAGTACAATTCTTGCACAATTACTAAACTCATACCTGCATCTTTGTGAAAAGATCAAATAAACGTTAAATGTTATTATTATATTCTAAAACTTATGTTGGTACACGAGAAAGATTTCTAAACCATAAGATTTTTTCTATTATAAAATAAGACAAAATAGTTTCCAATGAAACAACCAGCAACTCACACTATAGGTAGGTATTCAAACAATTTATTCACGTAGAACTTTCAGAGGGCGGTTTGAATTACAAAAATATCTTACTTTAAAGAGATCGATCCTCTAAGGCGGAAGGCGGAGTACCTACTACACATTATATAATGTAGTAGTAGGTAGAAGAAGAAGAAGAAGAAAATATATTTATTGAGACACACACAAAACTTTAAACCTATTTACTTACTAAACTTACATGCTAAGAATGTGATGTCTCAATACAGCCGCAACTCAGCCTAATGCTGATGGCACGCGGCCACCAGCATAAACTTACATTACATAAACTTACCTCAGCAAAAGCAAACGGGTCAATGAACTCCACATTATTCTCGGACAGGTCCAGCGTCTTGATGGTCCTGACATGTTGGAAGGCGCTCGACTCTATCCTGGTGATGGTGCTGCCAAATATCCTCAGGTCCTCCAGCTCTACTCCGAACTCCAGGAAGTCCTCGGAGCGGATGCTCTGACGGATCAGCTTGCCGATTGAGAGGGAGCGGAGGGAACGCATGCTAGAAAAAATTATGATGACGAGTTTTTTATACGAACATTAGACTTAGTAGCTATTTACTGTTCTTTTAAGAACTGTTACGTTATCGCGGATTTAACAAGAAGATTTGAAATAAAATTTTAGCAACTAGGGGATGCGCGCAGTATATCTATGAGAAGTACATAAATAAAAGCTTGTGCGTGGAATTTTGGTACAACTGTGCGACGGTTCGAAATTATATTTCGGATGGTGATAGGATAGAGGATCGGAAGTACCTTAGGCTTCTTTTTATTACAATACCGCGCAGGCAAAGCTAAGGGCTTCCACTAGAAGTTTAATAATATGCAGAATTTAAATTTCTAAGTTTAATTTAATAAATTACCTACTGTAGTTAAGAACTTCTAGTGTACCTACTTGTGCAAGTTTGATTCATAATAAAATATTAGAAAATTGCATACCGTCTAAAGTCCTGCAGAGTCATTTCAACAGAGTTAGCGCCGCTCACATCGAGACCAAACAACTTGTACTGGAAGTTGTTAAAACTGTTCATCTGGTAGTCGGAGGGAGAACTCGTCGCTAGCAGGTTTATATCCACCTGGGAAATATTTATAGATGGTGTTAACTATGACTATGACTAATTAGCTTAATACATTTGATGGTATACATTGCACGTGCAAGAACAATTGCCAACGCCTTTCGACTTCATAATTTTATGTCGAAAGGCGTTTGTGCGTGCATGTGTGTGTATCTTTGTTAACTCATTATGCTCAAACGACTACACTGATTTGGAATTTGGTATGGAGCTAGATTAGACCTTGGATAAAAACATTTTGTCACGTAAGTCTGTATGTTTAATAAACTGCCACATAGTTTAATTAACTTGCCTCCGAACGCTTTTAAAAACATAATTAAAAACTTCTTTCTTAACAACCCATTTTATACACTAAACGAATCATGAGATTGCCTTTGTCAGAATCATCATTTGTGTATGACCAAACTGTTAGATAAGTTTAGTAAGTAAGTCTAATTTAATTTAAGTATGTACCATATAATTAAGAAAAATGTAAATTGACTTGCCCAATGTAACGAGATGTTATAAGGTGAATAAATTTATATTATTCTATGCTATTATTCTATTATAACACAGGTTATTTTACCCGGATTAACGTGGCTATAAGAAAATCGCAATATCGGGTCGAGTGGTGATCCTTTGAGGAGGTCCAGAATGTTACTGATACTAGCTGATTGTGATGATAATGATGAGATAATAAACATACACACAAATCAATATAAATATAACTTTACATACCTTATTCTCCCTCAAATTCAAGAACCTCAGCGCATCAAGTTTATTCAGCATGAACTTGGATATCAAAGTGAGGTTGTTCTCCGAGAGGTCGAGGCTCACGAGATTGTTCTCGAGACCGGCGAATGCGGCCGGAGACAAGTCTGTGATGCCGCAGTCTCGCAGGGACAGAGTCTTGATTCTTGCGTTTCTGAAGGCGTCTTCCTGCAATTGTAACAAAAACGATTAAATAAGGAGGCTCAACTGCATAGAAAGCACAAAAAAAAAAGACGAAAGTACATAGAAATCCGACTAAATGTGAGTCAGATTTACGTACGAAAGGTTCTGTACAATTTTCTATAAAAGTAACAAAACAATATTGTTGTGAAGGATATTTTCATGCAGGAAACGGTAATCAAAATACAGAATCTGTCAAAACAGCTCACAAGTATTCGTTCGTTTAATTCAAAACAGCACTGTTACAGGCAGATAGAAGGACATAGTTATAAGTCTATTATATTTTGGGTAGTTACCTACGGAATTAAAAAAACTTCTAAACTACTTTTTAAGTTTTTTTTACAAGGTGGCGCCATCAGCCGCTTAGTCTGAAGTACCTATTTGGAAATGAGTGTGAAAGTTTAAGTTACTTTTTAAGAATCAACTTACTCTTAAAACCCAGATAGGGTTTCCATCCAAGGACGTGGAGTTCAAAACATTGAAGTTCTTGAAGGAGCTCGGATCTAGCACTCTGATTATGTTGTTATCCAATCTGAAACATAAATTTAACAACATTTAGGTTGAATGAGATGAGTACTTAGATGTATGAATAATGGTAGAGATTTTATACCAATTTTAATAAAAAATAGTTGGAGCTTAGTTTTCAGATAAAAAATACCTACTCTAACATGGACTAGGTAGGTATATTGTTTGTGGATGAACGTGAAGTGTGAACCCATACTAGATAAAATAAGTTTTTTTTTCTTGTATATTATTTAACCACTAACGAGGTTAATTTTCTGGAGGCATGCTCTTTGATGAATTACCTACAGTTAAAGTAAAGTATTATTCATCACTCAATCTTTCTTAGTTTTAGAGTCCTACATAAGTACAAACCATATACGTATAGTAGGTACGTAACGTTTAACGTATGCAAACCCGCACACGTGTAAAACCCACATTGCATCAAATCGTTCCGGGTCACGTCATACAAAGAATGTCAATCAAGGGGCTTTCATCTAAACTCAGTGTATGGAACCAATACCGTGATAAACTGGATTGAAATCATTGTTTGACATTGTAGATGCATATGTATCGGATATTGAGTAGTAATGTAGAATTCTAATAGTATTTTTTTATTTCTGTTGCGAATTGTTGCTAACTAACAAAATATAGGTATTCATTTTCTTTTTATGATTTTTATAAACACAGTGTAATAAAATCTACAATTGTGTTGCAGGCAAGTTTGCTTTAAGATATAATATATTTTTCCTTCGCGTATAAATAAACTATATACATTATGCGTAATATCGTTGGTCTCAATTGGGTGCTATGATATGACGCTACATTTTTTTTACACAAAAAAGAAGGCATTTGATCACCAGTTCACTTGAAGGGACATCCGCACAAGCAATTCTGGGGCCAAAAGCAGAACTGGCTACCAAACGAGGCTGCCATAATATACTACACCACATCCACAACCACATCAAACCATATAAACCATATTAACACAAAAAATATAGTGATTTGGTTCTTATTGTGTTATCACGTTCTATCCTAAACCATAAGTAGTGATTGCTTACAATCAGGCGAATTAAGCGATTGGATTGGTTCTTACTGGGTAAGCAACTAAGCACGTTCTATCCTAGACCAAAATGAGAGTTTACCATCCGCCTAATTAATGGTTAGTGCAAACCCATTCTAATTAAAAAATACTATAAATAGACTCACTTCAACAGATCCAACGAGAGTCTAATCCCATTGAGGTCATGCAGCGGCGGCACCTGTCTGATCAGGTTGTTGGAGAGGTCCAGGAACCGGAGCTGGCGGAGCGGGGACAACTCCTCGTACGGTATGAATGATAGCTGGTTGTCACTGAGGAGCAGCTGGAATATAAGAGATAGGAGCTAAATCATCATAATTATAACAATATATACCAGTGAAAATTTGTGTTTTGCTCTATTGGTTTTTTTTATTACGTTGCAACGGAGCAAAAGGTCATTGAAGTTTTTGGTATAATGGTAATATAGTAACATAGGCAACTTTACATCCACAACAACAAACTTTACATACAAAACAATGCAAGCAAATAAGCGAACATCTCTAGTAATAAAGAAAACTTATATTTTTAACAATCACAGTTTATAACTATCTTCACATACTAAACATTTCGTTGTATAACCGGAGAATGTTACAAGTACCGAAGTAATTATCTAAGAGAAGATATGCTTTTGATCTTGTACGCTAAACTGAACTGCTGAACTGTCAAATGTGATCACAATATGATATAAAATATAAATACTCACTCGATTCAACCTATTCATTCCATCTCTAAACACTCCGCTATCAATAACAGACAGATGGTTCCCATGCAGATCCAAGGTCTCCAACATTGGAAGACCGGTGAAAGCGTCCAGGGGCAGACTTGCTATGGAGTTGTCAGACAGGACGAGGGTCTGGAGTGTGTTCTCTAAGCCTCGCCAGTTGTCGCCTGATATGTCAGTGATTTCGTTTCCTGGAAGGGGAAAAAGTTAGGTGTTAGAACATTGTAATTACATTTTTAATTCTTTCTTATACTCGTAAGTGTTAAAACTTTGTTTCTCACAGGCAAAACGTTTTGAGAGAAAAGACTCGTAAGCTACTGTTTGTAATAGTAGAGTAGTTGTTAAGTCCTGTCTGTGGTTTTTTTAAAGTAATAACTAAAAGACATACGAAAATGGTTGGTAGGAGTTTATTACTCTCGAAGTATCCTTCTTTTTGCTGTTGGAATTGGTTGGATAAATGCCATTCAAATATGTTTGATCATCATAGTTGCAGTGGCACTCTTCTTTTTATCGAATGAGAGTGGCCAACTCTGGTGTCGAGAGTTTATCATGCCGCCCTAAAGGCATCTGACATGAAAACTGATATCAAAATTTTCATTGAAAAGTAGGTACTCATCGTTTTGTATCACAACACTATCACCATCTATCTATACCACTATCACATCAGCTACAATCATAACAATTTACTCACATATAAAAAAAAAAAATACAAATCAATAAAACGAAAGCGAAGAATTCATCTCGAAGCTTGGCACTCTTGTAAGAAGTAGGTAAACACAATTTATTTTAAAGCAAATAAAGCAGGGCCCCTGAGCGGTACAAATCACCTGTCAAGAAGAGCTTTGAGAAAACAGAAGTTACCGAAGAAAAGGAAAAGGAAGAATTAAAAACATAAAACATTTGCAATAAATATGTTTTATGTTTTATTTATGCTAGGTACCTAAAAATATACTTCGCCAAGTTGAATTACAATATATATATATAAAAAAATATATAATAATAAAAAACACATTAATACCTTTTCGTACAATAAGGGTATATAGAATTTAACTCTTGGAGCAGTATCAAATCTTTATTTCTATTACTATTCCGTTAACTTTAAATGTTATCATACGAGACTTATTTTTCTACCAATACACATATCCTGCCTCACGTCACCACAGGCATCAATTTACACACAAATTCGCGAAGTAAAATAGGGACAAACTAGTGTTGCTCGTTATTTTACATTCAAACTAAGTTCGAGTCGTGCTCAGTTCGCGAGACGCAAATTACATGTCAGGTGCGTAAGTTTAATTTAAACATTTGAAAGTTTGGATTAAATTACTAGCTGCGGTTTCCTCTAGCTGTATTGTTCAATCAAGCTGAAATCTTAGCGTGAGGAGATTCAACTTAAATTTTCCTTTTACTGGACTATGTTACATAATTATCATCTCAAAATATCAATACGATTTTAAATTCAAAAATATTATGAGATTGAAGTGGGTTTTTTCAAGAACTTTTGACCAATTTCGTATTACAAAATAGGATATTAATATTTTTAATAGCTAAACAAAATTCTGAGACACTCACCTAACAAGCCAAGGATTATTTTTTCTGTAGCATACTTCATCAAACCATTTTGTACGTACTCGATTATATATATCTAAGTGAGTTGTAACAAGAAAGCCTTATTTTTTGCATAATACCTTCCTCTATCTATTATACCTGTTCAAACTTAACGCGTTTTCAAGACGTAATAAGAAACTCCTAGAAACGGTACGCTTCTACCTTTATTGTTCGGACCGCAAAGTTGTGGAACTCCCTGCCCGACTCCTTGTTCCCCACGCACTATAATCCAGCGAACTTCAAGGCGAGAGTGAATCGGTTCTTATCGGGTAAGCACGCTCCATCTTAGGCCATAGCCTTTGCTTGTGCAAGCCAAGTGCAAATCCGTTATAGTTAAAAATAAAAATAAAAAACTCCAGAACTAACCCGTCAAATCCAACAGCCTCAGTTTCTGCAGATACCGCAGCGACCGGCTTGGCACCTTCGTCAGTCGATCTTGCCTCAGTTCCAGCTCCCACAGTGTGTTGTCAAGTCCATAGAACGCTTCCTCGTGTATACTCTCTAGAGGGTTCTGGTTTATCGCCAGCCTGTAGAGACCTGGAAATTACAAGATAATATTTTATATTATTCTGAAAAGATAATCAACAATGATAATCAGCAACGATAAAGTACTAACATTATAATGTTCGTAAGTACTTCATAAGAAAAATCTCCGGCAGATAAATCAATAATTGGTTTAACTAATCTGTGTCATAAAGTGTTTATAAAGTAGACATGTATGTATGTATGTTCAAATTATTCGCATTTTTGATGTTATTCTGATAAAACTATCAATTGATGCATAGTTGCTCTCTTCTTAATTTAAGACATTGATCTCATGATATATTTTTGTGTCGCTAAATTAAGGGATAAGAAAGAGTAATTCACAAAGAAAGTTGTCAAAATTTCAACAATGTTCCATAAATTTAATAAATGTGGCGCGCTCCTTTATAGCTGTTTACCAGTTCAAAGTGGGCTACTACGAGTGTAAAGAATTATATAATTATATTATATCATGAAATATATTATTATATCATCTTTGTTTAAAATATTGAACAAACTTTTTAAAAAATACATGTTATAATTTTCATAAAACTACGGTAGGTACAATTAAAAAGCTAAAACCGATAAAGATATACCACAATAAAGTTGTTACAACATTTTTGTATCAGCAGCTATTAATAATTTCAAAGTATTTATAGCTCAAATCTTCTTCATGATATGATTTGTTCATAGACAACAGTTTTTTTATAGGTTGCGAGGTACTATTGCTTGGTCGAGGCCTGGGTACTGAGGGTGCCCGAACCGTGCTAAGCCTAAGAATATAAATGACAAAAACAACATCAAATCCATCACGTTTTACGTTCTACAGGTAGGCGCCCATGTTTGTTATAATGTAATTGCAGTTCCCAAGTTATGCAATCGTGTCGAAATAAATGGGAGCCGCGACACGGGAGCAATTCTGGCAACGAGGCTTGTAGTATTGCAATATTAATAATGTAACACCGATTTGCTAGTAATTATTTAGTTAAATAATGCGGTAGGTTATTTACAAGTGTTCTCAAATGTTACTTAAGTTAACGTGTGTTAACTATCGCAGTCATTATATATGAGAAAAAATGCTATTTTGCTCAAGTTGCCTTGCTAGAATCAATTAAAAAAGAAATAAATAAGCTAGACTAAGAGTATAATCTACAAAATAAAAAAACAACATTTTCGTATTCCCATTTCTACGCCAACTTTATCCGTGTCCCAACACAAATAACACGGCTTTATTGAGCCGCCGTAGTTTTTTGTATTATTTTGCGTGAACGAAAAAATGAAATAAAGGATTTCGGAGGCACAAAGCTCGTTCCAGAGGAAATCTCCGTGTAATTCATTTTTCCAGGCGTCAGGATGACGTCACGAGCTGGACGTGAGTGATTTACGCGAGCGGAACTAGGTGGCGCTAGTAATATATATTGTAGTTTTAAAGCTTAGTATGCGTTGTTGGAAAGTTTGAAATGGTTCATGTGTCTTTAGAACGTGTGTGTGTGTGCTTCGGATTTTAAACGCGAGATTTTTAAGAATTTATTTAACCGTTTGATAATGGTAAAAAAAATAAATGAATATCAATAATCAAATTACCACACTATTGAAAAAAATAGGTAACTAATCTATTGTTCCGTTAAAAACTGTTTCATTCTTTGTGAAAGCATTTTAAATTAGTCTTATTTTCAAATAAATTTGTAAATGTACCTGTGGCTTGAAGAACTTTGGTTCGAGATCCATTATACGGTTTCCATATGACTCCAGCTGTATTAGCGAAGGCTCGAAATCCTTAGAAATATCTCTTAGTATCTAAAATTTGTCGAAATAAAGGAACCTACCTGTAGCTTGAAAGAACTGCGGTTCAAGGTCCATAATATGGTTTCCGTTCAGCTCCAAAGAGAAGACCTTGGAGCTGTTAATCTGCGCTGGTACTCGCAGGATGGGCACGTAGTTGCAGGTGACGATGCCCAGGTCTCCAGCTGGCTTGGAGCAGGTGCAGAGTGCCTGGAATAGGCATGGCGGGTGGCCTGTGTCTACGTGCAGCTGGAAATTAAATGAAATCCACGATTATTACACGAAACTTAGATTCCTTCTTAAATGTTTGCTAATTATTTTAAACACTTACACTAATAATTTTAATGTTTTTTTCTATTGTGAGTTTAGCGTCTCAATAAATGTTGTATATTCTTGCTTGTTGTGGTCAGAAAAGCGACATAGGCTATTATTAGCCCGGCTAATGGGAAAGCTGCAGAAAGCCGCTAATTGTTAGATTTAAACTTCAAATACCAATTATTTAGGGATAGGTTTTCAAAATCTTTTTTTAATATCATAAACGTTATGTTTTTATCAGCTTCAGAGGCACAAAATCAAACGCAAGCTTCGCAAAGTATCGCAACTAATATATACAACCCCTACAATGTTTCACCTTATAAAGAAATCTAGGTTGCCATCGGTGTAGGTGTACTAGAAACTGGAAGTCTATTTTGCTAGACGGCAAAGTAAAGCCTGTCTACTTTGTATTCCTTTTCGTACTTTCGTACGTTGCCAAATGTCATATCCATTCCTAGACCCGGGATAAATAGGTCGGTCGCTTCTATTATGCGACGATACAGATTTGGTCGTCTAGATACTGTTTTAAAACGTATTTAAAAAACGGAAAATCTTCAATTAGGAGTACATACATATATTAAGAAGGCAAAACTCCAAAGTTTGGAACATCGCCGCAAGGTGGCCAGTCTGTCGGTCTTTTATCGAATTCATTTCGGAGAGTGTTCAGAGGAGCTACATGAACTGATTCCCTCAGCTCCCTTCTATAACCGAACAAGCAGAAAGTCCGCAGGTAGACACCGTTTTATGGTGGAAGTGCCGAAGTATCGAACACAGTGCTTTGCTTCAACGTTTATTGTACGGACGGCAAAGCTTTGGAACACTTTACCAGAAGCTGTGTTTCCTGCGAACTACAATCCAGGGGTTTTCAAATCTAGAGTTAATAGGTATCTTCTAGGTAAACGTGTTACACCCTAGGCTGCAGCAATGCTTAACATCAGGCAGGCTGTAGTCAAACGTAAACCTACCCCACGTAAAAAAAAAGAAATATTACATGTAAATAGTATTGTCTGATAACGTAGTTATGATTGCATTTTGCGTAGTTATGACTGTTTTTACGTACGTGGAGATATGAGTATGTGCTACGCGTTACGAATTGAGAGGCATGTAATGTTTTAATTTCAAAGCTTCAACTTTAATACTTGTTAAGAAACGAGAAACGGCTCCCTTGTCTCCTAACTTAACTAAGTTAAAAGACGACTGAACATCAATTAATTATAATATAAAAGAAAACATAAGCATTTTAATGCTTGCATTTTAATTTTAATTTTTGTTCTACGCTAGTTATCGTTTTAACGATGATTGGTTTGGTGGATAATTCCAATCTCTTCTATAAATTTATATGATTTATTCAACTAAATTTATTGTCATTAACACATACAGACAATAAATACCTACTTAACCTCATTACGAAGCAGTATCCACGGCAGACAATCTATAACCACAGCAAATTTAGTTTATGTCCGCAGCGAACAGCCTATAAACCTACTTCCCTGCAAATGGCAATTTTCTTGTGAAAAGGGAATCGTCAATTTGGTTTAATTTGTCTATTGGGTAAGTTCGGACGCTTTATTACTTAGATTTACATTTTGTTTGATGTCCAGAGCCGGGATTGCTGCTAGTCATTAAGTGATTTAAGGAAGGTAAAATTGGAGTAGGTAGATGACGAGAATCTTCGTCAGGCTTACTGAATAAACATTACTGAAACATGAAATATGTACAATAATGTACATAGTAATACAATAAATAAAATTTCTTCATTTCAGGCTTTTTGACCCTACTATGCAAACCTAGATAGGTATGTGTCATTTTTTATTATTTTTCTAGAGACAGATAACTAGTAGTTATCGTTACCTTCCGAATGTTTTTGTTTTCGTATATTTAATTATGATAATAAAGGTTAATTTCAATTAAGACTAACAAAGTTGAAGATTATATTATATAGCTTATAAGCCTCGTGTATTGATTTAATGCCCTGTCATTTCTTTGTTTTGTAATTTCTGTGTTTTATGGTGTACTAATGTACACCATTTTCAAGTTATATTATATTCTATTCATTTTATAACTGACTTTTAAAGCCTCAAATCCCAGACAAGTGTACTGAGTAATTTCATAAATTAACAAGTATAAGGACCTCATTAATCAGGATTATCACCTCATTTCCATACTATACGAGGCCTCCCTAAATCAGATCTCGGTGCGTGCCACGGGACGAATTAAATAGATGCCCACAGACATAGATATCACCGGATAGATTCCAGATAGTAACTATAAAATTTGTCATAGATTTGTTGCATGAAACAATATTAAATTATATTATACCCATATTAGCCGCTAATGAGCAGGCTAAAGCATATAAATAAATTGTTTGGAAATCAAAATTCATTTTAATATTTTTGGCACATTGCACTTTAATCACAACATTGTTTTTTTTAAAGCGTAGGAAGTTTTAACGGAATAGCTTCGAATTTAGATACCACAATAATGGATGATTTACATAGAAATCAAATTGCTTGATTAATACGTATTTCAATATAAATTGTTTATCATCATTTAACTGTAAGTGCTCAATTCATATTATAGCTTTATTGAAAATTTATTCACACTAATTTTGTTAAATTTTCTATACCGTTCTATAATTCTTTGCTCACAGTTTGTAATGCGGTATCTATAAAAACTTACACAGGTAGTCAACACAAAGAACCATGGCAGGAATGAAAGCGTCTCACCTCTAATGCTCTGGATAGGGACGCCCATATCATCAGCAGTAAGGTCACAACCACCAGGGCGTAACCGAACTTTATGATCGCCATCAAACTCTGCAACAAGAGAGATAGTGGGTTAAGAAGGTATCTAGGTTTAATCTAGGTTAGTTATTGTTCAATCACCAAAACGACGAAGAAGAAGGTATCAAGTAACAAGGCAAGTTAAGTAAATAATAGATTGTTTAAAATTGGTTTCTTAAACTACCTATTTGTATAGTACAATCTAAGACATACTTAGGTTTTTCAAATAAATGTATTCCTGCTATGGTATATTTTTAGTCCAAATATGAATAAAAAAGAATACCTACCTAAGCATTGACGTCTTATAAGAATACCAGCACTAAAATTTTGTAGATTTTTTGTATTTGTTGTTCTAGTATTTTGTATGCTGTTACAAAAATTATATATAGCTAACTGGTCAACTTACAACTACACAAAGCCATCTTCTGATACAGCCCAGACCTATAAACTATGATATATGAGCACATTCATACGACTAAGGTGTAAATTTGTGAAGTTAGTTCGAGCCATGGTCTGATTTTATGAGATTTTACATAAGAATATCAGGTCAACTTACAACTACACAAAGCCATCTTCTGATACAGCCTAGACCTATAAACTATGAGCACATTCATACGACTAAGGTGTAAATTTGTGAAGTTAGTTCGAGCCATGGTCTGATTTTATAAGATTTTACATAAGAATATTTTAAGTTACATCCATTATACACTCACATTACATAAAAGACTGTCAAAATACACCTCAGAGCATTCCCATCACATTTCGGCAATAAAAATACAATGGCGTTTCAGTGAATTTTCCACATATTTTCCTCTCATCAAAAAAGGACCATTTCCATACGCATTAGCATTTCAATTCAGTATTCTACTTCCGGTATTTCGGGAGGCAATAAATAAATGAATCACGCGAGTGGATGGAGCTCTCAATGAAACACGGGGTGAATTACATGCTGCCCTTTTATTAAGGGTGTAACTCTTATATCTGTTTTCGGGCTAATTTAGCCGTCCATGTTACCTGCGTTTTAATAATCCTTAATTTAAGTCAAGTAAGCGAGTGTGGCGTAGCGGTTCCAGTGTGTGCTTTTCATTCAGACGCACCCGGGTTCGAATCCGGCCCTACACCAATGACTAGTATTTTCAAGTTATGTGTGGATTTGCACTCGCTTAACGGTGAAGGAAAACATCGTGAGGAAACCGACATGTTTGAGGACCACAATATCCGAGGACATGTGTCTTCCGTGGAAGGACCTGGGCGCCCACCACGATGTATCTGCCCAAGAAAACTCCCCTAGCGGATTAATTCTGCGGGGGAGTCACGACCCTCAGTCATGAGGAATACGACTCAAGAGAGAATTTAAGTCAAATATTGCAAGGAAGGATGAATTGTATTCTATAGTTACACACTTCACATGCAGCAATTATGGATTAGTAAATTGTGGTTTAATATTTACTTATACACATTATAACTTGCCTTGTAATATTAAATTTAGCTTTACCTCAGCGTATAGAAAAAGATAAGCATAATAAATTCAATTCGATCCCAGCAATACCTTCATATCATATGTGTTGTTTTCTGAATAGTTTTATACTTAATGAATTCCAAATTTTACATTAAACAACCTCCTATCAGTTCAATTAGTTACAGGTTCCGAGGTTCATATTAAACTTACATGCTGTCGCTCTTAACAGTTACTCAAAAACATCGTTAACGTCAGTTAAGGGAGCCTATCAAATCGTTTGCCTCAATATATTTCATATGTTGCAGATTTTCTTCTTTTTATCGAATGAGAGTGGTCTAATCTGGTGTCGAGAGTTTTTCGAGCCGCCCTAGGGGCTTCTGAAATGGCTTAACGACTGCCGTTCTAGACAGACTAATGGGTCCTACAATTTAACGTATCACCTACCTATGGAAACGCCCAAAATGAATGAATGGTTGCAGACGAAAAGCGTTCATATTAAACTAAGAAAGAAAGACGCTAAGCTTATTTCCTGAAACACCACAAATTGCATTAAACAGTCCAGAAATCCGGCGGACGCGGTAAGTTATATTTGTCGCGGACTTTGTTGCAATAGAATTGGCAGTTAGCTCTACTGTTCGCCAGTTAGTTGCTCAAATATTTGCCCTCTGGCGGCGGTTGGTTAATATTCAACATGCACAACTTGGGATTGGGGAGGGCTAGAATGGACACTATGGATATGATAATAAAACGTCAAATGAGTAAAGATATTAAGCCGTGTAAAGCCAGACAAGCCAGGCCAGGAGAAATCTGACACCAAAGTTAGTCTCTCGCATACGAATTTGCTTACTTATTAGTACAATTATTATGACTATTGTTGTATCTACGTATTCGTGGAGTATATTACCGCGGTCGCATTATGAACCGAAAACACTCTAGTTTCTGCAAGACTCCATAAGATTTCATCCCTATTTCTTAAAAAATATTATTGTTTTATGTTGACTGTGTTTAGTAGGTAGATATGCAGATACTAAGACTAGCGTAAAAATGTTTGTTTTTTGAGCTGGCTTAAAATGCAAATTTAAAAGTTTACCTATATCAAAACGTTCATATTAGCAGAATATTAGTTATACAATATGCAAAAACAGTCCATTTTAGGTCCCCAGACCGCACCAGATATTCGGTGTTTTGAGTTCCAACTCGCATAATGTTACCTCGCGTAAACATTGGGAAAAATTAGCATAAAATCACTGCTGCAAATATGGTACATCTACATATGGAACTATTTGACTTGCATATTGCGATCGCTTAGTAAAACCCTGAAAAATCTTCTCTCTTTGAGTCGTATGTCCTCGAGGCTGGGTCGTGACTCCCCCGCACAATTCAATTGCAAGGGGAATTTTCTGGGGCAAATACATGTTCTTACACAGGTGGGCGCCCAGGTTCTTCCACAGAAGACACATGTTCTCGGAATTAAACAAATCCTACTCTCGGAAAAATATTATTGAACACAAATTATTATTATAAGACCTTTGACCACAGTGATGCTTGTGCGAGTGTCCTTTCAGGTGATTTAATGGTCAAATACTTACTGTCTGTGTATAAGAACACAACATTATAATGAAAACTAACGGACACTTATCGTTCAATCCACTCAATGTATGGTATTTCATCTAATGACAACCAGCATCTTTGATTGGCAAACTCAAATCTCATTACGCACGGCTAAAAATATTTTAGAATAAATAATGTGAGTATTTTTTAGTAAGTGTTTGTTTTTTAGCTTTTAAACCAGCAGTGCTACATACGTCTATCACAGCCCAGAAATTTAATTACTCACATCAAACATTAACACAGCTCTAATTCGGACCACTCCAAGAATGTCCTGCAAATGTGTCGAATTCAGAAAAGGTCCAATACAAAAACTTTGTTCATGGTAAATTACACTTCGGGTCGAGGGGTAAAGGACCCAATTACTCACAAAATTAGCCAACGGTAACCGAAAGGAAATTCGTACAAAAACTAACCTCGTATGAAAATTGAGTGAGTAGGAGTTAGAATAGGACCCAAAGGGTTCTGTACAAAAAAAAAAAACTAATAGGGTTATTGTTTTGCTCTTGCGGTGGTATTAGTTTACGATTCTATGAATGATGTGAATATTGCAGAAGGCTGTATGTACATACAAGAAAAATGCTGATATCCATTTTTTATATGATTGCTATACTTACTATATCACCAGTATTTAATATATATGTTACGGCTAATACCCGAAGTGCGGCTACAACTAGTTGTAGCCGGTTAGAACTAGGTGTAGCCACTTAGTCTTGGTTAAACCTAGTACGTAACGATTGTTTTCGGGTAAAACTAGGTCTCAAGTCCTGTTGTAGTGCAAGTGTTGGACTCGTAGTCACTTGTCTGTGACAGAAGGTAGATTAGGTTCGTTAGGTTGCTTTCTACCACGCACATGCGACGACGAGCGAAGCGAGGAGGAGCCAACTTCTTTCAAAACATGTCTCGATTCGGGGTTTAACCAAGACTAAGTGGCTACACCTAGTTCTAACCGGCTAAAACTAGGTGTAGCCGCACTTCGGGTATTACCCGTAACATTTACAAAGATCACATCAAATACAAAGGCAATATATTATCAGAATCTATATCTCTACCTTATGTTTGCTAACACACACACAACAATAAACTGTATCCCTAGCATATTAGGATACCTAAGCTAAGCCTATCTGTAGACAATATAGTAAAGGTCCATTCATACCCTAACTTATTAAATAAGAAACCCTAATAAAATAGACTTCAAATTACAGGTCACGCATGAAGAGGCTAATCCAATCGCAGTTCAGTATTTATTTTGGCGAATATATTGCTGCATACAAATCCTAATGACATGGGTCGACAGAGGAGCAGGGGTCTGACAATTGAGGATACGGAGGTACGGACATGGTGTAAGGCTCTTTGTAATATGATAGAGGTAGTATACAGGGGAACTAATATTGACATTATCTTCAAAGACAATTGAGTATTACGACCTTAGGAAAATAAACTGATATTGCTCGACCTTGTCATAAAGATTGTCATGAAATTGCATGAAACTATTCTGATAAAAGCTTGGATGGATAATCGGGTGTCTGTTTTCATTTATTTATTTATTTATTTATAATGGTACACAATTAATTTCGATGTCAATTTAAATTTTTGCTTTCGTAATCATATATACAATTGAAGAGTCTTTATGATAATTAGAATTACAACTGTAAATTCATATAAAACTCTATTTCTAACGATTTTACGATAGCAGAAGAGATTGAAAAATGAATGATATGCATCATTCATTTTTCAATGTAGTTGAAGCTGCCGTATCACTTATCTTGCAGACTACAAATATATACCTATATATATATATATTTTATTTATTTATATATATATATATATATCCGTGGGTCGGATGACACGTTAAATTGTAGGTCCCGGCTGTTTGTCTAGTACGGCAGTCGTTAAGCCATGTCAGAGACCTTTAGGGCGGCTTGATAAACTCTCGACACCAGAGTTGGCCAGTCTCATACGATAAGAAGAAGAAGTAATATAATAGGGTAATGCATAAAGTAAATAATAGCATATTTACTTTATGCATTACCCTGTATGGCTGCGGCCTTTCGTGTAAGTTATATAGACCCAAAAACGCACAAATGTCGAGTAATTTTGAGAAAATGTTGATCTGAGCAACACAATGGGAAAGAAACGTTCAAGTGAATAATTAACTTCAAGAGTTCCTTCCAAAATGAACAAGAAGGTGAAACGGGAAAATTTTATCAATCAAACCCAACAATTACAAGTTCGGTTCCGTTGAAAAAGTTTGCAAGAAAAACAATCAATTCGAGTTTTTGCTGCTAACGAAGTCGCTGTGTAAACCAGTGGGTTCTAAGAAAAGTCAATTGCGTTGATGTTAGGTACTTTTACTTGGAAACCAGTAAGTACAAGTTTTCCGCAATAAGTCTGAGGGTGTTTATCACGTATAATATGCACTTTTTTATACAACTTCAAATTAATCTATCAAGTTCATTTTGCAACTTATAAACAAAATCACTAAAAAACAAATTTATGATTTCTTTATATATGTAGATATCTTGTTAGATATTACATTAATACTAATATGTATGTAAAATTTTTGTAACTTAAATTCTACTTGGATTATTCTACTTCGATATATAAAGTTTGGATCCAAGGCAAAAACTGCACAAGACTGGGATTATTGGCGAAGGAAGCTTATGCCCAGCAGTAGGCACTAATGAGATAATGATGATGATGATGAACTCAAATTCACTTTTTATATACTGAAAAGACCTATTAATACACGCTTCGATCATATTTTATTATCCTTATCCCAAAGTTACGAACCTCAAGCGTTAATAAAGCAATCCAACCGCCCCTACCAGCTGTTACCCATAAATACACACACTTTCCAAAACCAGCCCCCATTCCCTAAGAGCTTCTCGTAAAAATATAGATAAAGGATCATAGTAATACGCTGTAATACATATACTTATATGACTCTCTCAAAGATAATATACTCGGTGTGTTTTTTTGCGAATTTTTGAGATCAGAGTTCCTTATTTTGCGTAGACAGCGATATCAATTTTAGTTAAAGAAGCCTGACCGTATTGTCAAACTGATTGTAGGACAGTAAAACTGAAAAAAAATATATTTCAGGAGACTTGATAACCTCCTTTTTTTGAAGTCGGTAAAAATCTAAGAAAGATTGTGTGATGCATTTACATTACTCGTAGATTGTAACTATAAATATCCCAGCAATTAGTTTGTTCTTGACAACCAACCACATGAGTTTTGACAAATTAACTCTTTATTTTAATATCACAATCCATCTTGTAATCGAATTTAGTTTTTTAATTTTACAATACAAGTTTGTATAAAAATACGTTCGGTACACTTCCAAGTTAATATGAGAGCGTAGAGATCCGCGTTCCCTCTTTACGTAGACAACAATATTATTTTAATAAAAGGCTGAGAGGCGGTATCGATCTGGCAAACACCCTCCCGAGGCAAAGATCGTTGTGTTTTTCTCGGCCGCAGACACCCTGTCTTCAAAAGGACAGTTTCGGAGGAAAAGTTTTGTTAAGTTTGTGTTAGACATTTCGCAATGTTTTTTTTCCATCCAGCTGTTTTTCGTACTGCTACCCGCGATAATACTTGATAACATAAAAGCTATTTGTTATAAGCTATCTTCAATATTTTTTTGTAATTTCTGAAAATCTAATAATAAAATATACTTATGTCAAAATTTCATTAATATCAGCTGTTTGAACGAGTAAAACAGAGAAACATACATATTACATAGTTGTTTGAGCGTAAGTGTAACATGCAAACTAAAACACACACACACATTTGCCTATATTACAATAATTCATAAAAAAAGTTGGCATGCTGGAAAAGAATCTCCAGGTTCAAGATC
Organism: Macaria liturata; assembly: GCA_964023185.1. NCBI lineage: Eukaryota > Metazoa > Arthropoda > Insecta > Lepidoptera > Geometridae > Macaria > Macaria liturata. The sequence goes on from OZ026819.1 coordinate 2,526,535, forward strand.
CTATTCGAAACATAAAATAAGTAACTTCGTAGAAGTAAACTATGTTATTAGGCATATAACATAATGTTTTGGCTCAGCTTTTGTTTCTAGGAGCAAAAACTAGGCTGCTCAGTAAATTACTATGTTTAGCATTTCTGACTAAAACGTTTTTCATGTTTCTTTTACCCTAGACTTAATAATGTTTTGTGTCTGAAGCTTTTATGACTAGAGTAGATACGGCAAATAAATATAATTATAATACTTAGAAAGAAGGTCACATGTGAATGTTATATGTGATATTGTTTCATGTGACGAAGAAGGGATAATGTTGTAGAAATTTTCCTTATAGCATCTGAAAGGTATCAAATATTACTATCGACGATAAATAATTCAATGACACTACAATATTGTAGTTGGGTGATCGATTGAAAAAAGTTACATATGTACTGGTAAGTAAGTATATAAATAATATTGTGTGAAAAAAAACAAAGATAGAATTATTCGGGTAAGAGAATAGCGACAACAATTTAGATTGCACTTGACCGAGCAAGAAATTTACAAACACGAAATGTGCTTTTGATACAAGCAGCTACTGGAAACCTCGTCAGTTTTCATTTCCTCCCGCAATCGATTTTCACAGTTTACACTGCAAACTCATACTAGCGTTTAATACGCGCGCATATTCGCTATTTCCGTCAGCATCCACCCAATTTTGACCCAACACACTAATTTAATTACGGCACTATAATGCTCATACTCCTGCCCTAAATCCAGCCTTCGATCATAAATTTCAAGGTTCAATATCGCATGTCGCAGCTACATTTTCAAATGTGGTCGTCACGTTTCGATTTTCCATTTGTTGCGGATATTCCGGCCGCTGGGGCGGCGCGGTCGTAATATTTCTCTCTTTTCCGTTTTTGGTCGTAGAAACATTTATTTTGTATGTTAAGTGCCTCCGAGAGTCAGTACGGAGTACTGAGTGTGCGATTGTAAACGGCCACGGGAGCGCGAGGAAATATTTATGGGATCATTTGGGAAGGCTCCGCGGGAAATGCGACGCGAGCCGCTCAAACATTCATGCGGGAACAAACATACTGTTGTAAGATTTATTATGAGACCCGCCACGTTTTTCACACGTCGTTACGCTGAGCATAATTATCTTGATACTCTGTGATGTAAGGATTTGATACTATTGTTTCGCTTTGTGTGAGATTTTCCGTATTATATCGCTTCCGTGTCGGTTTGTGAGCAAACAGAACGTGATGGGGAGGCATGGAACTCGAGGGATATGCCTGTCTACCTTGCGACCCGAACTAATGTACCATATCAAATATACAAGACAGATAGATGGGCATGTGTACTTATCGTATCTTCGGGTCAGTCTGTGGGGAAACGAAGAGGAAGGAGTAATTGCTGTACATGGAAGTCATAGATATTTGATAATACCAATTCTGGCACTACCAAACATCTATGACTCACATCACATTCCTTAATCTACTAACCTTCTTATATTCAAAGTAATTGTGATCGAGGTGACTAAGACCATATAATACAGTTAAGATTTAAATATATATTAGAATTAAATGTAGTTAAATTATTAGTAAAATTATTTTATTAATAACAAAATTTAGAGTATTCTTCATCAAACATTTTAGATAACTAACTCAGACTTAAAATCGACACTAAAACTTACTAGGTCTTATACATATAATATCATTGGTCTTATTACAACGTAGTTTAACTATTACTACAGAACTTTGAATCAGTTCGTTCTTGTTGTTCAAATTTTTTTTCTTTTGTCGTAATGATCAAATTGTCAAAATGTTACCAATGAAAAATCAACGTTACAATTTGAAGTTGACATTTTAATTGATTGTGTGTGACGTTTGAACCAAAAAAACTGTCATTTTATTTTCAAAGTCCCAGTCTAATATTTAAACCACGTTTTGTAATAAGACGGACTAAGTTTTACTTCACTTGTAAACTTTTCTCATTATGTTGCGCCTCAATACCGCACAAACCCATTTGTCTAATAAATGTATTATTAGAACAAATTGATAGTTTATACTGGCCGGCGGCGTGATTGAGAATGCCACGGTGAAATCCCGGCGGAACACCCGCGTCTGCGGCGCTCGACCACCGCAACGATATAAACTAGCCCGTAGAAATGAGAAAAGCGACATCTATTTTCTACCGCAGTGACATAAACTAGACGATATAATAGGGAAAAGCAACAGCTCCAATGATATAAACTCGTCGATATAAAGAAGAAAAACGACTTTCATTCGGATAAATCGTGTAGGTATTGATATTTTTCAAAAAAGACAGCACAAATACGAGTAAATCTACAGATACAATGCATTCCCTGAGTAAAATCTGTCATTTTTCCAAATAAGAAAACAAATGAAACGATTTTAAAAATAAGACTATAGTCACTATGTGCGTTTATAAACAGTTAATGTACCTACATAAATATCTCCATATTTGAGCGAATTCACGAGCAGCAAAATCAATATCCGTAGCTTTTCTCTCACCTAGCTTACCTATGTTTATATCTCAAATATTGTATAACTTTAATTTCCTGTTCTCATCTCTAGAAAGCTTGTACCGTAGATATTTATCCGCAACAGGAACGAATACTAATCTCCATTCAGGGAACAATGGGGAATGGATAGGGGTTCGTTTGAATAAGTGGTTACATTAGTAGGAGAGGTATGTAGGGGTTTTTTCTATATATAATAAGTATGTGTTCGATTCAGTTTCAGGAGGTAAGGACAATATTTAGTATTGTAAATATTTTCCCCCTTATTTACCCCCTGAACCTGAATCGAACACATACTTTATTTAATTTTCTGTTTTTGTATCAGAGAAGAATTTTTTTTTTGTTTTTTTTTCATTAATTAGTGTTTGAGCACCACAACTTCGAGGATATGTGTCACACGTGAAAGTACCTAGGGGCCCGCTCCTATATATTTAACCAAGTGAAAAGAATATGAAATATCAATAATTAATTTCACTTTATTATACAGCATCTTTATTTCACGTACACTAGAACTAAAACTGAGAAATAGAGGATAGCTAAAATATCGCAAGCATAGACGAAAATAAATATTTATGTCGATTTTAGAAATAAAATTAATGATCCGCGCATAATCATGTAGCGGGGAGTTTCTGGAGCGTGAGAAATTACCATCGAACATACCAAAACATGCACTATTATTACAATATTTATCAACATAATTATACTAAACGTCTAATTCAACTAGACGCATATAAAAATGATATTTTTAGATATAGTTGTTGTTTAAGGTAAGTAGCTGATATTCTAAAGGTATTGTCAAACTAAAAAAGCTACAAAAGCGGTGGATTGACGACATTAGAAAAAGGGTGCAACTGGATTCTATCTGCACAGGACCGGGATGAATAGCGTTCAAGAAGAGAGGCCTATGCTAAGCAGTGGGCGATAACAGGCTGATGATGATAATTATATAGGCGAAACATTATCTTATTTCAAAATACTTGTATTAGCAACAGAGTGGTAAACACTTCAGTGGCAAAATCCACTGGCTTAAAAAGGATACCTAGGAAAACCCCAAAAACCACAGGCGGGATGTGAACCACTAATTTATAGCTTCCAAAGTGAGATAGCGAGCTTTAATTCACCGCAGGCAAAAGCTGGTCGGCCAAATCTGGATACGAGAATCTAGGCGTTTATACAGGGTAGATTGGATAGTATAAATTATATTCTACCGTAGATTCTACATAAAGCATAACGTTTACCTTATGCTTAACTTGAGAGTCCAATTTGAAAATGGTTTAAATGAAGGACTTAAAAATGTTTTTTTTTTTGACAGCTGCAACTTTTTAGTATGTATAAACATAAAACATAAACATATCTTTATTTTGCATCATATACAGTGTTTTTACTTAATTGTAACCCTGCCCTCTGCACTAGGCGCACCTGTGTCGCAGAGGGTAGTTGCTTAGCGACCGGACTGTAACTATCTATTTACATCAATTAATATATTAGCAGTATAGTCATTTTAAAAAGAAACCAAAAAGGAGAGAAAATAAAAACACACACAGAGAAATATATTCTCTCGAAAAAAATAAAATAAATAAATAAAATAAAACAAAAAAACCCAGGTATTGAACACAACTAGAAGGTAGTGTACAAAATAATTATATTATAGATACAGCAACAGTTACCTAGGTTGTGATTCTATTTAGGTTGCTATTACTAACTATGCTACTTAATTCATATTTTTGTAAGCTAAGATTTTATTTTTCGAATTAGTTCAAGTTTTTGATTCAAACTACATCGTGTAGTTCAAAAGGACAGGAACGGGAGACATTCCCTACAGCTTTTGTACTCAATTCTACAACTCATTTTACGAAAAGAAGTAATCAAAGAACCATGTTCAATTAGATCATGAATTTAACATAACATTCAAAATTTTCAAGTAGTCATATTTTATCTTATAAAATCACCTTTGTGATCGTTTATTGAGTTTTCAAATAGCTCAAAAAACAATTTATGAGACTAAAACAACGGTAACTAATTACCCAGTACAATACATACAGGACCATTCCCCGATTGCTCCACTAGACCAACAAAACGAATAAAAGAGTGAGCTTAATCACATTTGCAAACGGGTTGAAAACCGACTGAAAAGCACTGAAAGCAACGTTGAGAGAGCCCCTTCATATTTTGGAATGGAAACTTCGTTAGAGCGAGAGCTACATAACTCTAGTGCGGATAAAAATGGAACTATAATAAATTCTAATGAAATTATCTTGAAGGTTAGAAGTGCTGCCGCCAGCCGCGAGCAGAGTTATTTTGTGAGGACTTTAGCAATAGCAATGCTGGAAATACGACCGCGCATTCCAACTGATATAGAGCCTTGCTAATACAACGGAAGCTGTTGATATAAACCTGGAAGGAAAAAAAGAGAAATATTTGAAGAATCACACACACACTACATACCTACTTTTCACAGCAGTTGAGCGTTTTATCAAGTGAATAACACTCACAATTGAACAGTTCTAGGATGGGTGACCCAAAGTGGCATACTATATCTAGTACCCATGATACAAGCGTAAGCTTAGTATGGGGCTAGATGGCGCTGTGTGATATGTCCTGAAATATTTATTTTATTTATTTTATTATTTATATTATTGAGCGCTTGCCAAGGTCGCATGACAGGGTAAATTATATTATAGGTGCTGGCAGTTTATTATAGTATGTAGAAGAGATAGTAGTCTAGTAGTGTATCATAGTATGGAGATGATTATAATCATATCACATCCTTAGTGTTCATAAACGTTGTAAATATGAAGCAAACGATCAAAAAAATATATAATAATATATTTTTTTCTTAACACCTGTTTAAAATGAAGATCAACGTATAACGTTCAAGTCAAGTTATACGTAGAATGGTGTACTCCCATTATTCCCCAAGACTTGTTAACATGTCTCCAGAGTAAGCAGACAATATACATAATGTGAGTACGCCAAGAAATGTGAGGAATTAAGCTTAGTAAGGTGTCACGCGAGGCACAATTAAGAACTGTCTTATCTTGTTACTTGCTTTGTTTTGCTACTTCACCTGTGATGTGGTTGTTTAGTTGATAAACGTCAAAATTTGAGTAAATACGTTATGTTGTAGGTTTCGTCTGTTTACATAATTTTAAACATAAGTGCTAGCCGGTTGTTATAGTTAAAAAATAAAATAAATAAATATTCCTGGACTTTGCACACAGCGCCATCTAGCCCCACACTAAGCTAACGCTTGTGTCGTGGGTGCTAGGAAAAAAAAATTAAATTTAATTTTTTTTTTTTTATTTATTTTATTTAGGTTAAATTTCGTCTGTTTGCCTAATATGGCAGTCGTTAAGCTATGTTAAAGGCTCTAAGGGCGGTTTGAACACTCTTGATATCAGAATTGGTTACACTCACACGACACGACTGAAGGTATTGGTTACTTACCGATTTTTTTAATCTTAACTGTTAAATACGGTTAACGATTGACCACCGTCGAGGTGTTTCACAAATTTAGAAAAGTTTTACTAGAAAACTAACAAAATGTGCATAAAGTAATGATTTAGGAGTGTAGTGTGTGATATTCTTGTGTGTATATGTACATAATATACCTATACACATTACGAACAATAACACATAAAGACTACCTATTTCGTAATGCTCATTAAGAGCTATTAGGAAGGGAGTGTGAATGGGAGTATGTTTTGGAACTAACATCAATCAATGCTGTGAAGCGTTTCGACCACAGAAATCTAAATAAACAGGTAGTTTCGACGTAATACCAAATTGATGGTTTCAATGTTTTGCTTGCAGAGGTAGTTAGGTAGGTATACCTAAGATGTGAACCATCTAACTTGTTCACCTAAATCATTTGTTTTTTTTATTATTATTTTCATTTGGTTTCACAAGTGTTAATGGGAGTAAGAGACAAAATATTAACCAGCTTCATGATTTAGATTTATTATTTTATAAGTAAATAAGACGTTAAACGCATCATTATCCTTTCTTTAATATCATTAACCAATATTTTTTTAATTATATAATGAATACTCCAACAATTTTAGCTTACAAATATTCAAATATCGCATATAACTACTATCGCATTCAAATTCCGCCAGTAATATTTAGTTAAAGCCACATAAAAGGCGGTATATTTATGCGGCAGTTCTTGAAAACGTTTCAAACGTAATAACAACCGCCCTTGGTGCCGGCTTTATGAGTTCTTCTGGCCGTGATACTGTAGTGACTATATTATGCAGAGACAACTGACTTTTCATGTTTTTTTTGTTCTTGACAGTCAAGAAGAGAGGCCTATGCTCAGCAGTGGGCGATAACGGGCTGATGATGATGATGACAGTCAAGCAACCGAACAACCAACAATCCAACCGAATATTGTGGTCTAAAATATAGTATACCAAAGTGAATCTGTACTAAATTTAGCATTCAAATGAGATTGCCAACACTATTGGGTGTGACACGACCGAATTTGTATTTGAGGTTTGGTACAAGTAAGGTCTTTACTAACTAGAAATGTAATTAAATTGACTTATCATCATTTTATTTATTACGATAAACGTACATGTTGTATAAACCAATCTGTCAATAGTTTTTTTCATCGTAGACCAATCTGCATCATATTCAGTCACGGTTCCTTGCCGAGCAACCAAACGGCGAAATGCGAGTTAGATGGTGTTTCTTAAAGAGGTTTAATAAATGAGATTTGTTAGGCATATGTATACAGGTTATTTATGCTATAATGAGCTGTTTAGTTGCTGTGATGTCTAACCGCCGCGATTGTTACCTCCTGCACGTAGCGACTATATTTCAGTTAGTATAGTTCGATTTTATTCATTGTGTTATTGGCCTTAGTCATAGACGGTTTCAAGGGTTATGCAGGTACATAAATAGTCATAGATAAGTAAACAGGTATCAATAAGTTAGGTATAAGGTAAATAATGCCTAAAAACTATGTATAGTAACTAAGTTCACCCTTGACTGCAATTTGCCTGATTTCCGATTTTGGACCTCTGATATTACAGCTTAATTTACATTATCATCATACAAAATGATGCCACAATAAACTAGTGTTTTGGGGAGTGTTAGTTAGTACATATTTGGCGCAACTCCCTGCCTGACTCCCTGTTCCCCGCGGAATATAACCTTGCGATCTTCAAAGCGAGAGTGAATCGGTTCTTACTGGGTAAGCACGTTCCATCCATCCTAGACCGTAATGATTGCTTACCATCAGGCAAATTACGGTCAAGAGCAAACCCATTTCTTGTAAAAAAAAAATATAAGCCATTTTAACCACATTTTTCAAACAATTCAAAAGCAAACGAATACGAAAGCAGTTGTTAATATTTTTACAGATACTTCTAGAGAAAAGACAGAAGTAAACCTCGCATAGACATTATTAGATATTTCCTAAAACATTTCTGCTCACTCTTATCACTACCCATAACTATAACTATCACAGATCTCCAATAACCACCTGAGTCACTACAGCTATAAGACTCCGCGCCATAAATCGTTCAGCACGTAGTTATCACTCGGTTACTCACCATGATTCCTCGTCTAAGTGCAATATACCATAAAATGCCCACATTTAGGTCACTTCAGCTGAATGGCCGCTGTATTGTGCACTTTCATTCATTCACTCGCGTTTCACAACACTGATCTGTAACAAAGGGAATTTACAGTTAGCAGGGATCTATCTGCGCAGTGACATTTTGTGGATAATGCGTGTATGATTTAATAATATACATATTATATTATCACTACTTATCTGTTGTTATTATAGTTATTATTGACTAGCTGTGCGCGCGACTTCGTCCGCGTGGAATAGTTATTTTGGGCATCGTATTTATTTTTGCAAACTACCTCTTTAGCTTTAGAAATAGCTTTTACCCACGACTTGAACCGTTTTCGCAGCTCACGCAACGGAAGCCCTCAAAGATGAATAATTTCCCCCGTTTTTTCCACATTTTCCATTGTTACTTCGCTCCTATTAGTTGCAGCGTGATGTAATATAGCCTAAAGCCTTCCTCGATAAATGGTCTATTCAACTTAAAAAGAATGTTTCAATTCGCATTAGTAGATCCTGAGATTAGCGCGTTCAAACAAACAAACAAACAAACAAACTCTTCAGCTTTATAATATTAGTATAGATATCAACTATGTACTTTAACTTATATGCTGTCATTATTACTTTACTTGTCTACTTATTTGTTGTCATTATTTGTATCAATTTGGTATTATTAATAAAAAAAACAAATATGTAAAACTCTCAGAATCCAACATGAGTGTTGAGTACGGACTTAATTGAACTGTGTTTAGTCTTATGCGACACAGTGTTATTTGTTTGTAATCTTTTAGCCTGCATTTTGTGTCTGTACCTTTTGTAAATAAATAAATAAATAAATCAGTCAAATAAATATCTCTTTGAATCGTATTTCCTAATGACTGAGGGTCTAGAATTCTGGATCCCCTGCAGAATTAATTTGATAGGTGAGTTGTCTTGGGCAAGTACATCGTTGCAGGCACCAAGTCCCTTCCATGGGAGAATAAAAAAATACGCAGTTAAAAAATATCTCGAGATTAGAGTGCTTATAGTAAATATACAAATAAATAATGCAAATAGATAGAACCTACTGTACAAGGCATAAATCTCCCTTATAAGCCTCGATAATTTGCGCTTCGCCCAGATGTTGCTTTCTATTTTGTTAAGTTGTCTAGCCACCAAACAACTACAGTGGTTACAAAAATAACAGTGTATTCTAATCGCATTCGACAAAATCAATACAAGCATCATCATGTCTTACCCAACAATATTTGTACAGGGAATATAATGTAGGTATTGCTCCAGCAATACAATAATGAACCCGTAAAACCCCTCGTTAACCCCTAAAAAGATCCTACCATAAAATTAAAGCGCTTTTGTACCGTGAAGGAAACCTAATTAGAAAACATTAAAATTCCTTTTTATATTCCTTGAAAAATGGAAATTTCTCCTTTATTTTGTAAGAGTTTTTATAGTAGAAGTATAATGGAGTGGTCTTTGTTTTGTATTTCGCTAGAAAAGTTCATTACAAGGCGGTGGTTACATTGTTTAGGACGTAGAATTACTGAGAACATTTCAATGCATAAATTTGCTGTCAGTTTTTATAAAGTACATTATCTAAAATGTTAAGACTATCCTATTTACACCTTTTTTCTAAGGAACTTCTATGACAAACTTCTCTATAAGATAATGAAAACGTATTAATTTATTTACAGTATATAAACAACTGAAATATATCATTTGTGAAAATTTCAGCTTTCTAGCTATCACGGTTCATGAGATACAGCCTGGAGACAGACAGACAGACAGACAGCGGAGTAGCTTAGTAATAGGATCCCGTTTTACCCTTTGGGTACGGAACCCTAAAAATAATGTGTGGTACATACAATTCCATATGTATGTACATGAAAGAAAATCCAAATAAAACTGCACAATAATTAATGAAAATACAAAATAACACGAAAACCCGATGAAATAGTAACGCAATAACAGTAAATGTGTAGTTACTCCCATAAAGGTTTTCATTGTATCCCACACTGGCAGAGCAAATAAAGACGTGATTCATTGCCGGCTTTATATACTCGTATACTTACTTACATACATATATGTATGTATATACATACATTGTACACACCTATATGCCTTTACATAGGTATAGGTAAAGAACCTAATGATGTGATGGTAAAAATACACGAAGACAAGAAACATTTTTCTTTAGATGAACAACTATTATTTAGGCAGGATCTCGACCGGTTTCGGAATGCCTGGCGCAAGGAAGATGACAACCGGGACTCATGGAGGGAGTTGGAGGAGACCTTTGCCCAGAAGTAGGGCACAATAGGTTAAGAAAAAGATGAACGAAGAAATCTCTGCAATGTATTCGGCTACAGACTTTGGAAAATTATAGCGAAATAAAAGCAATCAAGTTTTGTGAGGTTTTATGCCTTCTAAATAGTTGTTTTCTCATACATTAGCTTTATTTTCGCTGTTTTGTCATTTTTTATTGTAGTCTAGAATATTGCTTACAGCGACACTGCTACTCATTTAAAAGAAATAATACGTTCCAATATACATGTCAATAATGTGTTACTTTGTAATTTTATGTCCAATACTTGTATCTATCTACTTATTCGATTGATTACTTTCTTTTCATCAGTGCGTTCCCGTTGCGTCTTTATCCCGAAGCCCACCTAAATCTATACATAGACATAGGAGCCATTACACATCATTAAGCTCACTAATAACGAGAGTGAGGGAGCGTTGAGAATTGAGATCATGGAGACGAATATATGAAGGGCAGATTGACAACTTCGAACCTAGTCTTTTAATATCAGACGACAGAATAAAAATAACATAACATAAATGTGGAATATATGGATAAATATATAATGTTTTATTTATGAATAAATAACCTAAAATTTTAATAATAGAATACATTTATGAAATAGTCTCCTTGGCAAATAAACACAATTATAGAATATATATGTACATTATAGAAAATGTTTTAAAGAAAGGAGGAACAAAATGATGGCCGACAACCGAAAGAATGGCAAATATGTACATATGGGTAAGCACGTTCCATCCTAGACCGTAATGGTTGCTTACCATCAGGCGAATTACGGTCAAGTGCAAACTCATTTCATGTAAAAAAAAAAAAATATGGAGCACAGAGAAGATCCTTAAGATTTTGAATTTATGAACTGTATTTTTTTCTTTTGAACTCTTGTGTCAAGTAAATGAAGGTCGGTTCAAAATTGACTCAAACATGAAAAGATATGCGTTTACAAGGTAGGCGGTAGTATGTGGTAAAAAAAGAAAAAAATGTGTGTAAATCCTCAGTAACTCATTTGATCAAAATGGTTATAAATAAAACACAAACTCAAATGGTTCATAAACCGAAAACAAATACTTAACAAATTCATAGTATAACATTTAACAACGTGCAAAGTTCTATTTAAACTATGTGACACGTAAACATTACAGCGCCCCAGGGGCACTTAAATTGCGCTTTCCATGTTTCCAGCTAAATTAATTTCCGCTTCACACTAAGTAAACTGTATTCACTACTAATATGTATTAGACATAGAGACTTATCGTTTCAAATTTATCATGAATTTTAGTAACTTTTTCTGAAGTAATTATATAATAGTACATAAAAATAGCTGCCGTTCGTCATACTTAATTTTTTAATTATGGTTTTTAGCTTATAAATTGCATTTTTAAGTAAAATATGGGAATTAATAACTTACACCAAACTGATACAAATTTTATACAAGAAGGCATTTGCATCTGCTAATGTGAGACTTAGATTATGCGATTCAAAGTTCAAGTTATGATAACATAAATTCACTGCCACCAGAAAAAAAACTAAGTACATATGTATGTACTTATTTTTTTTAATGGCTTGACATTCTGCAATGTTTCTGTACCACTGACGTCATTAATATATCCCTTTGTTTCCGTGCGCTCTCAGATTTCCACCTGACGGACTGGCCGCGTGATGAAATTATAAGGGCGCGAGAGACCTGAATGTAAATAATAAAATACGAAACATGATGGAATAAATGTACCCTTGACCTGTTGTATGTGGCTTGATATTTGTGCTGGAATAATTGTGGAGAATATACAATTTCATATCTGAATAGGTTGGTGATAAAAAAGAATGATCAAAATCTGTTCGTAAATAGCAGAGTAATCGCGAAACATAACAACAAAAGAAAAATCTCAGAAGAATTGCCTCTTTTAAAGTCGGTGACAAATCCTGGTCGATGCTTGCCGAAAGAGTTTTTATTTTGTAAGTTTTTGCCAGATTTATAGTCACGTAACAAAGTCAATAGTGATACAAAGATAACCGTATATATTATACGTTCTACAAATTATTGTTAAGTTAATTGGAAAACTATATATACATACAGTCTATATACTTTGTTTGTTTATTGTATATACAGTAATAGTATTTTAACTCCCAGAGAACTGCAATACAATTTTATTCCAGTACAGTTATGTATCACCTTGGGCCATAGTGTCGCTTATGCAGGTGATTGCAGGTCGATTTAGGTGATCTGGTGGATAAATACCTGACTATATAGTGTAAAAAAAAACATTACTCAATATCTTTATCCTACAGGACACAAAGGAAGTTTCACACACTACCCTATACTTAGGAGACAAAACACACAGACGATTGAATCAACTAATTCAGGTCATTCGGCGGCGTTAATTAAATTATACCGGCACAGAGGAACACGAGGCACCTCATCCCGGTTCGAGGCGATGACGTCACAAGCCATAGATGGCTAACTATGGCGACCGATTTGCCGAAATAATCGCAATTTACACTAAATCAGTGCTACACACAAGGCAAATGAAACATAGTGCTAGGACAGACACAATTGCCACGGTATTTTTCTATAAAAAATCATGTTTAAAAAATAATCTGTTTGTCTGTCGGTATGTTTGTTCGTTATAGACCCAAAAACGGCTGAAACGATTTGTCTACGGTTTTCACTAACATGAAGGTGAATTTTTACTCAACATTTAGTGTTTATTTCATTTCAATCGGTTCGTAAATAAAAAAAGTTATGTTCATTTTAAACCTTTTTACCTCAAAATAATGCGATCGAAGCCGCGGGCGTCCACTAGTTTTAAATATATTTACTATTTGACAAGTAGGTTGCTTATACCGGCCCTCATAAAAGCGGTCCTATGGTCAAAGATCGCTAGGATAGGGTGTCAAATAAAGCTGCCAACTTTCAGTTAAGTTTTTGGTGGCAAATTTTATTTTAGAACTGATTAATCTGTAAACTATGGGATCGTGATAGGACCGAAAGATGTTGAGTCCACACAAGCCATATGTATGCTTGACTAAAAGATTTAAAACATAGATGTAGTTAGTTATCTCTGAATTATATTGCCTACACTTTGGAGGCTACCGGAAATTAGGTCGTTCAAATCGTGAGCTCTATCGATTCGTAATAAGTGCGATCGACTCGGATAAATGGCCAGGACAGTTGCTAACCTGAATATGTTATGAGCTTTTTTTAAACTTTGTTTGGGTCAGTTTGGATTTATTTATTTATACAGGACCACTCGTGTCTAATGAGTGATATATGCAATTAATTAGAGGTATGATCGGTAAACTAATAAAATGTATATGTATGTTTGTATGTTTTGTCACCTTTTAGAAAATACATAAAAAAAAGATGTTAAATCAGACGTTTGTTTGCGGAAATCCATTGCAGACGAAATTTTGAAAAAAATATGTACCTACTTAGTACATATCTGTTCAAAGTTTAAAAAAAAATATAGATTTAACTTTTTATTTCAATTGATAAATTAATTGAGTACGTTGTTTGTTTAAGGTTTTCAGTTTTTTTTATTGAATTTGCTACAATATATAAATGTATTTTCTTATTTGTATTTTTTAAATAAATTTTATAAAATTTACCTTCCTTTATTTTTTCGAGTATTTCCAAAAGACGGCTCACGTCAATACCCCCGAAAACCAACCTGTATAAATCATCAATGACGTATTTTTATTTTTTCAGCACTCCGATTAGGCACGAATGGACAGTGCACACATTTATCATTCGTTCCGGTACCATCCAGCGAATGTTATATGTATCTCTAGAGAATCTATTTGTCCATCCCGGGGTAGGAAATATACTAGTTGGTTAGGTGCACGATCGTTTCACGATAGACGTACTAAACATACTGGCAAATAATGCATTTCTAGCGTCGTACTATTTACATTTCATCCTTTTCGTAGTTTGCATGCGTGAAGGAAATATTCACTGACGTTGAATGAATTATTGTCCGAAAACTAGGTAGGTATAGTACAAATGTTAAATACGCTAGTTTTTACTTTGTTAGGTTTACATTGGCAGTGTCATAGGTATATCTGATAGATAAAACCTGAGGCCCTTAGAGCAGCTTTTGATTAAACTTCCACACAGAAACATAATTAGCATAGTTACATATTAATAATTACGATAGCAGCACAGAACAACGATCGGGGCACATCGCCCCGCGCGCGCCCCAGGGCGACAAGCATGGACTTCAAAGCTCTGTGGATAGCAGTCTTATAGATATTGCTCCCATAGTTCGCTCTAGCTCCAATACAACAATACAAATGATACAAAATAACATACTAATAAAACATGCTACTCAAACCAAACGACAGCTTTCCCCATCGACATTTCTTGAGATAATTTAAAATTTTCCTTATGCCTTGCAACGTTAAGATTGAGTGGATCGCTGTCAATAAAATCCGTGTTTTTATCGCGACGCCTTATCTACCAAGATTTATTCAGGACCACGCCCGTCTCCCCAGATCTACCGAGGTGGCGAGATCGCGCGATCTCGACGTAATAATTTTACATTTTCTATCTAAAAGGAAGTGTTGAGGATTTTCTTGCAGTCAGTTCTTGTTGTTCGTTTTTTGGTGATTTGAAACAATCATATTTTTTATTTTATAATTAAACATCGTATATTTCATCAAAATTACAAAACTCATTATCCAAATTGCTCATTTAATTATAGATGTAAATAAAAAAAACTACACAAGTTAAAGAAATTGAGACTTTAAATTTTTCTTTATGTATATGTTACGGCTAATACCCGAAGTGCGGCTACACCTAGTTTTAGCCGGTTAGAACTAGGTGTAGCCACTTACTCTTGGTTAAACCTAGTACGAGCCGATTGTTTTCGGGTAAAACTAGGTTTCAAGTCCTGTTGTAGTGCAAGCGTTGGACTCGAAGTCACTTGTCTGTGACAGAAGGTAGATTAGGTTCGTTAGGTTGCTTTCAACCACGCACATGCAACGACGAGCGAAGCAAGGAGGAGCCAACTTCTTTCAAAACATGTCTCGATTCGGGGTTTAACCAAGACTAAGTGGCTACACCTAGTTCTAACCGGCTAAAACTAGGTGTAGCCGCACTTCGGGTATTTGCCGTAACATATACAATGCAGCAGCTTTTTATATTAGAATCTAAATTATTTAAACCATTGTAGATCAATTCTGTAAATCTTGACGATGCCAATTTTGAAACGTATTTTCCCCCTATATTAATTGTAGGCTTGTGAATGTATCATAACATAATTGATAATAAATAATTACATTTCATTTGAAGTCCTTTTTATTCTCCGATTTATAACACTATTAAAGTTTCACCACATTTAACCCTCAAGCCCACAAGGTAAGCAAACAAAACCTTAGGTACTATTCACACACACAAACTGCCTCTTATCATACACCTAAAATGACTAAAGCCCATTATAAATCAGTGTCACGTTAAAATTGCGCCCGAATAAGGTAAAGAAATAAAGTACGTAGTTGCGGCAAAAAGCGTGGAAACTAGAGCGAGCTATTAGCGCTGTTGGAGGGTTAACCGTGACCTGCAGTTTCAAGGTTACGAAAATTGCTAGAGCTATGCCTATATACCTATTGTAGCGAGAGGCTGGGTGAAAGCTGGGGGAGGTAAACTATAGGCATAATAATAGAGTGTACAGTTTGTTTGCTTTTTATTTTAATACTTTTGCATGGAAATACTAAATTTGTTAAAATATTGACCTAGGAAGCTAAATTTGGCCATGATTGGGACAGATTAGTAAAAACATCATTTAAAATTATAACATAAACATCTAAAAGTCTTTTCTGTTTTCGTAAAATGATAACATTCAATTTTAAAACGCATCATTGTAAACTAATCCATAAACCTCCGAACAAAGTCCGCTAAAGACTTATTACGTTCAATCATTGGCAAAGATAAATCGCAATCGTATTGCAAACCTGTAAGACTTGCATAATAATGCTTGCAATCTACTATAGTACAATATAATGCCATGGTTTGAGCTTGCGTGCCTGAGCTTTGCAAGTATCATACAGCACGGTAACTTACAAGTATTACTATGACTATTACTAGTATAGTATAGGTACTATAGTATTACTTCATTTTATCCTAGTTGTATTTAGCTGCAGTGACACTCCAATTTTATGCAACTAATGACAAATGAAGGAGGTTCTCGAATCATGTTTATTTATTTATTTAATATTTATATGACACTGAATTGTTCTAATATATATATATAAAACTCAAAGGTGACTGACTGATATAGTGATCTATCAACGCACAGCCCAAACCACTGGACGGATAGGGCTGAAATTTGGAATGAAGGTAGATGTTATGACGTAGGCATCCGCTAAGAAAGGATTTTTGGAAATGCCACTTTTAAAGGGGTAAAATAGGGGATGCAAGTTTTACTTCTTAATGCGAGCGAAACCGCGAGAGCCCACTAGTTGTAAATATACGTCAATACGGATAACGGACTGGTTAGATTACAATCTAATAGGTACATACATAGCATTTTTATTTTGGTTTTTCAGCTATGAAAGTTGCTGTAACAATCGGTAATACACAAAATACTGTATGTTACTTTCTTGGTCTCTAGTTACACCAAGTAAATTCTGTAAAAATCGGTAACAGTGTGCTATTTATTTTCCGTATATAAACTCTTCTGTAGTCTAGGCAAGAAGATTGTCTATTCACTCCAAATGTATATTTTTTTCTTTTCCTCAAAAATCTTTCCACTATTCTGCGCCTCTGATTGCCCTTTATTTGAACAACAAACCACCGTCTGAAGTGAGTTTACTTACGTTGCCAGGGCGACCCTTTGTTCCATTCCGCCTCGAGACATTTGAAACGAAGGAAACAAGGAAACTAACCTTTTGTACGTAAACGAGACTAAGTGAGCGCATCTAATGTGAAAAAAATATGTCTAATAAGTGCAAAATAATTTAATCGAGACACGGTTTTCACTTAGTACATTTGGCCACAGATTGGCATAGGCAAGAGACGTGACTTGTGGCTAGAAATCGTAACGTTATGGTTATCAAAAACCTAACAAAAACAATAAACTATAACTTTGATTTATTGATTGTTTGAGTATGTATAATAAAAGTTTTTTGTATTGACTTGTAAGTTTATCTTCCTTACTATAACTCGGCGATATGTCATAATTGATATTCGGGACAGAAGTGGAGAATCCAATGACATAAAGCGACTAATTTTTAAATTGAAAAATATTATACCACTAGAGTGAGAGGAGTGAGTAACAACTTAATACAAAGTTATTAGGCCACAGAGTTTCTATATCACTAATGCACGAGCGAGAATAAAAGAAAATGCGCGCTAAAATTCTAAGCACGTCAATGTTGCTGGTACCAAACTTTGTGAACTCATTTTTACGATGGCTGCAAAATGAAGTTAAAAAGTCGTTCCGAATTTTCATGGTAAGTAGAATTTGCATTTACCTATCATTGTAATGAAAATTTGAAATATTCTGTTGTTATATCCATTAATTTTTGTTTTGTTTTAAGTTACGAATCAACGGTTTCGCGATATAATGAGCTTTAATCGGATGATTACTTAAACATTTGTAGTTATAAAATAATAGAAAAACATTCCTGACAGAGTTGATTTTCAATGTAAATTAAATTTTTTGTATGTGCAAAATGTGTTGGCCTTACTTTCCCGAATGTGTTCGTATGTAATTTCTTGTCACAAAATAAATAATGTTCATTTCATTTTCATTTCAATACCAACAAAATACGAGTACATTAAACTTTTTTAACATTCCTATTTTTAGGTCACAGGGGGAATACAGGCAACCTGTATTTACAACTTGAACACTTTTTCTTCCGTGGAGGAAATGGCAACTTGAACATCTGTTGCTAAGTCCCTCAATATTAACATTTCATCCAAAGAAAATCCGGCTTTAACTCTATGAATACCAGTGATTACGGATCTAAGGTAGAGACTACCTTTCTTGTACTAGCCCTGAAGGGATTTCTCACTAAATCCCGATTTATCCCGGACTAAATAGGTAACCGAAGATTCGCATTGATAGCTTTAAGGATTTACACCATTATTATATTTTGGTGCTGCTTGTTCAGTGAAGCATAAAACACAAGGAAACATTTTCAAATAAATTAATGCACTAATTCGTACATATATTTTTTAACACGGAATAGTGCGTTTGACTGCAGCCAGCCTGATGTTAATCACCGCTGTAGTCTAAGATGTAGCACGCTTGCAGAAGAAACCTAGTTACTTATCTTATCATATCTTTACCCTAGATTTGAAGACCTCTGGGTTATAATTTTCTGGAAGCAGGGTTCTAATTAGAGAGTTCCATAGTCTCGTTGTCCTTTTACAAGGTGGTCCAACTTTCCAAAGTTCTCAACGAATTATGTCACTATACATATTTTATTATTATACAAAAATCTATTAGTTTTATGAGTGGAACTATATGTCGCTTTTTCTGTAGAAATATAATTTTAGACACGCAGTGCAATAATTGCAACGTGAACTTTTCTTTTAATACCTACATATATTTCTGTCCCGATAGGTATATGTGAATCTATTGTAAAGACGTCTTTTCACATATCTTTGCTTGTGGGATGAAGTTGATTTTGTAAATGAACATAATTTATAACTTCTCTGTAACGTATAATTACGACGCAAATTAAGTTACTTATACGTGCGTATAAGAAAATTGGGAAGGCTTGTGGGAGTAAGTTTGATGATGTAATTTATATATGCTTAATAATTTAATACCGACAGAATGATTTTATTAGTTAAACATGATTTACATACTCGTATTAAAAGTTTATGATACTTCTTTTTGAAAAAGTAAGTAAATTTATTAAAATACAAATTGTTTAATTAAGTTTCGATGTGCGAAATATATTAAGGGAGTCTTGTATAAATAGAATTTAAACCACAAATAATTAATATACATGTAATGCTTGTACAATTTGTACAATGTTAATTTTGGAGCAATCCACAAAACATGAATCACATTTGTCGCCCTTTGTAACTACAATTCACATAAAGCCTGAAAAAAGACAAACCGAATTTTAACTCGCATTTAAATTTTTGCAAACCAAAAACCGTATTTTTTTATTTGTTTTCTCCCTTTTATGTGGTATCTGTTTATTTTCTCTGGGGGAATAAAGTTTCTCAACTAGGTCAAGTTTGTGTTCGGCGAAACGCGAAAGTTATAGACGATACAACCAAAAGATGTCTAATTGATAATGATTGCTTACCATCAGGCGGATAGAGAGAGATGGCCGTAAAATTATCAGAGATCATGGACGGTGGTAGTCACGACCCTCAGATATGAGGATTACGACGCAGGTAGGAGAAGAACCATCAGGCAAATTATGGTCAAGTGGAAACCCATTCCGTGTAAAAATAATAACGGAAAACTTACTCGCGTCCTTAAGATACATGTGATGGAAGTTGTAACCGTTATTCTTGCTTAACACTACCCAAATCTACATTATAATTTTATATATTGCTAAATATACACAGTATGTAGCGTTCCAGCAACTACATAATATACTATGTCACGCGTGAACCAATCGCGTGACTTTGGCAATTCAGCTTTCATATGTATATTCCAAATGTATTTGTATGACACCTATTTATTCTTCGTTTTTTTACACGAAATAGGCTTACGTTTGATTATAACCTGTGCCTCCTTCTTAATTGTTGCAATTTTAACAGAGTGGTGGTGATCGTCTCGTCCGTACGTGTGATGCAATCCATTACAAGGATTTTAATAACTCAAATGTCGACAATGAGGCGTCTACCGAGAGAGATGACATTTGCAAAAGCTAATTTCGATCCCAATAGATTTTTTCCCTTTCCTAGAAAACGTGAGACAATTCTAAATCCGTGTCTTTACGATTGTAATTTTAGCCCTTATCACGGGGGCTTAAGAGTCGCAGTAAAATAGATAAAGGTAATATTAACTTTGGCCGTTACGCTAGAGAAGTGCTTTACTTTCTAGACAGGTAGGCGATTACTTTTTATGGAATATTCTAGATGGGCGTAATGGAATTAGGGGGGTAAGGGTTAAGAGTTAAGATAAACTAAAACCTGGACGCTAGGGAGGAAGAATTTTTAACATAACCACGGATGAGTAACTAGTACAAGAATGAAAACGTTCTCAAAAAACTCCCAACCAGGCTTTACACATAAATAATTGCAGAATAAATTACTTAGTTGATATAAATTACATTTTTCTTCAAGTTTTTGGTTGTTCATATTAAAAACATCTTTTACAGATAAAATATCTCACACATCATTTTAAACTTAAAGATTTAAAAGTTAACTAAAAATTACATTCCTTTCAGCCAAGAAAAAAGGCTTGAAGACAGATTGACATTGGCAAAGAGCTCGGAGATCTCGAGGGTGCTAAACTCTTTGTTCTTCGATTCCCGCTTTGAACGAGGGAAGTAAAACTTTCCTTTACCCCTAGAAACTTTAATCAAAGAGTTTCCAAACTTGTTTGTTTCTAATTAAGGAACAATTTCGGTTCGTGTGCCGGATTAAGATGACATAAGATAGTCTAATCAAGACAGATGGAGCAAACAGTGTTAGTGCGCATAAATATGAGGATTGGAAGTTTCAGGTGAGGTTTAGCGTAGAGTTCTTCGTGAAGTACAATGCAGATGTCTTCGGAGCTAGAGTATGTAACCTGTTTCATATTGGATATATTGAAGTTACTACGCTCTATCATAGAGAACAGCATTGCTTGACGTTTTTATGAAAATAATATGTACCTACATAAATTGTTAATAGATTCTTAGTGTATAAAATGTGATTTTTGCACACCAGAAATGGTAAGATGTAAGATAATATAAATGTTTTTGTACCATGATTCTCACTACATCTTTGCAAATAAATGAATTTGAATTTGAATACTATGTGTTGCGTCACAAAAAAATCCAACTAAATCTATTTGAAAATCTAGAAGAAAAGATCTGATTGTTTTGAAAATTCTAAAAAAAGAAAAGCTTCTAATACTTTCTATTCTATTCTATTCTTTCTAAATATCACAAGAGTAGCGTAGTAAGTATGAAATATAATTTCAGGCAATTGTCGTTTATCCGCAAGAGGGCAGAAATGTGAAATTATTGGGTACCTACCTTTTGAGCTCTGTTTTACAAAACGACGCTATACACATTCCGTTTCAGGGAGATAAAATTAAATTGGCAAACGCCATTATGCGGCGTTTTCCTTTAATTCTGTGAATGTGGAATGAAAACAGGGGAGTCGGAATCGATGGAAGGCCGACTTTTGAATGTAAATTCGAGAAGAGAAAAATTCGGAGCTACGGGGCGCTGGTAAAGATTACTCTCAGGAAAAATAATTGTGCCGTGGCTGAAATGAGGTATTCATTTTATGCGAAGTTGTCATTAAATGGTTGTACTTATATAAAATCTTATTGCACATTTTGTTTAGATAAAAACTCTATGATACGGATAATAAGCCACGGTAATAAAAATAATATACTATGTATAAATGTGTCTATAAACCAATATACCTACTTTCGTTTTTATGATTTTTTTTATGTTAGTGTGATTAGATTAAGGAGAAAAACATCACGTACCTACACTATTCATGATACAGTAACGATCTGAATTTTCGATTTTCAAAACCACCATCTATCACAATACAGTATCACTACACAACGCCTATACAAAGGTTTAATTTCTCAATTCTTAGTACAATAAACAACCTCAATTATTATACGAAATGGCAACATACTCGTAAGTTGCGTTTTAATTAAATTCGAACTCATTTCCATAAAATCATCCAAACACAACTTGTTAAGCCGTAATCCTAAAACAATGTTGAAAATTAATAACTAAGCAGTAAGCACTAATAACAGAATATTTCTACATGTGCTAGAATGTTGTATATCGCTGAAACAGCTGTTGTTTTAGCCGATAAATTGTAATTTCATTGTTATACTGAATTTAGCTTACTACGAAATTAAATTATGCAATGTCAGCTAGTTCAAATCACTACAAATAGTGGAAAACCTAGTTGTTATACTATTACGTGATAATGAACTTTAAGATTGGATAAGCACCATCCTAATGTAAATTTTATCCTTAGTAGTAATCCTTATTACTGAGCGTAGTGAGTTCCCGCAGAATCTATTCGTTGGGGAGCTTTATTCGGCAGATTTTGACATGCCTTTCAATGTTGTAGTCCTTAATTATGGGTCATTTTTCTTCACGATGTTTTTTCGCCGCTGATCGAGTGTTATCCACAAAAATAGCTTGAAAAACAAGTCTCTGATGTCGCTAGGATCGAACCTATGCGTCAGATCGTAAGACAGACGCTTATCCATCAAACCACACTCGCCTTATGTCAATTCATTGAACCAAAAATGTATAATAATAATGTTCCATGACGATTTCTTCTAAAATTGTCTTCAATTTCCATAACGACATAAGTGAACACTCAGAAAAAGTCAACTGTCCAATTGTCCTGAGACATAAGCAACTACAATTGTCAAGTGAAAACTCGAACAGTCTTAAAAGGCTCGGTTAAAAATCTCGGAGCTCTTTTGGCTTATTTATTACCCCGCTTATGAGGGCCCTTGCTTTCTTTCCATGAATTTTGTATTACCAATCTCTTTTGAGAAGAGGTTCTTAGAAGATTTTCCAATGCCAATGGGTTTTACGTACCTATTATACTCACTAAGTAGACTGTTACAATGATTTAGAATGGGGTTGGTTATAAGTTATATGTCAAGATATTTTTACAAAGTATTTTCTTACAACTAGTTATTTTCCTTCAATTTTAGATTCGAAAGTTGTACACACATAATGAATATCAATTTTTATCATTTTATTTCTCCTTTTCAAAGCTACATTTCAAAAAGTCACCCTACGCATAAATAATATATTATTACTATCAGCAGTACAGATAATCACTGCGACCCATTTTCTATACTTTCCGAACAAATTAACTGAAGAAAACGACAAGTCTATGAAGCGGCACTAATTGAAGCAGACAACCGATTTCTATATTTAGAAATTCAATACATTTATTTAAGGATCCAATCACCCCTGATTAAACTTAAGATCCACCAGCATTTCCGAGAAAATAAATCGCATATCCAATTCCGAATTTTCTTCGGATAGAAATGGCGGTAAATTCCATATCTTTGGAAAATGTCCTTTTGAGGGTTAAGGCAACGAGATTCGAGGTCTCTTTTTATCTATTTTTAGAGTAAACTAATAGCCGTACCGTTTTCCGATATCTATTTGAGGTCAAGGTCTTATCAGTTGATTGTATTGGCACCAGAGCTCGCTGTAATTGAGTCGGGACGTCGTTGCAGTTTCTGTTTATACTGGTCCAATTAATGGGAAAAGATACAATTTAGAACTAGATGTGTATAGTTGCCTTGGGCCTCACTATAGACAACTTGTAGATGTCTAAGAAAAGTTATTTATAAAATATGTACACCGGACCACCGGACGAGCAGGGGTACAGCAGGTCGTCACCGGTTTATGGTGGAAGTTCCCAAGACTCGCACTAAGCGTTTTGCTTCCACTTTTATAGTGCGAACTGCTAAATTGTGGAACTCCCTGCCTGACTCCCTGTTCCCCGCGGAATATAACCTTGCGATCTTCAAAGCGAGAGTGAATCGGTTCTTACTGGGTAAGCACGTTCCATCCTAGACCGTAATGATTGCTTACCATCAGGCGAATTACGGTCAAGTGCAAACCCATTTCTAGTAAAAAAAAAATGTAAATGAAATTTTTAAAACATATGTTATACTAGTAGACGCCCGCGGCTTTGCTCGTATTATTTTGAGATTTAAAATGAACATAACTTATTTATTTACGAACCGATTGAAATGAAATAAACACTAAATGTTAAGTTAAAAATGCACTAACATGTTAGTGAAACCGTAAAAAAATCGGTTCAGCCGTTTTCGAGTCTATAACGAACAAACATACCAACAGACAAACAGACAATTTTTTTTTAAACATTATTTTTGTTGTATAATGCATCAATAAAGACCCCTTAACTATATTTTTTTCAATTATCTTCAATGTACAGACACCGACCTGTTACAGCTTTATTATATGTAAAGATATAATTTGCTTATGTACATATTGTACATGTATTTAAATTTTAAGAGGAATTATTTAAGTACATAGTACAGACCTTCCACATTCTATCAAACGTTTCAGAAGATTATTTGTCTTGACATGTGAAAAAGTAGCATTATAAATATCGTTTAATTAGCTCTCATACTCGATTTCAATAAATTTAACGTCTCAATGAGGTCTCAATAGTACCTAGCTTCAAATTGAAGTTTCTTTGAATCCAAATTGTAAAGAGAGTACCTATATTCTCGTAGCGATAGGCCCATAAAACTGGCTGAGATCCCAGTATTAGGTTGTAAAGTCGAAAAGACTTAATAAGACAGTGTTGTAAATTGTTCGGTCACATCTGCCGAAGATACTGTGGAAATGTATGAGCAATCGCCTTTGCAATTAGTTAATAGACTCTAACTGTCTGACCCTAACTGACCCTCGTTTAACTTTACACGGAGATTAAGAAGAACTTTAATTATTGTCACCTCGCTTTACTCGTGTATCGTAGTTCATCATACTTTACTTTTTTTTTTTTTTTCATACTATTTTTTACTTTACTGGCACATACAAAGTTAGGCCTATGCCCAGCAGTGGGATAAAGAAGCCTGTGGATGATGATGATACTTGAGATTGCGGCACAAGTTGAAATCTTGTACTTACCTGAAAAGAGAGAAAAAATAAACATTATTATTTGGTTAAGAAAATCTATGGGGGCAGTTCTGATTCTAAGTCGATTTATTTAATAGGTTTTTTCAGGTATACATACGTGTTATATAAAGTTTCATTTTGTAGCGTATATACAACTAAATGCTCCAAATACAGATTTGGAGCATTTCGTTCGAAACAATTAAAAAATAATAATAATTTGGACAGCCAAATTATTATTATTTTAATTATTATTTCTTATCTGAGAAACACTAAAATGTAGATTGTATTTGTATATGCATGCTAAATATCATATGCGTTTATCACAAAGAAGGCCAGATTATATTAAAAAAAGAAAGCCCTATTTATGTAAGGTATGTAAGTAATAAAGCATGCATGCATGAGTGCATGAGTGCATGAGTTTTCTGTAGTCTTGGCTCCCCTAGAAAGAAGGTTTCACGTTAAATATTGACCACAATTTGTCTCAAATTACAACATTATCAGTAACCATAAGCTGTTACTTCAATTATCGTTAAAGTATAAATTGCAAAACCGACTTTAAGTCTATTAAGTTAAAGTCCAAAACATATTGGTTGCAACAAGTGATTTAGCCAAAAAGTTGGTGTAATGGGTTAACGAGAGTCATAAAAATGATTAATTCCATAGCAATTAACAAACTTGAGAACGATTACATTAGGTAAATGAGTGGTGACATTAGAAAACTCTTAAAATTATTATATCTCATATTAAAAGATTTTTACCTTCACCTTTTATCAAAGGTTTATTGCTTAGACTAAACCTCCTTGTACCTCATTCTTTTATAATCCTTTATGATCGACTCTTTAGCCATATTTTTATATATTTGTTCGCAGTCTGTTACTGATTTATGGGCCAATTTCGCACATCGTCGGTTTTATCACCATATATTTAATCTATTTGTTCCAGGAAACCTTTAGATTACGAACCAATTACAGTAATTGTTGTAATTAAAGTTTATTATCAACATTATATAACTCAAACGACGAAACTATATTTCAGCCTACAACAAATTTTAGTTCAACAATAACATTTTAATATCGATAAACAGCTTAATTTTAGCGGTCCCTCGCAGAATTGGGGTAATTTATTATACCGCAAAAGTTACGGCAACCAAAGGTAAAGGTTAACCGCCATAATTTTGTATACCATCGAACCCTTACGTTTTAGATTCCTTGAGTCTGGCGTTCATGTCTCATATTTTTGGAGAGAATATGGCCGTCTTAGCTAATATTCATGTAAGGTTGTTTATATGTTTGTAAAGGGTCTGGGCTTGGATCTTGTTTGGGAAGATGTTTGAACGTAGGAGTGAATGGCTATTACGTGGTTGCTAGGCGTTAGGATAGAAGCTAGCATAATAATTTGGTTAAAGTGCGTGAGCGATTTACCATGGATTTGTCTACCAAATTTTTTAGTTCAATTTTTTAGAGTTGTTCATAAATTCCTAAAATAACAGTAGTATTTGGGGTATTTTGTGGATTCTCTTAGATTTATGCAGGTATTTAGGTTCATTTTTTTACACTAAATAGGCTTACGTTTGCTTATAGCCTGCCTGATGTTAATCACCACTATAGTCTAAGATGTAGCACGCTTGCCTAGAAGAAACCTATTTATCCACGGAAGACTAACCCATCTGATTAATACATATACAAAGACAATCTAATCTCCTACTCTGCTCACATCACAGAATTACGGTCCAGTTGGTTCCAGCCACCATTCCCTGTGGTTACAGAGCTCGGTGCGCGCATCAATGCACTGAACTAATAGATCTAATTTGATGCTGTACATGGCTCAGATAGTATACTTAGTACAGCATGAAAGGGGTAAAAATATGTATACATACACTTTTTTTTAACTTCTAACGGGTTTGCACTTGGCCATAGTTTACTTGATAGCAAGCAAAGGCTATAAGGTAATAATAATATAAAAAATATATGATGTAAAATAATAAAAAAAGACGCCGCCCAAGAAATGTTTGTGGATTTATATATCCATAATATAAACTACCGATTATGTTTTGTAAAAACTGATGAACTGATCCAAAATTAGAAACATACGCAGTACCTTAGTGAGGAGAATAAAATAATAATTATTACGATACAATTTTTACGATGAATACACGGACAAATTTATAAAGATACGGTTTCAAAATTTAGCACACTAACTACATAATACGATTTTTTATTACATTCCAACACATACTTAAACATACAGGACCAATTGATAACCTAATTTTTAATGCCTTCAATATTTATAAAGTTTCTTAGATTATTAGAAAAGGAAAATTCGTTTGTACATTTGTATCCAGCACCAGCGCGGTATCGTATTCTAAATTACAATCAAATATAATGATGCATTGTAGTTCGTCAATCAGTTTAAATTACCGTAACACATAGTACTGTACATAATATACATATATCAACAACTGCAACACAGTTCATCATTACTAGGCCCTACTCAATATTCTGAGTCCGTACTCACACCGCTACTGAATGACTCATAGACCTTAAAGTACTTGTGTACCTATCTTATATACACTATTACATATATGCTATGGTTTGTACAGTTAATAATGTGACACATATGTACGATGTGTCATATATCTACGTATTAGATTTTCCTCACGTCAGTTGACAATATACTCGTATTGTAGTGATTGTGTGTGTACCTACTCGATACATACTTGGAATAAAGAAATGGACTGACTAGGAATGAACAAAACTGTCATTAGTTATGCTATATGTACATGACGCATGTCAATTAGCTGATCATCTACTATATCAAAATAAGATAAGATATATAAAAATAAGTCGGGTTTTCCTTTCTGACGCTATAAATCCAGAACGCACGAACCGATTTCCACGGTTTTGCATTCGTTGGAAAGGTCTCGGGTTTATATAAAAAAAACGAAGCCATCTGGTGGCGAGACGGAGTTCGCCGGGTTTGCTAGTTAGATATAGTAGTTAATTGTATGAAAATTGAATTAACTGAAAAAATATTTTGTGGTACTAGTAGATTGAGAACTTTCAGCACCATCGTCTAACTCACTACTATACAAGTCTTATACGAACTACCTTAAGTTAATTAGAGAGTGACACATAATATAGTCACCAAACTATACGTTTTCCTCACGTCACTTGGACTAGTGAACGTGAGTAATCGTGTGGTTGAGAACAAATTGTCTATTGTACGTTAATTGTTGGTTTCCGTATTCCAGTTGACTAGTTTACTATAAGATGTTTGTTTGAGCTCGATTTTCCGTTGAGGTTTCTAGTTGTGTAAATAATTAATGACTCATGTTTCTAGGTGAGAATTGATATTTGTTTTATGAGACTTAATTGGAAATACTTATTAGTGACAGTTGAAATATGTATGAGTCAGTTTCCGTGGTTGAGATTGGTATTCAATGGCATTTGTGATAAATCCTTACTTACTATAATCTAGCGTCTTCACAAAGAGGGTGTGAACTGGGGTTCTTATTGCTTCCAATCATGCAAGTAGTTGTTGATTGTGAATTAATTTTAGTAAAAAAGAAAATAAAAAAATACATAAGTTGGAATGTGCAAGCTAAATGCTTACCATCCTACATTTGTATTTGGTAGTTTCATCATTAGTTTATATCAAAAGTCCAAACTTTTACCTTTTTTGTGAGCGAGGTGGCCTTTGACGTGTTCAGTGAACACGGCAAATATTCGATTCCGCATTTTCACGCGATCCGAATGGAAATGCCTACGCCAGCAGCACGATACAACGGGTAGTAGCAAATATTTCAGGAATTTCTTCGTGTGTGCTGAATTCAAAAATTCTCTGACATTGCTTAACGACTGCCGTACTATAACAACTATCCGGGACCTTCAATTAAACGTGTCTTCCGATCCGCGGAACAGAAATAAAAAAATCTATTCTCTTTAACATTACGCCTTAAGACATAGACAGTACCTAAAGAAGTACTGTTTTTTTAACAGTAATAAAATCCACAGTCTTGATTACCAGCCTAGCTGCCTATTTCACAATCCTAAGTTCCCCATGCAATCAAAATGCATCATAATTTGCAGGCTCGTGGATTGTTTAGGTATATCTACCTGTTTGCAGGCATGCGAGGTCACAGTCATTAGTATCAGGGCTCGGAGCTTTGTACGTACTTTATAAATAGGTTTAACGTAGTAATAACGCAGGTCGTTATAGACCTGGCCATGGCTTGCATATTCTGCGATGGAAAATTTTGCAGAGTTACAGTGTGAAGTGGTTAAAGTTATAATCGAGTTCAAAAAAAGGAGGCTTTTATTTGTTGTTTTTTTTATTGGTGTTGCTTGTAGCTTTGGTAAAACAAAATTCTTACTGAAAATTGATTTTATTTGTTGTTTTTAATGGCTTGTTTAGCTTGTTTTAATCTTACCAAAAGTTTTGGTAAAACTTTGTAGGAGACACCAAATTATATTATAATTTTTATAAGTAATTAATCAACGTAACTATAAATAAACAACAATAAAAAATAAAAGGCTTTTTGTTTATATACATGCTACATGGTATTTAACAGCGCGACCTTTTTGTAATGGCAAAGATTACACCATACCCTTTGAGCATGGCCACCCTAAAACTCATCCCCCCCATAAAATTAACAACATACGGGTCAAAAGCTACACGCAGGTGCAAAAATAGCGAAATAAACATAAATCCAAAAAGAAATTTTCCCACTTGCCCAGCATTTTCAGGATTTTACGGGAAATTTATTCACAAACATCTAATTTCAGCTTCGGGAATTTTCTTTGCGCCTTTTCGCGTCATAATCTGAAATTTATATACTCGCCATCAGAAATGCGAGAGGAAATTTTTATCTACGTTCGATAAAAGCGTGTTAATTTTTAATGCCTTTTATGAAATAATGTATGAATGTACAAATTTATTTGCATTTTCTATCCTCATCTCCCACAAAAAATTGCGTGTGTTTACAAAATAATACTTCACTGTTTCTACCAGCAGCTAAAATCACGATCACAGTACAAACCCAACCACGGCTTTCCAAACCAAACCCTATACAAAGCGATTTCCTCATCACCAATTAAACACAGACAGAAACCAGTGTTCAGACAATACAATGAATGTATCCAATGTTCCCATGCGCACAACCGATACGGATTTTACTATAAACAACTAATCGGAAAGCCATGAATGTGATAGTAGCCAAAACCCGGCCACAGAGTCGTAGGTACATAAATAATTCCGTGTCAATGTGTATTGGTACAATGAGGAGAGAAAATACAGACAG
Organism: Macaria liturata; assembly: GCA_964023185.1. NCBI lineage: Eukaryota > Metazoa > Arthropoda > Insecta > Lepidoptera > Geometridae > Macaria > Macaria liturata. The sequence goes on from OZ026819.1 coordinate 2,557,040, forward strand.
ATCTTTAAATATTTCTAAAGGATTTATTAAGGAATTTATTTTACATATGTACATAGGTAGGCATAGAATATGTATCTTTTTGATTGTAGAATTTTAGAAAAGACATACATAGGTGTGGGGAAAGATTAAACACCTCCTATGTGCATCTCGGTGGTCGAATATCTGACAGTCATCAGTAGAAAGTTTTTTCATGTATGATAAGACTTACGCTCGACCAAAATGCACCCGATGTTAAGCAACGGTAAAAAGGTGGCACAGGGTGGTTTTTTGCCTCTCTCAAACATTGCGTATTCTAGTCTATCCTATATCCACGATACATTTGTATATTGTAGACACTGGAAGGATCTATTCAAAGCTGGGATGGAAGGAACCCTTTCAGGTTTTGTAGACCACATCTCGAGGATAGGGAAGCATAAATGGAGGCCAAATCTAAAGAAGCTGCCTTTAGAAAGACTTCGTTAACTTATCTCATTTGGAAGTCAAATTTGTAGTATTCAGAATTCACAGCTGTGTGTGAGGAATGACTCACTAATGTTGTTGACGTTGTCACTTCATATGTTTTGTAAAGTAAGTGAATTTACGGAGAACTTATGAAGAACTTAACTTAACTTACTTAACTTACTTAACTAATACTTAACTTACTTAACTTAACTTACTTTATGCTTCTACCTTTGCAGTAAGGACAGCGAGATTATGGAACTCTCTACCTGGAGCCCTTTTCCAGAAAATTATAACCCAGGGCTCTTCAAATCCAGAGTAAATAGGTTTCGCTTAGACAAACATGCAACATCTAGACTACAGTGGTGCTTAACATAAGGCAGGCTGTAGTCAAATGTAGGCCAATTCAGTGTTAAAAAAAAACACGAAATAAGATTATGTTTGACTACAGCCTTGATGCTAAGCAGCGTTATAGTATAAGAAGTAGCTTGCTTAAAAAAAAACATGCACGTATTTACTCTAGGCTTGAAGACGCTTGGAAAAATTGAAAACCCCTGGAGTAATTCACAAAAAAAGGTTCCTGATAAGGAGTACCACTGTATGTGCAACAAATGTTTTAAGATTACAAAAACTTGTATACTTACAATTAGTAACATTCAAAGAATGTCAAGCTTTTAGCAAACTCTCACCTGAGAATGTACATCACTTTAAATATTTTCCCGCACCTCGCTCATTCGTTTTCTTGTATTTTTATTCAAATCGCTGCTACTACTGTATATGTCACCGAAAAATAACAAGATCCGTACGATTCACAAGACAAGATTCTAAACGAGATATTAATTGTATTATTTTACGCGATCTTGTTATTTTTCGGTGACATATTAGTCCAGTCAATAAAGCCCAAAACCCCCAATTTAGTTACTCGGCCAAACTTTGTGAATTTGTTCAGAGGAGTAAAATAAGTGACCGTGTGAGTTTGCACCCTTGTAGGGTGTACGGAAAGGGTTGAAAAGGGGTGAAAAGTGTTTTTTATCAATAACATTGCCAAAAAAATTAGATACTTTGTGCAAATTTGGAATTAAGTTTTTGCTACCGTTTTCTAACATGTATCAAATTTGCACACTTTTGCAACATACGGAACATTGTTTATTATTAAAAAACTGATTATGGTTAATAACACGAGTGAAAAAATTTGTTACTCGCTGCAAATTTGGAATTATAATCTTTCTTTGGTTTTCTAGCATGTATTAAATTTGCACACTTTTGCAACTTACGGAACATTGTTTATTAATAGCAACGTTTTTCCCCCGAAGAGTAAAAAAACGTATATTTAGGTTCCAGCCGGAGCTAGACCCACTTATTGAGATAACATCTTGGATTTTACGTGTGGCAACACTATTTTGCTCTATGGGGCCCCTTCCATGACGGCTCGACTCGGTATCGATCGGCTCCCCCTCCCGCACAACGCTCGCGCAGCGCCGGGCGGACTCGCTTCCTCAGTACTCTCAAGCCAGCAAGATTGTTAAATCTTAGTGGGTCAAGCTCCGGCTGGAACCTAAATATACGTTTTTTACTTTTTTACCCTTCGGGGGAAAAACGTTGCTATTTAGGTGTCCGAGCCTTCGCTTGACCCACTTATTGAGAAGTGTTTATTTTCTGCTGGCGCTGCGCTTGCGGGACGTACTGTGCGGAATAGAGCCAAGGGCGTTAAATGCTGTGACGAACATTCCTGAATTAAACCTATAAAGTAATTTGGAATGTTAGTAAGTGAACATAAACTTATGGGAATCATATCATATCTAACATAATAATACTTTAGCCATAGTCATATGTATGTATAGGTAAGAGTATATAATTGAGCCAAAAACAAATAATTGTTTTAAACAATTAAATCGTTACCAAATTAACAACTTCATAGAGTTAGCACAATCTGCTTTTAAAATTAAAACTTAGGTGGAACCCAGTTATAATTACTTATAAACATATTTATTATCCCAAAAAAGGGTGAGTTGATCTTGCATAACTCGCTCCTTTTGTCTGACTCCACACGGAGCGAACTTCACTCGTAACTACAGTTGAACGCAAGCGCCATCCATGGGTGCGCGCGGGAAACGTTTAAACCGGACTTGACAAATACCACAACATAGTGTATGTATGCACGTACATAATTATACAAAGCTTAAATTCCAACTTTCAACTGTTCACTTACACTTCTTACCGGCAACCACAGTTTAACATATACATACACACAAGCACTTATACGTGTACCTACACTATTCATAAATACACAATATTCATAAATATTCCCTCTTTTAATATTATCTTACCTACAATAAATATGATCTACCTGCCATCCCTTCCTATCCCATCCTTGAGACAACCTTAGTTATATATTGTTATAAAGTTTTAGTTATCCTCAATATTTTTCGAAGCCATATATAGGTATCAAAATAATATTAATACTTAGATTTAGATTTTATAGCTAGTAGCAAATAGTTTTAGTCAGTCTTTTACTTGCTTGAAATTGGTCCATTCTGTTTAGATAATCTTGTAATTATTCCTGTATTTCTTACTAATCAAAAAAAAAAAAAATATATATATATATATATATATATGTTCAGATCCTATATAATATCATGTATATGATAGTTTCCTATCATTTATGGTTAGATATTTCCTTTTCAAAGAGCATGATTCCCACGACACAGGGTAACCTAGTGTGGGGATCACAGTCAACATCATTTACCCATTTTTTATATACCCTGTCTGATCCAATTTTCTTTAAGTACTAATGATGTATACTAGTCTAAGGATTTTTGTGTGAATAAAGTAAATTATTATTATTATTATTATTATTACTTGAATACTGAAAGAGTCGGCTACTATTACTTAACATAAATGTAATTTTCAAACAATAGAGTTGATTTTATAAATTTATATACATGAATTTATATTGAATATAAATCATAAGTCAAAAAGTGATGTATTTATGTATAAATGAATATTTTAATTATGATTACTATGCTAGTTCTAGGACTATTAGTTTCTTTGAAGTAGAGTTTGAGAACGTATCTATACTATTCCAGATACATCAATTTAGGACTTTATCTAAATCAATGTTATTTACGCACGTTGCATTACGATGTTACACCAGCGGATCCAAAGTTACCAGGCAAGTCTCTAATACCAGCGTCTTTTATTAATGAGGCTGTTTAATTAATGTATTCATCGGATACTGGCTGTCAGATTGATTCTGCAAGATCTTTGTAATATCGATTTATCGTTTACAATTTAAATCCGGTGAACCCGGTTGGATTATAACTTTTCATTAGAGGCGAGTTTCTGTCCCGATTGACAATATATGAGACGGTCACACCGTCGGTTCTGGAACCGAATTTGGAGCGTATTGTTTGGAGCGTATTGTATATTTCAAGGGCCTCTGTTTCGATGTCCAAGGCCGAGATTGTGCGTCAACCTTTTACCTTTCATATTTCAGACAATAAAATTGATGGCTTGCACCAAATGCTAAAGTTATTCCTATCACGACCAACCATGAGCTGGAAGGTCTTTAAAATACTAGTGGTATGGTACTCACGATACTGATTAATTCATTAAAGTAAAATACATTTTGCGAGTTTAGATGACATGTCGACTTTTCAACGTAGGTAATCTAAATCTAAACCAAAACAAACGGTTATCTCGGTATGAATTTTACCAACCAGCGTAATTTCAGCCAGTTACCTCTGCTCCATGATGAGATAAGGAAAACTATAAAGCAGATTTTCGACAAATCGACACCTATTAGATTAATCATTTTGACAGAATTCTACGGGTACATTCCGCTAGTTCGTACTAGTAATCGTAACTTAATGAGTCTATCCATCTCTTTCACGTGAGCTTGTCAGTCCGTAAGGTCGACTTTACCACGAGGTTTCCAGAAGATAAGAGGCCTGTTTTCTACTGATCAAAATTCGTCAGACCGTATCAGCCCGAATCTTTCAGGCAAGCGAAGATAGCTATAAAAATATTGATATTTAGATAGATATATTGTTGTCTATCTATAATGCATTGCAGATGGTCTTTTCCTCTTTTCCTTTACAACAAATAGGTAGAGTCCTCTAATCATCTCTAGATGATGTAGGATGCAAGGAACTAGTTTTGGTGAAAGAAAATATCTTAACTATATTTTATTTAAGCACTAAACAGAATGCACAATAATGCAAATTGCACTCGCAAAGTGGTCTATTGAAAGAGTCTTCAGTGTCAGAGACGTCATTCTCAATATTTGTCTTCTTTTAGTGGCCATTTTAGGAGCAATTAGGCTAAGGAAAAGCTATACCTATCGACTTGGAATGTAGCGCGCTTATGAGCGCATTTGCTGATGTATTTGTAGGCTACCAAAGATAATGTAGATGACTATTTTGGTGTCCGTCTGGGTCATGATCGTTTTTTATCTATGTTCCAGGCCCATATATTACATATTCGAATATTTTTACCAACAGAGCCACCACTTAACAAGTTCTTAATTAAAACTGAGACTGTTGCATCTCTCATTTATACAGGGCTTTCCTGATAGCAAACGTTAGATTAGACTCAGGGCTTTCCTGAAAAGTCTAACTAGCACCATAATTCTAAGATAGGCTTTCCTGTGCGTTAGAAGGTGCACCACGCATTTAGACAGGGATTTCCTGTGCGTTAAAAGGTGCAAAATGCGTTTATACAGGACTTTCCTGCGCATTTAGAAGTGCATAATGCACTTTAACAGAGCTTTCCTGCTTTATTAAAAAAATTCAAGGTTATTAAAACAATTAATGTTCACTTACATTTTCGTAGGAGTCACAGTAGTGTTAACACGTCAAAAATCCAAGACGTACTGAGGAAGCGAGTCCGCCCGGCGCTGCGCGAGCGTTGTGCGGGAGAGGGGAGCCGATCGATACCGAGTCGAGCCGATATGACTCGACGCATGGAAGGGGCACCATAGAGCAAAATAGTGTTGCCACACGTAAAATCCAAGATGTTATCTCAATAAGTGGGTCAAGCGGATGTTCGGACACCTAAATAAAAAAATCATGATATTCGCTGATAACAGGGATAAAAATATCTGTGAAGGGTTGAAACTTGGAGTAACTGTGCTAGACAAATTATATACAACGTGTTCTAAATTGTGAAAAAAAAAAACAATAAAAAAAAAATATACTTATATAATTTTATTTTACCTAGTCAGGTCATAAATTCTGTCACATGTTTAATATAAAATAATTGAAACAACTTTATTCTTTATGTAACCATTTATATACCAAAATGAACTTAACAAAACATAGATTCTTATGACAATAAAGTTTATTCAAAATGACCTCCGTGATTTTGAATACAGGCCTTCAATCTGCGCGGCCAGTCGTCTATCGCTGCACGAACGAGGTCCATGTCAATATCGGCGGCTGCCTTAATCAAGGATGTCTTGAGTGACTCCAAATTGGGATGAGGCTTTGAGCACGCCTTTTCCTCCAAGTGTTGCCATATCTTGTAATCTGACGGATTCAAATCTGGACTGGAGGAGGGCCAGTCTTCGTGCCGGATGAAGTCGATTTCACGCGCCGCCAGCCAGTCTTGTGTGCTCTTCGCTCTATGAGCTGGCGCCGAATCTTGTTGGAATACCCAGTGCTTGTTATTGAACATGATATGAGAAACAGGTTCCACAAGGTTCGTCAGGACTGTATTTTGATACACAACTGCATTCGTTTTTACACCTTTCTCACAATAATGTACCTCTGTTAAGCCCCAATAAGAAACTCCCAACCATACCATGAGCGAGGATGGAAAATGACCTCGTTGGACACACGGAATACGTTTGCTCGCTTCTTCACTACTGTGTGCGTACACCTTATCATTTTGTTTGTTGTAGCTCTCTTCTACGGTAAAAAATTTTTCATCCGAAAAAAGAATTTCCCGATATTTTTTTCCCGCGTACCGCTTCAACAAAGCGCGGCATCTCTTCAGTCTCAGGTCCATTAGACGAGCATTCAAACGATGTCCTGTTTTTCTTCGATATGCCCGAAGCCCTAAGTCTTCATTTAACACCCTTTTCACCGTGGTTCTGCTTAACCCCATCTGAAGGGCCAACAGTTTCTGCTTACGTTCGGGATTTCTTTGAATTCGCGCCTTCACAGCTTTTATCACTGCTGGAGTCCTAACAGACTGAGGGCGACTACTTCTTGACCTGTCATCTACACTAGAGTCTTCATTGTATCGTTTGATGGTACGATAAACGAATCTTTTGGTTATATTCAAATTTTTCAGTATGTCCAAAATTTGAATTGGCGCGTAACCGCAACGATGCAATGCAATAACTGCAACACGGTCTTCTTTAAGCGTCCACTCCATATTTAAAAATGAGTAAAATTCTATAAAGTATACATTTTTATTTTCATGAACAATTCCAAATTCGAATTCAATAAACATTTTTGTGGCCAGCAATCTAAAAGAAAAGTTTTTACTGTGTGACAATACTTATGACCTGACTAGGTATATAATTTGTCAAGCACAGTTACTCCAAGTTTCAACCCTTCACAGATATTTTTATCCCTGTTATCAGCGAATATCATGATTTTTTTATAAATAAACTATGTTCCGTAAGTTGCAAAAGTGTGCAAATTTAATACATACTAGAAAACCAAAGAAAGATCATAATTCCAAATTTGCAGCGAGTAACTAATTTTTTCACTCGTGTTATTTACCATAGTCAGTTTTTTAATAATAAACAATGTTCCGTATGTTGCAAAAGTGTGCAAATTTGATACATGTTAGAAAACGGTAACAAAAACTTAATTCCAAATTTTACACAAAGTAACAAATTTTTTTGGCAATGTTATTGATAAAAAACACTTTTCACCCCTTTTCAACCCTTTCCGTACACACAACTACAAGGGTGCAAACTCACACGGTCACTTATTTTACCCTTCTGAACAAATTCACAAAGTTTGGCCGAGTAACTAATATGTTGGGGGTTTTGGGCTTTATTGACTGGACTATCTATATACATTATATCAACATCAAATCGAACATATTACTATAACTTAACTATAACCTGTGATTCAAACGACAGTCATCGAGGGCGACATATCATATCAAGTTCCGCGGGCCTCGATCACATTTCATGGGCTATCAAGCATCATGTCGACTAAGACTGAAGTATTATTGGTATCATTGATGTAGACTATGGACGATGGATAAGTTTGCTTTATATGTAACTAGCTGGCGGATGGCTTACCACAGGTGAGGATAGTAAAATAGCCTAAAATAGCAGTGTAAAATTGCCTTAAATATGTTACACGGTGAGATCCAGATCAGGACAGGCAAAAGCCAAATTAAAATTTGAAATAGGTACATAAAAATGTTATGCTATTTGAACTAGTTATTTATTTAACCAAAAAGCACGAATTTTAGTACGAGTACACATATTAACTAAAATACATGTACCTACCATTTATGGCAAAAGCTGAATTTTAAGTGAAGCTTTGAAATAATGTATAAATCATCGTAAAATTTCTTTTACAGTTTTGTCAAGACCTTAAGTAGCTACTGTATCAAATTGTGAATCGTGACAATAGTGTTGAAGACGGTCAAGTAACATTATAAGTGGTTCTAATAGGTAAATGTAAAGGCGTAATGCCATTGACTTTCCAGTCAACGGCCTTATAAGAGGCGATGAACTATTCAGACTAAACGAGGCATCTGAATAATAAATGGAATCCTAATTAGCCATAATAAGTCTCAAATGCCAGCTAGAAAAATTTCAAGATTCCTAAAAGCATTTCCAGCACCTATTCAGTTCGGATTTCAATTTATTACGTGTGGTTTAGACACGCCGTTACTTACATCGAAAAAAGTTCTTCATGAAAAAGAAAATGTGATATTTCCACATGAAAAAACGTGATCTGAATGTGGAAAATATTGCTTTGGAAGAAAATATGGTTGCTTGCACCCAGAACGGTAATATCTTGGGGGAATAGTTAGATGTTTGAGCGCTGCGTTGCAAACAAAGGAACCAAGTTTTGAGAAAAATGTTACAAAATGGAAGAATATCGTCTTATAGTTACGATGACACACATACGCGTCTTTATTTTGTTTGTGTTTTAGAATTGTAGTAACTTCTTCACAATGTTTCTGATAATACTAGAACATTGTTAGTTGCAAAGCAGAAACAGTTGTACTCCAAATTAAATAACTATAACGCCACGTAAGCAAACACATAAGAACAGCTAGACACCGTTTGAATCACGTAGGCATTTTCCTCATTTCATTCCGTAACATCCCGCGATACATAAAAGATACTTATAAAATATCCGCAACCACTATGACATATTCTAGCATAGCGGTATTCGCAGTGCATACCATTCAAAAGTTGTACTGAACGTAACTTAGAACGTGGCGTTACGTAAGTAAGGCAGACCAAGGTCGAGCATTCAAGAAGCGGCTAGCTTGCAATCTTTCAAAACAAGTTCACTGTAGAACCTTATACCAACGCCATAAAGTTCATTTTACAAAATCATGCTTCTGATTTTTCTTTACAGTTTCCACGCCCTTTTAAGCCGGCTTTATTCCAGTACCACAAGGTCTATTTTCTCAACACATTTTTTTTTTCTTTAAATGTTTTCCATATTGCAGCTTCCATGTTCTTTCAAGCCTTCTTGTGTCAATGCAGTAAAGTTTACTATGAACTATTGTTATGTTGTTTTACGTTGATGTTTACATTGAGCAGATTTGTAGGTAACATTGACGTGGCATAGTCATGTGGCAAGGACTCAGGTAAGTGGACCAATTAATGAGCTTGATGATTCCATTGGACAAAGAACATAAGAAAAGGATTAGGATTAAATTAAGGTAAATTGACAAATTAAATCGATAATTTGATTGATATAAACAAAAATTAACTAGCCTTTGATGGTAATAAAGCCATTACTTTTGCCAGACCAAAAATAAACAACAAGGACAATATTTTAAAAGCAAATCCGTCAAAAACAGCCAACCACTGTAAAAATGTAATAAAGCACGCGCCAGCATTCTCTTCCTGATTCAGAACAAAAGCGTTCCGAGACAATTGTGTCAAGCTAACTGCAATCCATCACGAGAATGGTCGATAAGTCCGCGTCTTTTATTGGATTACTCGAGTCTTCGAGCACCAGGGTCCCTTTATATGTGAGCGATGGACACTTGGAGTCTTGCTGCTCGTCAAAATGAGAAATGCTGTGCTCTAGCTTTTGGTTTTCAGGGAATTAAAGAGCCAGCGTAGAGCCTCAGAGTCAGATTCTTTATTGACCAATTTATAACAATCGTCATTTATGGTAAGTCACATTTTACATTATTAACTAATTAACATTATCTTATTTTAAATCAAATTAGGTACATAAAATTGTCATAAGTTTTTTACATTAAATTTGCAGTAATCTTATGATGCCTAACAAGGTAGATGTGACTATCCATTTATACCTATATAGTATAGTAATATGTAATATGTGTATAGTAAATAAAAAGTTTTTCCTAAGGCAATGCCTTCTTCGTCTTGAGGTGCCATCTCCTACGGAGGTCGGCTATCATAAGGGCAATTTTCACTTTCGACATAGCTGCGCGAAATAGGGATCTGATGCTCAGGAAATGACAACCTAGGCATTTTTTTTACAAGGAATGGGTTTGCACTTGACCGTAATTTGCCTGATGGTAAGCAATCATTACGGTCTAGGATGGAGCGTAATGATTAAAGATATGATTATATATAATGATTGAACTATATATACTTGTCTATTTAAAATATAATTTAAAATATTTTAAGTTCACCGACGTTTTTCGCGGATCACAAAATTAAGAGTATATACAGAAAGACACAGAGTGTAGACATACATGTTTACGACTCTAAGTTGTACTCTGTATTCTATGCTCTAAGTAACGAGGGACATATATAAATACTCAAACTCAGTCTCAAATATAAACCTACTTCAATAAAACTCGGAACAAACATTGGGTAAGCATAAGCAATCTGTCCTAAAAACCAGAGAGACAAAACTCAAAACTCCAAACAACGAGACAATGGTTCAAACTTCAGAAATAACTGGAGCATTCGGTTTTTTATCGACCCCTAAGCATTGTTTCCCAGTACACTCAATAAAAGTTTTCCCATTAAGATATCAGAGGTGGCCGACGGTTGTGTAACGATTTCTAGGATAGTTTATGATTGACGTCTCGGTGCTGGGTCTAGATCGATCTGGTTGTCGGGTAGTCGTTTAACTTTTGAACTTGTTTGTTAGTGGGTCGGATTTAAACGGTCGGGTTACAATATCGATGTTTTGTTGTGACATGGTTTTCTACTTGACATGGCTTTTGTTAAATTATTATTTTGATGGAATGGATTCCACAGCAATCGTAGCTGGACACGATTACAGATTTCGAATAATTTATTAAGCTCCATATTGTGCTATAGTTTTAGGGAAAAGTCTAGTCTACAATCTAAAGACGAAAAATATTACACGAAAGCTTCTCTAGCACACAAATTGTTTTGAAAGTAGCAAGATTCATCTAATATGAACAACAAAAACCAGGAGCATCTCATTAATAAATCTGTAAACCAGTAAACAAAGTGTCGACTCCATGAGGATTTACGCCTCATAACTTAAATTTTCAACAAACAAAGATTTTCAAAAGTTCCCGAGGAAATTTACTTTACGTAAGCGCCCGTTTGAGCTTGGACAGTAAAATTCGCACCGTAGGGAAAGTTTCACAGTGGGTACGTGCGAGTTGGATTGGAACTATAAACATGAGACGACTGCATAGTGAGTAGGAAATAACAGATATATAGATTGTGTTAATTTAAATTGTCTTGACAGTACGCATCATTAGATTATGCTCACAGAATTAATCAATTCAGAGATTACAAACAGAAGTTTTTTTCCACGCTGTAATATATGATTAATATAATAAAAATTTCAATAATTGTGTAATGCACTGATTTGGGAATTTCTCGAACAACAAAGCAAATAAACCTTAGCTTACAAGTTGCCCTGGGACTAAAAAACCAAAAATGGTATTTCATGTCACATTCCGAAAACTTTTAAATCAACAGTTACATATACGTATAAAACAATACCTTTACTAACCGACTTAAAAAAAGAGTTTATCAAGTCTACTGAAACTTTTTTTCTTTTAAGCAAGATTTTACAGCTGTCTCTCTGTGAACCCGCTACTCCCAATCGGAAATGACGTAGAGTTAACTCGCAGCATTTGAGCAATGCAACACAGCGCCAGCAGTAATTGTAGCTCAACGAAGCAGGTGCTAGAGAATTGGATGACTTACACTCGACCGGTCAAATGTCAGGCCTTTCTTTGATTTGGATCTGCGAGACGCCGCCATGTTTTAATTAGTGGCAATTGTGAGCAGTTGGAGCTTTGATGAAATGTAACTAGCAACTTTGAGTACTAAGAAGGTATATCCTTTGAACTTGAAATAATTTATGAATGAATTGAATATTTTTGAATTGATAGTTGTCGTAAACAAAATCCTACATTCCTAAAAAAATATTTTTTTAAAGTGATTTATTAATTTATTGATCCATTTCGTATTAAATACAGCCAAACTTATTTCTTATGTAGGTGCCATAAGTATACCCTGCTAACATGTTACAGTCTGTTTACAAACCTACTGTTAGTTCAGATGATTTCTAAGGATAAATGTGAGGCCATTTGGACAATAGCCTTCTTAATATTTTCTATGTTGTTGTTGTACATGGGAGTCAGGTTTTATTTTTGGATATTTTATAAAAGACTTACAAATATATAAGGCTATATTCCTGTCATTCAAATACTCAAAGGCGTAAAGAAGTCGTATATCAGTCATAAAAAATGACGAATTGCCAAAGAAAGGGGTCGTGTTATCTCCCAAGGGAAGAAATCTCTGTGAGAAAACACATGAGGTGAGGATTACCGACCTAACATACCTCCCGGAATTCTCGAGTACAAGATACACCGGATAATACAAACATGTTTTGATGTTAAGAGCTTATAGGACACACACATACCTATGTATACCACGAGAGAGAAAAATTGCAGATACTTAAGTTGGTGCAGTATTTTATGTTGATATTAAGTATTCAAATTAAAGACAAAGAGTTACCGTGTCACATAAAGCTTTTGACTTCTATATGTAAGAACAGCTAGAGTTTGGAACTACTTTTCCCTGAGGCTATGTACCTTGCAAACTTCAATCCAGGGGACTAGAAATCTACAGTAAATATAGGTGTCTACTAAGTAACTGTGTTACAACCTAGGCCTTGCTTAACATCAGGCGGGATGTAGACAAAATCTTAACTTTAAAACTACATACTCATAACATTGTAATATTTGTAATGTTGGTGGCCATCGGTAGTGAAAGAAATTAATCATTTATCATACATTGTGCAGAAACATGTATCAATTTCAATTTGTAATTCGTAAAATTTGTACGTATGGTGTTTATTGATCAAATATTTAAAGTACACACTGTCATATCAACAAAGGTTGAGCATCCAAAAAATAAATTACAGCATTAAATTCTTTATTCAATAAGCTGATTGAAAATAAACAAATCAGCATTTCACTTACAAAATGATGGAATATTCGATTAAGCCAATATTTCGACTACACAATGGACCGGTTTAAAATAACCGGTCTGTTAATAAAATAGTTCATTAGAGGTAAAAACGATGACGTGTTATAATTCGTGCGATGATGGAGCACAGGCAGACAGGGGTTTTGATCAAATTAGTAACAGATTCTTGCTACATTAAATAGGTACATATATCTATTTTTAATTAAGTTTCCAATATTTGCGCTATACATGATTATCGAATGATATAAACCTTCGCAATTTTCGTTTTAGTTTTCCATCAATACTCAGCCAATTAAAAAATATCTATTATAAAAAAACGATATAACGACAAACAGAAACTAATATAATATGAATGACACAGATAAAACAAAACACACAGTCAATTATTACACATAAATACAATTGTACTGTATCTACGTGACATTATATTGAATGCGCGCACGTAACTAGGTAAGCATAATTATAAAACTAGGTAACGATGTATAGTTTATTATATTTTTTCGCACATGCGCTAATGATACTATAATAATATGTCAGAGCCATTGTCTTGGTGTAGTTTTGGGCTTAGGTCACACTGTTATAATATAAGTCTTGAGTTGTGTTAGCCAAAATTACTGCATAACATTTTATGCAAGGCAGTGATTGTGATTGAATAAGCGTGTATTTTTGGGTCAACCGAAGTAAGTAATAAAATAAAAGTAAGTTAAGTATGCTATATAATACATCCGGTGCAAAAGGTATTATAAAGTGTTCAATTCAGTCTATATTTAATTGTAATATAGGCACGTCATTTGGTATTCATAGCGTTTGTTTTTATGGGGCTAGATGGCGCTCTGTGGAATGACCCAGAATACCTATTTACTATTAATTTTTCATACCAGCCTTTGAAAATCTGTTAATTGTGCTAAATTTAATAATAATAACATTTTATGGTACAAACCACAAAAATACCTACATTGAATCCAGCATCAGTATTTATAAACCGATCAATTTGTTTCGTTATTTCATTTTGTATTCGTTTATTTGTGGTTTCAAAAGTTTCCCACAATATGGAACTCAATACGAAAACTATTTTATTTTCATTCTCAAATAAGGTGTGCTATTTTAATAAACCGATTTTTGCTGACTCGTAGGTGCCAATAATATGTATGATATCATCAAAACTACGTCTAATTTAAGAATCAACTTAATCGACCGGTCAAACTCTAGTGAATCACACACTAAATATTTAAGAAACCGGATTCTCAATCTAATTGAGACAAAAGTGAGAGTTCCCCACATGCTTTTTAATACACCACTGAGCGTGAAACGATAGTAAACGTGGACTTATATAACTAAACAGAACCAAGTTCAAAATAATCGACCATATTCTCTATTCAATGGCCATTTCTCTACACTTACTTTGAGGAGACGAAAATGATTATTATCTAGTAGCGATGTGAAAATTTGAGCGAGAATGGTATAGCATTATATTTATTTCTCTTTCACTCCTATAACTGCGTAGGTTGGCAAGTTGTGACATTCCCTAACCTGATTAGCAATATACTACCGGTGTTTTTATACGTGGTATTCGCTGGTCTTGTAGTAAATATCCTATCATATGTACTCGCAAGTAAGTCGTGTTTACTGGCGATATATTGTTTTTGTCTACATTGCATATAAACTTTAGCACTGCACCAATCATAACACTATTTTTTATAATTTAACATAAAATACCCCAATTATTCATTGCCAATTTTATACCCAATATAATTTTTACCCTGTTTTTGAGCGGCAAATAAATGTACAAACATAAAAACACATTCCGACCTCGTCGGACATTATTTTCCACAATTCGGCAGAAGCTAATGCTCATTTATATTCTGGTCAACAGAGAGTACCGTATATTAGGTCACCTGTCTGGCCCTACCACGGGCGCACGCCACTTTCACTTTTATGACGACTTCAGGTGCATGTTTATCGAACTCGTTTATCTGTTTATGTTTTAACGTATCCCTTGTCTTCTTCTTATCGAATGAGAGCGGCAGACTCTGGTGTCGAGAGTTTATCAAACCGCCCTAAGGGCCTCTGACATGGCTTAACGACTGCCGTACTAGACAAACAGCCGGGGCCTACGATTGAACGTGTCATCCGACCCACGGAAGCGCCCAAAATGGAATGCCACTTTTCGGTCACCCATCCAAGGACTGACCGCGTCGACCTTTGCTTAACATTGGTAATTTCATGCGATAGCCTCTGCTAGCTGAGCTAAGAGCGTTTCAAATCCCTTGTCTAAACTACACTTTGTTTTGGAGATTTTTGGAAATGGCGAAAGACCATTAGTTATAGTATACCATTATATATAGATATATATATGCGGTGGTGGTTACAACCCTCAGATATGAGTAATATGATGCAAAAAGAGGGATAAAAGAACATGGAGACGAGAGATTAAAATTATCGAGATAAACTGATACATAAAACACCTTTGGCTAAATAAGCAAGGTTTACCATGTAGGTATTATTATGAGTAAATTAACTGTGGATGTTTGTGTGATGCTTCATAGATGAAGTAGATTGGTATGACACATCGTCAATATTCTATTTAGCTAGAATATAGATATTATGAGAATCAGGCACAAGGTTGCTAACTTGAGAAGGGAATGTTATTTTAAATTACCTGCAATTTTAAGTCTACAACAAATCCATTCAGAATCTTAATCTCAACAGTTTTTTTTTCAGAAGCGAGATTTTGTGAAAAAAACTAGCAATCGTCTCATCATTTCCCATTTTGACACAGCAACACTAATCGCTAAAATCAACACATTTTCCAAACATAACTTTAATGTAACCTTACTTCTACCATAGCTTTACTTATTTGTCCATCTACAGAGCATTGTATCTGAGTACCCCCACTCCTACCACAACAATGTCAACATCCATTCATTACGCAACCAGGCCTCGCCAAAGAAAAACTGCGTTTCTAAAGCCTCCAATATCCGATAACTGCAACTCTATTTATAGCACCCTAAGGTTCAATATCGAGCAATTAAGTTGCAGTGCTTAATGATGGTGTTACGACATTTCGCGAGTTACGAACAGACCGGTTGTAGCGTAGATTTCTTGAACTTTTTGGGTCATAGGATGTTTATGGTCTACCTATATGAAGTTATGGTGTTTTTTATTGGTTTTGCTTCGACAATTGATATATAATAGATACGATGAAAAGCTGTCTTTACATATTTTGACATATTGTAAGTAAATGAAATCCTAAACATTTCGAGTTTTCGGAAATAAATACCACATTATAATGTTAATGTGTGTGCATTTTCATTTTCGAAAAATAACTGTTACTATGCATAGCCCATACATCCGTGTTTATTTAAATGTATTCAAAGTAAAATTTCGAGTGAACGATAGTGAAAGTAAGTAAAGGTTGAATGGCTTTAAGCGTGCGTGGAAGCCAAACCGGTTGTGTACGAAATTTAAGTAAAATATACGTATGATATTGCTAAAGTTTTGTCATACCATCAATATAGGTACTGGTAGATTCGCGTATGTTTTAATTCAATAAACATTAATATAAAAATACCTATAAGTAGGGATTATCCAAAGTCTATAGCAGCATAAGCAGGTCTATATAACTTAGGTACAATAAGAATTAAAAAAATGAATCTAGGTCAAAAGACGATGAACAAAGGAGTTCGAAATTACGTGACTACTAACTTTTTCGTTCCATTATTTCCAATGCGTATTCTATACAATTTTCAATACGTTATAATATAAAATAGAACGAAAAAGATTATAACAGAGAAATCACGCCCAATTACTGTCCAACTAGCAGGGTGTTTCACAAAATCAGATAGTTTTCACTGGAAAACGAAACACAAATTAATGACTTACTTTCCGAATATATGAAACACCCTTCAGTAGATATTTTTGTAAGTGCCAAATAAAAATAGGTCGCTAAAGGGGTCGCTGTCAAGATACATTGTAGGGGTATCACTGACATAAAAATCTTATGTAATAACAACATTTGGATATGACATGGCCATGGGATAAGAGCCAAGAAGCTATAACAATGAACATAACTCCAGTAAACGAGCAAAATTACCTACAACACGAAATTAAATACAAAAGCAAGTACATTTTGGAATAGTACGGCATTTTGAGCTTGTAATAAGCATGACGGTAAGCCATTGTCTTCTGGTGTTGAGGAATCATACAATTTCAAACTGTGATTGAAAGTAGCTAGCGTAGCTTCATGAACAGGTTTCCATTATATTTTTCATTTCAAATGACTTCGAAGTTTGTTTCTGTATGCTATCAGCTTGGTTATCTTTTATTGTTAACTGATGCCATATGAAAGAGAAATAGAATATTCGTTTATTTTCTTTGCAAAAATTGTTGGAAACTGACGGCGATTGTCGCAGTTATCCATTTTCATTCAGCAGAATAGACACAGATGCGTACTATGTACATTAAAATTGATCGTCATTTCCTGTAGAACAAGAAAACGTCAATTACTCATTGATCTATCCAGAGCAGACCACATAAAATTTTGCTATCCCGGGCCATCACTACAATTCTAAACAGACAAAAGACGACTGTCATTGCATACATCTCACACCTACAATAAATCATTGAAACAAGCGCACATTACCAAAATCCTGTCCATCCAAAGGTTGCCTGGAAGAAATCGCCTAAGGCGATAAGGCCGTCCAATGTGCATTAAATTAGTTTTTAAATTTCTTTTATCATGTAATTTCTTTGTTGTGCATTAAATACATATCTTATCTTATTACCCCGGTAAAAGCAAGATGAATCAGCCATAAGAGTGGACAGTTAAGACAATTAGGTGGTTGACATGACCTAGCAAATTGGATCCGACGCCTTACTATGATGTCACGGTGATCCCGGGATAAATGTTAGAACCCTAGTTAATCTTAGAACCCCACTTATTAACGTAATATTTTGAAGGAAATGCTTTCGGGGATGACAAGAATGGGCCGGGATATATCTTTCCTTAGTCTTGTCATGTTGTTGACTCAGTTTTTCTGTGATACAGTAAATTTTATACGAATAAGGAAAACTAGTTAATTGGTTTGCTCATAGAGAGGTAATTTTTTTAGAAGCCAACCTATCGTTTAGTTTCTATTAATATTTGAATTCGAAACTTATATATTGTGTGAATATTTTGATGGTTTTCTTTAACCTTTTCACCAATAAACTCAAATAGCAACCAGTGACAATATATTTCAGCAATGAGACAGTTTAAAAAATATTAATAGTATTTTTATTATATTTGTGTCGAGAAAAACATTTATATTACACGTCTTTATCAATGACAAAGTATAATGATAATCCATTGTATTTTTCTTTTTTCAAAATAATAAATAACGTGAGTAATCACTACATTGTAAACTGGAAACTGTACTGGATTACATACATACATACATACAACTTACAATTATTAAAATAATTTGATATAAATAATGAGGTCTTTATGACGAACTCATAAGCAACGTCATCATAAATCACAGTAAAAATCTTTAAAACTACGTACAACGACACAAGATGCTTACCTCGGCGAGAAGAAATCTTTGTTTAGAAACAAATCCGAGCACCCCCTAAACTATTCATTATCGAGCGGGATGCATCAACCCTGAACTTGGGTTCGTCGTAGCGGCAAACTTACACAATCACGCACTTTGCAATCCATAAAAAAAAATACAACAAAATACATAAAACCACTGGCACCTGTCAAAATATCCGTCTGTCAAAAATTTGAAACTCGAATGTTTATTTTTCCAAATTCGTATTTCGAATGCGGCGAGTACGCGCGTCTTCACGGTGGCTCCGGGGCGCACTACGTAATGTCAGAGCGTTCGGCACATGTGCGGCCCAAGGTAAGGAACAGCGCACACTGGAGCGAATTTTCCGAGCGCTCCGAGCGGAGGAATTAGTGTCGCACTTGCGCTGAGGTGAGGTAGAGGTTGCGGTGACTTATGAGCAGTTTTTGTGATAATAATTAATTGAAACTTGTTTAAACTAATTCGATTAGGTTTAATAACTAACTTGTCGAAAAGGTAGACTGATGAAT
Organism: Macaria liturata; assembly: GCA_964023185.1. NCBI lineage: Eukaryota > Metazoa > Arthropoda > Insecta > Lepidoptera > Geometridae > Macaria > Macaria liturata. The sequence goes on from OZ026819.1 coordinate 2,576,191, forward strand.
AATAAATCTGTGTAAAAATTACACTAAGGTATAAGAAAAACATATATTTATGTTTTGCTCCTATTCTTAAAAGGTATAAATATATTTATTAAATAAAGCAAATGATAAATAATTATACCAAGATATTTTAATAATGTAATATGTAAGACAAACCTCGAAACGAAGATTTTATAAATAACAGTATTAACAGTAATTTACCGATCTCTTTACAGATATGACGGATAGCATAAGCTGACCATCTACAGTGACAATTCCAGTTATGTAATATAAAACTCAGCGTGTACCTTTAAACATAGACAGCAACACGAGATATATTATATTTAAAAATTTAATTTCCAAATCTCAATCGCAAGAAAACTGTCCACAACTCTACCCACGCCTTTACAATGTGCGAGCGAGACAGCGCTAGGGGTAGCACATCCGCTTTTCTCGTTATGTAAGCTCCGGGCCCGGAGCCTGGCGCCCCTCCCGCCCACCCCGCCCCCCGCCACCGCCGCTCTGACGTCGACGGGGCTGGAGCCGGGACAATCGAAGAGGGAAGCTTACACAGTCAAATCTGTAGTCAGTATCTTTGAGAGATAGTCAGATTGGGAGGCAAAGACACTTTAAGAATAAGAATAAAATAAATTTATTGTAACATGAAACATAAAAATAGATACATAATAAAAACAAGGGTACAATATAAGAAGTTTCATGTCACAATCCGTCTTTACGGTTTATGAATATGAATAAAAAAAACTTGTTTTGGAATACAAGGTGTTAAAATAACCTTGGAACAATAAAGTTAAGATCTTAACACAGTATGGTCTGGATACAAGCATTTAGCTGGTCTTCCGTTCGGACCGGTCATTTTGTTATTAGCCAGATCAAGATTTTTGTTTTGTTAAACAAACATATTACTCTGGATTCTCATCACTTTTAACGTAAATTTTGGTTTGGAACTGGGTGTTTACATAACCCTTATATAAGACAATTGATCTTCTTACTATGTTGCCTTTAAGCCTAATTAATTATATGGAAAAATAATGAAACTTTTAAATTAATCATCAGTCCAACTGACTAAAGGTTTGACGGTGTCGTCCGTCCAGGTGAAATCTTCACAAATTCTCGTCGACTCGTCCCAGCGACGCATTTGAAAACCGACGTTATTTCCTCCAAGCTAAATCCTCAGATATGGGTTACCGGAATTTGAGTCCCAATACTAACAAATAAAACTCATTAACTGACCAATTTGCTTGTCAGGTTCTGTAGAAATATTGTGATGGTGTGACGAAACCGGGAGTTCATAATATGTAGAGTAACATTTTCAGAAGAACCAAATAAAATCTAATATTTTGATTATTTTTTTCCCAAACGTACAGACACAAATTGTAGGCATAAAGGCAAATAACACTGTTATTTATGTAGACTAAACAATACATACCTAGAACATTTGGTTACAATTACATTGGGGAATTGTCGTCTATCCTTAATATATCTACATTTATGTAGTTTAACTTAAAAGTAAAAAGCAAGTATGGCTTGCCAAGACAATTGAACTGTACGCCAAATTACGTAAAAATCAGATAAGCCGTCCTATATAAGGTAACAGACAGACAAGAGTGAAAGGTACACGTAAATTAGGTACATATACCTATCTAAACGTTGTATTATTTGTAATGGTAATTTACTCACCAATTGGTACAACCTCTGCTAGCTATCCATGTACTAGTTTCTAATGCTAAGCTACATATTTAAGAGCGTCTTTACTATACATTGTGACGTATAAAAGGTCTTTATGAATAAATGATGATTTATGAACACATCATACAAAAAACTCTTGAAAACTCTCAAGAAACAGGTAACTCATACAAAATGTTATAGTCATAGTCGTAATAATTTATTAATATCAGTTATTTGATACACAGTTATTCCAATAGGGACGATGTAAATTTGTAGGAATGCCAATTTCTTTTTTGAGGTTTTTCCATGATGAAACAATCGCAAAATTGGTTTTGATAAGCTAACGATCTGATATATGAAGTAGATAATACATTTGCATTACTTTCCAGTAACTTTACATACTATATATTGCGTAAGTGTATGTACCTAATAATGGTTATTTTTACACTAAATGACACCGATGACGTATTTGCGTTTTGTTACTCCCCCAAATGGTGAGATGACGTAATTATTTTCCCTGTTTGCTGCGGAATCTCGATAATATCGGGATTGTTTTATTGTCGTAACGAAATTCCGTTATTTGTGTTCGTATATTAATAGAATTATTTGGAAGGAAATCACTCGGTCTGTATAAATGTTTTAGGGGCTGTTACGTACAGATGGATTTACGCACATTGTAAGGGGCGGAAAAGTTTAGCGTTTTTTTCTTGTTCCTTGTTTTGGCTGTTTGAGGTTGCGACTTTTATTTATTCAGGGATTCGAATATTTAGGATGAGTTGTGAACTTTTATGTATGTTTTACTTATATATGGGAAAGTAGGTTAACAGTAAAATATCTGTGAAATAAGTAATAATATTTTGGTGAGCAAAATTGTATAAAAGTTTTTTTCTGTGGCAAGATGACTTCAGCCGTAGTAATAACAAAAATTCGAGTTTCTATCGAAAAGACAAATAAACAGTATAATAAAATAACATTCCCCGCAACAGTTACTCAAACTTTAGACCAATCTAGGCAGGGCCCAACTTTTAATTAAACGGGATTTCCTCGATTCCCGCGCAGGTATAAACTACGGGTTGACAACCGACAGCAGAAACAATAGACGCAACATTAATTTCCATACAAAATACATAAATCATGGTTACTCACAAAAAAGATCAAATCTATCCGAAGGTTACTAGAACGACAGATTTTCAACCAATGACAGCGTGAAGAAATTGATTTCATGGGGGAATGAACTGATTGTCGTTTTAGAAACCAGAGGTGAAATATATCTCAAATTGTAGATAACTAGACTATGACTCTACAAAACCAAATGCAAACTTTTTGACACATATCACAATCAAAAGGAAATTCTCTACTTTAAATACGATAGCAAATATATCGTATTTAAAGTAGGTAGATAATTACCTTGCTGATGCTGACTGCAAAGTGCACATGAGAGTAGTGAATGCCAATTTCTCTTAGCGGACGACACGGCTTATAGAAACTAAAATAAATATTCGATTGGTTGTTTCTGCATTATACATCTATGGGGTTGACAAACAAATCTCAAGAGTTTTATAGCGCAATGCAAGTCGCAAAGTGGTACAATGTTTCACTCGGTTCCGGCCTATTTGTGTCCAACTGCTGAGCTAAGTTTGCTGGCCTTTGGGAAACGGGGTGAGTATGCGACGAACAGAACGATTATTTCGCTCGCATTAAGAAGTAAACTGGCATCCCCTATTTCACCGCTTTAAAAGTGACATTTCCAAAAATCCCTTCTTAGCGGATGCCTACGTCATTACATCTACCTGCGTGCCAAATTTCAGCCCGATCCGTTCATTGGTTTGGGCTGTGCGTTGATAGGATCACTATGTCAGTCAGTCAGTCAGTCAGTCACCTCTGAGTTTAATATATTTAGATAGATAATATAGATGGCTATAAGTAAGTTTTCATAGCTTACCTCTATTGAGGACTATCATGTATAAAAGTTTATTTTGCGAACACACATTTACAAATTGACTGCATAAAACTGAGACTAATAATTAGCTCAAACCATCACACAAACCATACATGACGTAAATATAAAAACCTGAAACACACAATTTCATCAAAATCTGTCAGTAAATACTGATAATTTCAAGCTTTAATGTAGTCGCAGTCAATTTAATCGTGTAATATTTGCACAAATGTATTATTTAAACCAAAAACCAAAATATATTTTATTAATAAATCTGTTTAAATGTCAGCAAGTGAGTCTGCATAACTCGTAAATTGGAAGCATTTCATTAATTATTCTCTTATTTCTGTGCGTAATTAGTTCGATTAATACAGGGTGGAATTTTAGAGTAGTTTGGTAATTCCTTCTCCACTTTCTAAGAAGTTTTAAGAAGACGCTTGTTAGGAACCCAGTAAGAAACAACGATGGACAAGTTCTAATGTGACGGGAGGATTTACGAGCAGTTTTTCACTTCAATCCGGTATGGGTTAGCTCTTGCGTTGTTACTCAGGGCTTAAACTATCTTCACACCAAATTTTATTGAAATAAGTTTGGCCATTTTAGCATGGTATGTACGGCACGGAAGGTGTACTGCCTACGCATTTGAAAATTATTTTTCTAATACAAAGTAGTGAGACATTACTATCTTGCATTATCATCACTTATCGGCTTTTAAATTAATTTGTAAAAAATATATGTACAAAACATACTTAATATTTAAAATTATTGTACCTAAAATGAACAAATTGCTTTATTAGCCTCCATTCCAGCCACCAACTGAGAATAAAAACAGCTTATAGGCAAATCATTAAAAGACTTAGCAACTCAATTTAAATCAAATTTAAAACTCTGTGAATTAAGTTATCTTAAAGGTAAGAAATAAATATTCTATTCTATTCTAGATATGGTTATCTCCATTCTCTATACCTATTGGAAGTTGTGAAATAAAGTGGGTCGGAGGGAGCTACATATCAAAACTGTCACAGGCCGAGTTTCGTGACAACGCTGGACCAGTGTTGTGAACGATGGGTATTTCACTTCAATGTGGATTTGAAACGTTTACTATCTTATAGATACGTGGTAAGAAATAATGTAAGAAATATATTTTTTTTTTATATGATATAGGCTTACGCTTGACTACAACTTGCCTGATGGTAAGCAACGTTATAGTCTACGATGTAGCGCGTTTGAGATAAATATATATCTATAATAATATATCTATCACAACATCAATTATTAAGTTTGGCTTTTGAATTGTTTGGCAAAGAAATAATCGATATTTTCATAATAATAATGTGTGTAAAAGTAGTCGAACCTTTGAACATTAATAGTACTACGTGTATCAAACCAATCTTATCTTTACCAATTCAACCTAACGGTTTACGAACTGACCCATACTGATCTGTTTATTAAAGGTGGCTCCACTATTTATAACATAATTTTTAACACATAATGCTAGCTTCAGATCTTGATTATTAATCTGTGAAAACAATACCGCACTATTCATTCATTTGCAAAATATTTCTAGTAAAATATCAGCTGATTTTATTGCTAATTAACTGCTTCCATAATAACGTAATTTTCCTAGTGATATCCATACAATTTCACCACTGAAACCACCCTAAGTGCCAAAGGTGTGTTTTTTTAAATATTTTCATCAGTCCGCAGCTGTAGGTATCTGGTCATAAATTAAAAGTACGACCTCGCGCGATACAATATTCACGACCCTTTTTATTGTCGCGCCTGTGAACCCACCTAAACGGATATAGAGGGTGGTTTATATACAGAGAAAAAAAAATGGGCTTTTATGACCGCATACAAGTCTATCTCTATCAAGTTTAGTCAATTTTTTACGTAATAATTTACTGTCTGTCGTCGAAGGCTTTCAAATTCTATGATTGATGGTAGTCAGTTAAGGCATTTTTGTAAGCAGGTTATGACTAGTACTTTTTTCAATTTACGAATTGCTGCCAGCTTGGAGTCTGGTTTGTTTATCATGGTGTTTATAATACATCACAACATCAATTATTAAGAACCTTATATCAGAGATCGATAGCTCGGTTTCAAAACTCGACACTAAAGATCACTCTAAAACAATCGTCGTCTTTCTTTTGTTAACATAATAGTAGTTTATGCAACTGTCATATAATGTAGGGTATTTAAAACACGAGTGTGAGTTTATGACTCACACTCGTGTTTTAAATAACAGTAACATAATATCATAATAGTAACGAGTGTTTTAATACCCGTGTTATATGCAGTTGCATACACTACTTTATCTTCACTAATTCAATTAATCAAACAACAAGAGTAAAAGCTGACAATAGTTTATCGTACGTGTATTGTCACAGTGATTTTGCCGCCATTAAAATCTAACCAATGAGAGCGCAGCTCGCGCGCATCAATAAAACGCGACCAACCTGATTAGCCCTGCAATCAGGTTGGTCGCGTTTTATTGATGTTATAATGAGATATTACGATATCGATGTGGATATTATACCATCATGTGAAATTGCTTAAATTGAGTGATTTGTTGTCTGCGCTATAACAGTAGTAATTATAAGTCAAGTACTGGAAACATAAGAAGAATGTTACAACATTAGTGTAGATAAAATTTATCATCAAACACTCTGTACAAATATCGCAGAATTTCACGATATACATACACCTATGTATACTTAAAGGTAAAAATATATACGTACAAGTGTATAAAGAATTGTGGATAAAATTGAATAGGCGCGCTCTCGATCGATGCGAGGCAATAACGATTTTGGATTGGAAAAGAAATGTATTTGCTTGGACAAATCCTCAAAGGAGATGATTGTTGTAACACTTAGTATTATATAGATATAGTGTATCTGAAGTGTCGTAATTGTATAGTGCTTGTTTGTAATATACATCGAATTAGCAAATTATAATGGCAGCACTACAATTCTTATTACTTTACACCAAATGGTCTTTTTTTTTCTCATAAGTATGTATTTACAATAGAAAAGTATATATGTATTATATCCGTTATCTAGTACCCATGATACAAGCGTAAGCTTAGTATGGGGCTAGATGGCGCTGTGTGCAATGTCCTGAATTATATATTTATTTATTTTTTTATTTTATAGTTTTCGTTCATCAAACCGTATAGTATAGTATACCAAAAGATGTGATCAGTTTTTACTGATCGTATCTTTTTAGAAGTAATAGAAGTTATAGAAGTCTATACTTATTATACTTATGATTTCTATAAATTGCTTATATACCTATCTACATATGTAGTAGAAACTTCATTACCGAAGTAACGGTTAATTTCCCCACATGAAGAGTATCGAATCTCATTCCAACTCGTATATGAGTAATTAATATGATAAGATTACCGCAGCTTCATTACACAGCTTCATTATACATACGGAGTAAACTGCAGTAATCGTAGACCCTTCAATATTTTAATGAAATTTGCCTATCTTTAGCAGATCTAAGACAAAGTTAGTAAAGAATCCCTTTCTAAAATAGGTTACTCGTAACTCAGGAATAAGTTATATAGTGATTGCAAAGATTGACGTAATCAATAAGAGCATTTAGTTTCTATAGCAATGAAGGCTTCTAGTTATATATACGAAAACCATAAGCTTTTAAATATAAATAAAACACTATTAATCTAGGTATAACTCCTTGGTTTAACTATTTAAAGAAATTCTCCTTTATGAACAATCATTGCCGTAATAACGATTAAAAAACCCTACATAAAATTAAGTCTTTGTTGCTTTGTTCGAAATTTTTATTGGCTCTAATCATTCCAGCTGTATTCGTATAGACAGGATATAAAACGCATGATAAGATATGATATCGTATATATTCCGTACCTACTTTCATTAGAAGACAATAGAAGACAATAGGTATACATTTTAATGGGACAAACGCGTCCCGAGTGCCAATGTTACAAGTACGAGTAAGAATTGTCGGGAACATTCATTCATACGGTTGTCTGAGCGATAATACGAGAGAGGAATATTTTAAGGGAATCTCTATAGTAGGTATACAGGCGAAATGTAAGTCAAAACACACACACGGGTGAAATGTACACACATAATTTAAATAAATATGGAAAATAAGAAGACCTCTTCATCATCATCATCATCAGCCTATCTTATATTCGTCCAGTGTTGGACATAGGCCTCTCCCAATGATCGCCACACTGCACGGTCTCCTGCTTTACGCATCCAGTGCTTCCCAGCCACCTTCCTCAGGTCGTCGCTCCATCTGGCCAATTGGCCTCCCACACTACGTGTACCGACACGCGGTCTCCACTCTAGGATCCGCTTACTCCATCGATTATCGGTCCTTCTGCAAACATGGCCAGCCCATTGCCACTTCAGTTTGCTGATTTTGCTGGCTATGTCGGTAACCTTGGTTCTTTTTCGGATAACATCATGACCTCTTCATAGTAAAACTTCGATTTGTGGTAGTTTTTAGACGTGGCTTTAGAACAACAAAATTTGTGGCTGGCTAAAGCATCGTTATAAAAACAGTATGAGGTTCCTCTGAATTTGGATTTGCTTCTCACATTTGCGCCATGAACTAACTAAAATCTGACATATTAGCTATCAAACTATATATATCTAGTCTAAAGACTTGTAGTAAAACAGCTCATAAAAGGATGTCACATCAACGCCATCTTCAGCTCAAGCCGCATACATACCTAACTAACGGACATTCAATTAAGGCCATCCAAGCTGTAAGTACCTAATCGAATGATTGATGCCAACTAATGCCTATCCAAACACATCGCGACCGGTTGTTAATCACCAATATACAATTACGCAAAGGTGATTAACCACTAATGTGGCATTACAACGAAACCATAACAATTTATTGCAAGAAGGTTGCAAATCGAGTTAGGGAAGCCCCACTTATGTAACTGATATGTACCGCTCCGATACTACGGATTTAGTGGAGGTTTTTTTAGTTTACATGTAACTTATATGTTATGTGCCTTGAGAATAGAATAGAAAGATTATTGAAAACACACATTTAAACTATATTAGAAGACTCGTTAAAAAATTGCGAATTCATGGAACTCCCGTCTCCCTACTAGATTCCCAGTTCCCCGTAAACTACAAAGCGAAAGTTATTTTTATTCAGTTAGAACTTAGAACGCATCACCGTAAATGATAATGGGCATTCACTTACCACCAGGCGAATTGTAGTCAAGTAAAAAGAAAAAAAAAACACATTTATTAAAAAAAAACTAGATAGTATACCTGTTGAAATTCCGAAAGATTCCAATGGCACCGAAAGCACAATATATAAGGAAAGATAACCTTTTTAGTTCAATTCAGTTCAACATCATATATTATAACATAGATATTTTTCTATTTACAACAAAAATAATTTAACGGGTCGGGTTTTGCCCGAGTGAGTATACTATGTATTGTATGAACAAATCATACTTTAGTAATATTTTCAGCTTCGAAGTAAATTTTAAGTTTCAAGTTTTTATTTAAATTTTGAAACCCAGAAAATGTGAACGTAGTGGTAGGCTTTGTTCCATAAAATATTCTAACAATCATATTACATTTTTTTCGGCTTCACATAGTCAGATAACCTGTCAGAATAACCTTGTTACAACGCAAGACCAGGTCGAGTAAAATTGAGTTGCACAGCACGGAATACAGTGGCTGAACAATACCGCTCGGAATCTCTTACAATATACACAAGTACATTATTGTTTACGTGGAAAAACCTGACTCAGACTACAAGCGGATGGTCATGGAATATAAACTAGTTACTACTGAAAAGACGTATAAATGAGTATCTCAGGAGCTTGTTTCGTACCAATCAATTTTGATCGATTCATTAGTACCATCTATCATATGTGAAAAACTCTACATAATATAAACTAACGTTTCAGGATCTTCGTCTTATCGAATGAGAGTGGCCAACTCTGGTGTCGAGAGTGTATCAAGCCGCCCAAAGGGCCTCTGACATGGCTGAACGACTGCCGTACTAGACAAACAGCCGGGACCTACAATTTAACGTGTCATCTGACCCACAGAAGCGCCCAAAATAGAATACCACTAAAAAAATTTCCTAACGTTTCAGGATAAAATGTAGCTTATTTTACCCTTAGGATACTACATACCTCTATCCCAAAAGTCCTGATATTCCGTTGCTCCGTTACGAGTTGAAATAACAAACACACTTTTACTAAGATAGGCTGTTGTCAAACGTAAACCTATCCCACGTGCAAAGGAAATATATGGTATGATAGACGGTACGGTACGAGTAAAGTGCACGAGCGGATGATTACAGAATATTTACCAGTGAGTGCAGAGAAGACTTCACAGAATAATAAGCAGTAACTAAGTATGATAGAGGAAGCCATACGCAGATGTCCGAGTGACCTGGCGACCTGACCGATCAGTTACGTACCGTCTCGTGAGTCATAGGTGAGATGGAAGGATGTTTATGTCATGTGGAGGTAATAGTATGATCAATGATGGAAGACTTATTTGTGGTGTTTATGGAAATATGTACATAGTTGACACTTTAGATTTTTTTTAAGTAAAATATTTTATCAATTACTAGCTGCGCCTGCGACTTCGTCCGCATGGAATAGTTATTTTGGGCATTCATTCTTTGAATTTTGAACCGTATTCGCAGCGCACGCCACGGAAGCCCTCAAAGATGAATAATTTTATATGTAATTGTTTCTTCGATCCTATTAGTTGCAGCGTATTCAACACAAAAATAATTTTTCAATTTGCACCAGTAGTTCCTGCAATGAGCGCAAATTAGCGCGTTCAAACAAACAAACAAACAAACAAACTCTTCAGCTTTATAATATTAGTATAGATTACCCTAAAATGGCTATTACCGCAACTCGTAGATATGGGAATTAGTAGATAATGGAACTTGGGATTCCGTATGTTTTTTGTCTAGTTTAGTCAACTTGTAGACGAGATCCTTTCAATGATTTAGAGCTAACAATACGGTTATGTTTGCCACAATTATATTCAATTTTAAAAAATTGCATGTCCTGCAATGTCAATCGACTCAGATAAAAATGTAAATATTTGCCTACAAAGTTTGCCTTGCTTAAATCACTGACTGAAATACTTATCTAAATTACGGGAGTAAATCCTAGATCTTATTACTACGACGACGCGACGTGCGAAGCTAATCCATTAGCTATACTGTCAGAAGACAGAACAAACAGAAGTTATTAAAATACATATCCATCTTCCAGGCTAAATACGCTACTAGGCAGGTATCACATTCCTAAATGAGAGATCTCCTAGCCCAGACAACATACGTGAACACTGAACAATCGTCTTTTAGTAGCTTACTCTAATGCATATATACGTAATATGTATAAATAAAACGAGACAATAAATTTTATGTGATCATATTATGTGCCAGGTTAAAACATGCTTAGAGTTGAATATTGATCTGGTAGATTGTTATAAAATGACTTATTCGTTAGGCTGAATGTGCAAACCGAAACTGGTAATAAGATATACGCGGTTGACTTACTAATCTCACCGACAATGGTCAATTCAAATTTCTAAATTAACTATCCATTCAAGCTTAATGTGCAAACCGGCAGTCATCTCACGCGCCTAAAAGATGTTAATATATTACTGGCTAAATAATGTCAACAACATTTGACAATTGAAATGTTTAAATTTAAAGTTTCTTTCTGTATGTTGGAGTTTGTATTGTTTCCTTGTTGTGATTTAATAAAGTGTTTATCTAACTATCAACGTATCGTCCAAACTACATGTGAAACCGGTAGTGGTCATTTTGAATGCCTAAAAGATGTATGTGGCGACTAAACAGGCGACCGGCAGCGGTCAACTCTGACCCGGCTAATAGTTCCCGAGCGGTTAACGGGATAATGAAATAATAGAGGAAGGAACTGGTCTTATTAGTGGCGTTTAACTGTGACTACTGAGAAGGAGAGGTAATTATAAATCACACGTGTATTATATTACTCTAGCCATGCTAATTAAATATTTACTAAAGGTAATTAAAATATATCTTAAGTCGTATTTCTCATGACTGAGGGTCGTGGCTCCCCCGCAGAATTAATCCGCTAGGGGAGTTTTCTTGGGCAGATACATCGTGGTGGGCGCCCAGGTCCTTCCACGGAAGACACATGTCCTCGGATATTGTGGTCCTCAAACATGTCGGTTTCCTCACGATGTTTCCTTCACCGTTAAGCGAGTGCAAATCCACACATAACTTGAAAATACAAGTCATTGGTGTAGGGCCGGATTCGAACCCGGGTGCGTCTGAATGAAAAGCACACACTGGAACCGCTACGCCACACTCGCTTATGTTAATTAAAATATACACTAAGTTAACTTGTAACATGGGAGCAAATATTGTAATCAAAATGGTGTAAGGAAATGTTTCACGCTTTTACTAACTTGCCTATGTATGAGACAAAAATTGTCAGCCTACGCATTTCTGTTAGTTAGGTCGGTTCAGACGTAACATGTCCGTGTATATGTGTGTATGTATGTGTGTGTGTGTATGTGTATGTGTTTTCGCAAAACTTTGACGCGAAGCCATCTAGAAATGCAAATAAAGTGCATAATCCACTAAACTGAACAAGATGTGTTACGCATTAATTATTATTGGTGATTATTCTGATGCCAACCGCCTACGCATGATTAAGACAAATTCGCATTACATTGCAATTATTTCATCAAAAAAACTTTATATCGAGTACCCGATACACTTGGCACCGAATTCGTGCTAAATCGGTTTTGCCCTCTTTCCGTCAAGAGTAGCACTTGCGAGGCTTCGCTGGATACTTTCCCAGTATCGCTAACTGAATCAGATCTGCTGCGTTTAATTTTGTGAAAATTCTAGATTTTAACGGTACGGTAGAACGGATTAGCTGAATGAGATTTGTATTAACATTATATCAGTATGGGTGTTCTCTAGATGAAAACTTGTCTCTTACAGAGCATTCCTGAAATGCGTGATAATAACATTATAGTATATGATCTCCAGGTAAAACTTATCTTTTAGAGAGCGTTTCTATGGATCCAAATATAAAACAATATTTTATTGACTAAATTCATAATAATCATAATCATTAGAATAAGATAGTAAATGTATGAGCCAGACTTAGGCCTGCGATTGAAATACAGATAATGATAAAAGATAAAATAATTTTTATTTGCCTTAATACATTTGTTAACATTGTAGGTGTCCCTGGCAACCGCTGTAGGATTCCCTGTGTCGCGGTGCCAGGGTTCTTCCGTTGAACAAAAATTAAATTAAATTAAAATACAGTGAATATTATATTAATAGTTTGTTGATATTTCATACACAAAGAGTTTTGATGTTTTGATTTGAATTTATGGGTAGTTTATACTATTTTTTTTAAGTACAAACTCGTACGCTTTTACTAGCGTAGTTTGGAATGAAACTCTGGAGAAATATGTAGTGTTTTTCCAGAGTTTCACTTACAATGGATTTCCGCAAAGTAACGCCTGATTACTATGTACTATGATATTTACAACATTTTCTAAAACGCCTTTACGGCAACTCTATCTAAAATTATAGCCCTATCGACATTAAGTAGTTGTAGTTCCGTGTAGAGTTTAATGCTTTTTATTTACTGCCGCCAAGTTTGGGCCGAGTTGCTCGGAAGAAGTTTGAACAGGTGACAATGAGCAGTGGATTTACGGGTCACGTGAAACTTTGTTTTGTATTAAAGTAGCTGATTAAAGATAGATAGATAATTGTCAAACACATATAAAACAAAAATAACAAAATTACATTTAGGAACTACTCTAGTGTAACAAGTGGCGGCCTTATTGCTATCAGCAATCTCTTCCAAGATAATAGATGTTTTATGGGAAAGGATGGAAATTTCCGCATTTTATTACACAACATTAAAGCTATTGGTTAACTTACGATTCAAGTTTGTTTAATAGTGAAATACAGTATCAATTTAAAGTATGTACTGTATCTACTTTCAAAAAGTGAATGATTTTCTAAAGTGCTACACAAAAAAAGGATTTATGCTTTAAAGCTCCTGATTTTTCAAAGTTGGTCAAAAGCTAAGCAAAAATCAGGCAAGTTGAGCAAGACATACAGATGCTTAAAAAAGAGCTAAACCTTTCCGAGCCAAACATAAAACAATTCATTATTTGCGTAAGGGAGATTTCCAAGTTCGCCGCTTAAAAAGTTGAAAAGCTCCTAAATTGGAAGCGGTAAAAAAAGCGCCGAACAAAATTACGTTCAAATTTTTTTGTAAGACCCCATTTTATTATGCTTCAAGACGTCTCAGAATTTGTCGGGATTGTGAAGTATATCATCGTCATAGAACATATATGGAATGGATTAAACCATAGAAAAGATGATAGCAGGTACTACTTCATTACCTTACTTACTCGTATCTATATCTAGAATAAAAATAAAAACCATTACTAAATATGAGTAAATTAAAAGTATACTCGTATAACATCATTTTTTAAGCGCACGTAGCACACTCAGATTTAGAATTTAAGCAATATGAGTGCGTATATCTTATGCTTTATTTGGCAACCGTTTTTCGATACATGTTTTTTTTTAACTAAACTGGCTTTGCACTTGACCATAGTTTGCCTGATGGTAAGCAAAAGTTATAGCCTAAGATGGAGCGTGCTTACCTGATAAGAACCGGTTCACTCTCGCTTTGAAGATCACTTAGTTATAGTTCGAGGTTATAATTGATCGAAGTTCGAGGGGAACAAAGATAGTGCTAATCTGTTTCGATGTGTTATATTTCTTTTACAGCAAATTGTATTGGCAAGGCCTGTGCTATGTCTACGAAGGAGCTGGGTGTTCTGTTTCGCACGGTAGAGCGTAAGTTTTGGAAGCCTGGACTGATTGTTAAATCCGAAGTTTAAGGTTGGATTGAGCACTGAAAGCTAACAGTTTGAAAGTAAATCTTTGAAAATAAGGATCGAAATAGCAAAAATTTTTCTTTAAAAAGTATATTACGTTAAATTATGAATGCAGCAAAAATAGAGGATAAAATTCATTTTGTCTCCGTAACTATAAACGTATGTACATATGGACATATTGTACATATACCTCTCTCTCTCTCTCTCATTCTCTTTGAGTCGTATATCCTTATCATCATCGAGATTCCCCCGCAGAATTCATTAAGGGAGATCTCTAGGGCAGATACATATACCTACTTAATCGTAAAACTAACAATACTCTTACAAATTATCAATCTAATTAAATCTGCACAAAAACCTACAAAACTCACGAAGGCCTACTTTTTTACACTTTCCTGACAAAAAAACCGCGTATAATTTCCAACAGTATAATGGACATGTTTCGCCGTCGACGCCAAGAATTTCATGTAATTCCGCGCGAAACTGTAATATTTAGTTGCGGGAATTCTGACTCGGTACATCCTTTACTATCCTAGAGGCGCGTTTACTTAGTCCAGTTTATATAAAACATGTACAGGATTAGGTACCTACCACTGGCAGGTAACTTACTTAAACCTTTTAGGGCGATATGTGCAGAGAACCGAAGTTTATAAGAATTCGCAAAAAAAAATGTTTTATTGAAAACATCCAGTGCATACCCTAGACACAAATATTTGCGTATACTTTTTCTCAATTTTAAATTGAAGATTGTTATTAAGTACCCTACATGCTCATAAAAGATGTACCTTAAATTACCACCATACAAAGGTACATCCAGCTCCATTCAGACATATGGCCGTGAAGTCAAACACCCATTTACATTATACAAACACACACACACACACTGCATTTTAGACTACAGCTATTAATTTATTCTTCCGTGGAAGGACCTGGGCGCCCACCACGATGTGTCTGCCGAAGAGAACTACCCTGACGAATTAATTCTGCGGGGGAGTCACGACCCTCAGTCATGAGGAAACAACTAAGGTTAAGTGCGATCCCGTTTTAGTTTAAATAAATATAGCCTAGACTGTAAAGTACTCTAACTAAACTCTATTTGTAAATCCTCATCCACGGTTCATCTGAAGCAACTGTCGCGTATTCGGTGGCGCGCGCATTCAGCCGAGTTGTTAATTAGGTACATGTGTACCTCCAGTCTAGATTTCCTCCGTTGGAGATGTAACTTTATTAAACCAACCATTTGTAGCTGGTTAGGAATATTGTTGCGGACTAGAAAATACATGTTCATTTATATAATGTAAATAATTTGTATATTAAATTGTCGCTTATGCGGATTTCGTGTCATTTATTGTACCTATAGTGACTAGCCAATAAATAATGTGAAAAGATTGGATATCACAAATTTGTATAAATCACGGTTTCCAGTCTTGCCTAAACACTGTGAACCTCTCTGTTGAGTGATACGTGATTTTTATGTCTACAGATTTTTAATACCCATATTTCACAGACAAGAACCGTGCTCTTAAATTTCGAATGAATTAGATATTCTTAGGTAAATTTCTATTCAACTTCTTATGTGAAGTAGAAAATGAAAGAGCTTAAGTATTAGATCTAAAACATTATTTTATTTATATTCTTCTGTGTCAACAAATCATAGACTAGTGTTTCTTAATATTAGTCAAATCATGAGAAAAACTAACTTGGTAACTCATTTCCTTACTCTTTCGCAGAATTTCCTGCACATCTAGGTGTATTAAAACATCGCTCGTCTATAGATGAGAACTTGGTATTTAAATTTCAAATGTAGCTCGCTGAGATATTTAACTTACACTCAAAACACCGTTGTTAGTTCACATTCAACGAAGTTTGGAAGTTTCCAGTTAACGACCTAGGTAGATCTAGGAACCTGTCTGAATTACAATATAATAACAGTAAAGACACATTAATAATTAATATAATATGCTATATAAAATATAACATTTAAACACGTTTAACGGAAATGACAGACTCTGATATCAAAAGCCGCGTGGAAAGATTTGGGCGGCCACCACGATGTATTTGCCCAAGATAATTCCCCTAACAAATGACTTCTGCGGGGGAGTCACAACATGACCCCCAGTTTAATTAAACAAAAACAAAATAGCCGTGGCTTAACTTCTATGGAAACGTATAAATTAAATACTATTTTT
The DNA here is from genome assembly GCA_964023185.1 of Macaria liturata. NCBI lineage: Eukaryota > Metazoa > Arthropoda > Insecta > Lepidoptera > Geometridae > Macaria > Macaria liturata. Next base: position 2,592,924 of record OZ026819.1, read on the forward strand.
AGACACGTCGCGTCTAAATACCGCAAAAATGATTCAGTCGAGACAACATTGAAATTTCCAGGCAGTTCTGTAACTGCACAGAGCCAAACACAATGACGTCACTTGATATCAGAGGCCGGGATTCAGCTGAAATTGCTACGCCAACCTATTTAGCTAGTCACTAATGAAAAGACTATCTAAAATATACTTTCTTCTTCTTTTCGAATGAGAGTGGCCAACTCTGGTGTCGAGAGCATATCAAGCCGCCCGAAGGGCCTTTGACATAGCTTAACGACTGCCTTGCTAGACAAAAAAACAATATCTAGAAGATATCAATATCTATTTAGTCAGTACTCAGGAGCAGTATCTGATTTTACGAAAACTTTCCATGAATCTTTTGCTAAGCAATGCTAGCATATCGGTCGCGGCATTGCAAGGTATTTTATTTTAGTCAACGGCCTAGTTTAGTCTTTAAGTGAAATACTAGGTTTGCCTTACCTAAGGCCATGACATGGCTGGCACCTGCCTTAAAAAGTGGACTATAAGTCTTGGAATATATTTTTCCTTCCCATACTGCAATTTATGAAGTCTACTAAAGTACAGGTTAACTTAAGTTTGAAGACCTCATTTCAGCGTGAAACTGAGATGAAACTTTCAAAGCGAGCAACTAAAGCAAAGTAAAGCCTGTCAAAGCGATTGCCCCGGCAAGTTTAAGACCTGAAACTTTGCTTAAAGGAGTCTTACAAGGAACTGGGAAGCTAAGTTAATATATCTTAACTTACATTGTAAAATTTACAATTATTAATATTCTTAGGGCTTGTCAGTTGACCCTCGCATAATTGGAATCAAACATTAAACAGGTAAGTTTTCGTTTGATTCTTAATTATACTTCGGGTCAACCGAAGACGATTATATAGTTTACTAAGCAGATGTTTAGAGTTTTTTCGATCTAGGAAAGAAACCGCAAAAAATGTTTATTAACATATTCAGTAACAAAATCAAATAAATTTGTTTTACCTATATCTTGCAACCACAAAGTAGTAATAAGATATTTCCTGTGATTATAATTTTTTAATAATCAGGTGATTTACATTTACTTTGCTTAAATGATGTAAGATTAATACTATATATGAGCAAATATGTATAAATATTTAATAATACTAGGCACTGCCTATAAGAAAAGATTACACCATTGAACCATTCAAATATTCTCAACATGATTGACATGGAGATTTGCTGTAAACTAATGCATATTAATTACTTAACACGATATACGTGATGCATCATAAATATTCTCCACAGGAATAACATGGATTTTCACTAATTTACTACGATTAACGCGAGTAAAACGCATAGCATCATCATATAAAAAGTTACGATCGAATAATAAACCGTTTAGGTTGATCTGAACAGTTAAATTGAGAATCGTTGTGAATAATGATAGAAAACAATTAAATCTTATTTGCGCCTAGGCGCGATGTTGCATGCTAATTCTCTATTTGTACATTATTTTGTTACATGTAGTATTAAAGTCTTATAAAGGACTAATTTTTTAAGAAAAAGTACATAAGGTGGGTACTTGAGTAGTTATTACAATCAAGTAAAAACATAAACTACCATTATCATAAATTCGAGGGTAGTTCAAAAATAAGATCGTATGTTAATAAAATAAGTCACTCACCAAAGATAATTTATCCATAAAATTCCGTCATAGACAGAATTCCAGTAACCTGGTCTCACAAAAGCAATTAATATTCACTGGTTTTGTCGTAATGTTTGGTTAAATGATTTAACAACGTTAAATAACCGTTATTTTTGTTTAATTAATTTTTTGTTGTTAACACATTTCGAATTTATTAATTTGAACGTTATAGGTATTTGAACGGTTCACAATGTTCTTTAATAATCACTGGACACAACACGTAAGGAACATTTAAAATTAAATAGATTTTTAAACAAATTGTTTAAGGCGTGCGACAGCGGCGACACAGAATCACGTAATGGCGAGTTGCAGGCGCCTTCCCACGTGGTGAGCCGAGTGGAGCGGATACGGAAACGAGTGAAGTTGAATTTTGCGTTTGAAAAGTAGTTAACTATCTAAATGTGTGACAGTGGCAGCACAATTCCACAGACTGCTGCTTAGTAAACAATATAATCGTCTTCGGTTGACCCGAAGTATAATAGAATACATAGACATTGATGAACATTTTACTTCTATAATATTCATTTGAATCACACGCTTACTTTAAAAAAAACGAAACTTAGGTAAGGTTAGAATTTTTCAATTGCCTAAACCCATTCATGATTTCGTCGGCATTTATTTGTAAGTCAAAATCTAACACTTCGTTAACTTTTTACTTATAATATATTTCTTTCTTTGTCCCGTTCTTAGGTTTTTGTTTTTATATTCCATATCAAAAATAAAATTCAATTCATTTAATTAATAAAATATAATCCAACAGTGACTGAACATCAGATCGTTATATTTTGAATATCTGAGATATTTTATCAGCTTTTATACGTGACCAATCCAGTGATACATTATCAAGGCTCAAGCTTTGTCCGAGCACAATTTATTGTTAGCAGATAATCGCCCTTATATCCTAATGCCCTAACAAGGTCTAATGCTACCTAATAGCTTCTAATAGGCGCCGAGAGATGTCACAGTCAGAGCGAGTTTGGTGTGATTTATTTTATGTGTTTTATTTTATCTATCTTCTATGTATAGGTTGGTACATATAATAAAGCAGAAAAAGTTCGAAGATCTGAACATAGAATATATTAGAAAAAAAAACTTTGGGTATTCTTTAAATCCAAAACAGAACAAGTTTCTGCAGTTTTTAGATATCTGTCTATTTATCTATTTATTTAAACGCTCATAGCACAAAATCGGCTGAACGGATCATCATGATTTTTGGTATTTAGGTGGCATGAGATCTTAGACGTGTCATAGGCTATTTATCACAAAATAATGCAAGCGAACCTGCAGGCGTCCACTAGTAACATAATATATTTCTACATAAGTATGATAAGTTTAGTTTCAAAGAACCAAACTTTAAGGAAATAATAAGTAGACAATAACGGTGACCTATACCTTGTAAACATTGTTTTGGAAATTGCTGCATGGTTAGGCATTTAGTAAGTGCTGATACTATGAAATATGTGAAACAGCAATCTAAGACTTTTTAACATAGCTTGAACGACAAAAACCAGTTCTGTCAGAATTACGCCTTGAGGCTTTTGGATGAGACAGCACTTTTTTATGAGATTTTATAACATTATTTTACAAATTTTTTACACATGCCAACGGTATTTCTATGTATTTATAAATTATGGCATCAATAAAATATTCTTATCTTATCTTCCTCCTGAGTCGTATTTCCTCATGACTGAGGGTCGTGACTCCCCCGCAGAAATAATTCGTTACGAGAGTTTTCTTGGGCAGATACATCATGGTGGGCGCCCAGGTCCTTCCACGCAAGATATATGTCCTTGGATATTGTGATACTCAAACATGTCGGTTTCCTCACGATGTTTACATTCACCGCTAAGCAAGTGCAAATCCACACATAACCTGAAAACACAAGTCGTTGGTGCAGGGCCAGATTTGAACCAGGGTGCGTCTGGATGAAAAGCAGACACTGGAACCGCTGAGCCACACTCACTTGTCTTATCTTATTTAAGGGCAAATACTGTTGCTGTCTATTCCACAACAACGTCTAATATTATTGATACATCTAGGCCCACAAATCAAGGCTGCCTTCTACGTGGAGTAAATCGGCTGAGGCCATACAAGCACGTCTGTGCAAAATAATACGGATTAGTAAACTAGACTTATAAAGTTACAATGTTTGTACTTACATGTTATAATTAAATTAACGGCATTAGGGTGAAGCGCCACCAAGGACGCTGAGTGTCTTTTCGTGTGTGAAATTGGCCTTAAATATTTTGTAGGTCACTTACTGTATCGCATAATAATATGAAATCAGTTTTAAAGGGGGCAAAAATAATCATTGGTTTTTATCGGTCGGTAGAAATAGACTGTAAAATGAATATTTTGAAGTCCTAAGTCCTAAATCGTCTTTTGATGTCTAATAGGTACATGAATTAACTGGTTCACTAGTACGAATATATAAATATTTAAATTAATAAAGATAGATCTATACAAACAAAGATACAAACTGCAAACAATTTTATGTTGGTCTCTGTTTCTCCTGCAATAATACTTATAACCGTAGTAGGTAAGCATTGCCGAAATTTTTTCAAGGTGTGCGCCCGGATTTTTTAGCAAAATTCTATTTATAGCTGTGACTATTAGAGAAGATTTCTCGACTCGATTCTCGGATAAAATGATATTGGTAAACGTACTCTTATTGCAAGAATGACGTGTACCAAAGACTGTTAATAACAACCTGTACACCGCACCGGATGACCCAATAACCGTACTGTCCAAACACACCGCGAATAGCCGACCAGAACAAGGGGTGATTATCACACGTGGCCCCGGAGCTAAACAATCGACGGTGTGTACTGTCGGATGCGTAAATCTTTACTCATTAGACAAGAGTTTCAAATCCATGTATTTACCAATTAATTCCTAGTACATATCAACTGTTTTAGCTCTAAATTTTAATCCTGTAATACATTTACTACGTCGCTTAACATCAGGCGAGTTATAGTCAAGTTAGAAAGAATAGAGCTTATCACGTATAGAACCACTTTATGGCATATCCGACAAGAAAGCTGCTACTTCAATGTAACTGCTGCTCAATAAATTTATTTTGGCTGCGATGAAACATTATGTTCTACGATAACTAGGTACATAATCTAAGCTCTAAGGTAAGGTAAGGTAAAGGACTGACATAGTGGTCTATCAATGCACAGCCCAAACCACTAGACGGATCGGGTTGAAATTTGGCACGCAGGTAGATGTTTTGACGTAGGCAATGTATACATCCGCTAAGAAAGGGTTTTTGGAAATGCCACTTTTAAAGGGGTGAAATAGGGTGATGCAAGTTTTACTTCCTAATGCGAGCGAAACTGCGAACATCCACTAGTGCTTCATAAATTTCGTGTCTTTCTATGTTGCAAGTATGTCCTTTCAAATTTTCGCCATGTTTATAATCACGTTAGACACGTTGAAAATGTACCTAATTCCCCATTTAGAACAAGACATTTTAGTAAAGCTGCAACGCGGAAGCTTTCAAAATCTCCGTCGTCGATTGTACATGTACAAGTAAATATAATGCGCGAGTGAATCAATCATACATAACCAGCGTTATTCAGATTAAGAGGGCAGAGGAAGACTGCTATTTATGCAATTTTTCATATTTTTAACATCTCCGAGAAACAGGCCGGCGTAATATTTGGTTACTTTCGGTTATGGGTTAGGAGAAATGTTTTGTAAGTCAGTATGACGTCAGAATAATATGAGTAGTACCTAACGGAAAAGTACGAAAAGTAAAGTAGGTACGTATTGTTTTTCGCTCGATCTTTATTTGGATGAGAGATGAGTCTGGTTTATTTTGGTAGGGATTAATATTTTCATACGTATTGGGATATTTAAAACATATTTTCTCTTGAGTCTACTATAGAGCTGTAGGTACTTATTTCAACAATCTAAAGATAGCTTACTATAGCTATAATCTAGTAACATTTCTGTAAACTAAAAGGATAGCTGAATTCAAATAATATTATGTTGTATATTATTATAGTATATCGATTGAGTTCAATACCAATAAAGTGAGTGGTGGATTCTGGTGTCAAGAATTTTGGAACAACCTAAGAACGTTTTTCATTGTTTGCACATATTATGTATATGAAACAAGATTTTAACGCATAACTACTATAGACCCGAGAACATGTGTGTTTCGTAGAAGGATCTGGGCGTCCACCACAATTTACTTGCCCAGGAGGAGGAGTCACGACCCTCACTGATGAGGAACACAACTCGAAGACAGACTATAGACAATACAACACCGTAACAACTAATCTAGACAGACTAGAAGAACAAAGCCCAGTGAAGCCCTAACATGCACTTTCCCCGCACGATTGAATCCCGATCCTATTACTTAACAAGATAAAGGATTGGAGCGAACATCTCAGACAGGTAAGGGGCTGATCACACCTCTAGATAAATAAAAAGTCATATTGATGGTGTTGGTTGAAACTATAGATGACCTGTCCTGAAAAGCATGGATATTCATATCTTTTCTCGATTTTGATAGTTTGGGACTGATTCCTATGTTTGAGTGTAGTGGATTTAATTTAAAATAGTTGTCGTTTTATTACGTTCTAAGAAAACTTTGGACTATGTAAAGCAGATTAATAGATCACCATACCAGTCCAAATTCAAATTAGTCTAATTTGTACAATTCCCCTTTGAAGTCGACTAAATGAAGAGTAGGTACTTATAAAACTTTGAAGTGAGTGTGGCTCAGCGGTCCCAGTGTCGGCTTTTCATTCAGCGGCGCGCTGGTTCGAATCCGGCCCATCGACTTGTATTTTAAAGTTATGTGTGGATTTGCACTCGCTTAACGGGAAGGAAAACATCGTGAGGAAACTGAGGACCACAATTTCCGAGGACATAAGTATGTCTTCCGTGGAAGGACCTGGGCGACCACCACGATGTATCTGCACAAGAGAACTCCCCTAACGAATTAATTCTGCGGGGGAGTCACGACCCTCAGTCATGAGGAAATTCGACTCCAAGAGAGAAGAGGTACTTATACTAAGTTATACTGTAATGTGATTTTGTGATAGCTTTACTCTCTAGTACCTAACGAAAAATACCGATATTCAGCAAATTAATTAGTTCTATCAGTACCTACTATTCTCGCCTAAAATACCACTATAAACAATAAAATTATTATCACTTATAAAAGTTCCTTACACACCAGTTTTGCTTTAATTAACCAACAGTCTCAAAATAGTAAACAGCTAATCTATATATATATATAAAATTCAAAGTTGACTGACTGGCTGACTGACTGACATAGTGATCTATCAACGCACAGCCCAAACCACTGGACGGATTGGGCTGAAATTTGGAATGAAGGTAGATGTCATGACGTAGGCATCCGCTAAGAAAGGATTTTTGGAAATGCTACTTATAAAGGGGTGAAATAGGGGATGCAAGTTTTACTTCTTAATTCGAGCGAAGCCGCGAGCACACTACTAGTTCTACTATAAAAGCAGCCAGTAGGTATAATTCAGTAAACGCAGAAATGTCAATATAGGTACGAGTCTATTAACCTCACACATCAAAGGTAGAACCAAAAGCGCTAACTAGTACATTGTTTACGTTCCGAATTGCACATTTATTTAGGCGATGTTTTTCATTATGTCGGCCGATTCTTATTTCTCTTGATCTTGTGATTTATTTATGACGAGTTCTTGTTAACTGGCCGGTTGAGTTGGAATGCAATTTTGATGTTTGAACAAAATGGCGCGGTTTGGAAGATAAAAGTTCAAGCGGTTGAGAGATGTATGCAAGCGGCGGAATTCAGAAACTAAAATAGTTGGTTGGAATATAATGTTAAAGTTTAGAAGTGCTGCCCCAACTCGAAAACTTTATTTTATTCATGTTTGAGACAAGATATACCTATATGAATAAGAACTTAATTTCCGTGGCATATTTTTTCATCCTATTTATGCGTAAATGGTACGTTAATAAAAAAACCAGATCAATTTGTTTGTATAAGTATATTTAGATTTCTTAAAAATATAGGCACTTTGAGATACATTGGGAAAAACTATACTTAAAACATAATCCGTTTTATTACAAAACGCGGTTTAAATATTAGTCCAGGACTTTGAAAATAAAAAGTGGGTTCCTGTTGTTCAGATATCACATACGCAATCAAAATGTCAACTTCAAATTGGAACTTTGATTTAACATTGGTAGGTACATTTTGACAGTTTTATCGAACAACTAAAACGGACTTGGTCTAGACTAATATTTAAACCACGTTTTGAAATAAGGCCCAATAAGTCTATCTACATCTAATTACACACTAACCAATTTTTTTTTACAATATCAGTTTGTTACAAAATTGTTTCACACGTTTATCAAAATACCATCAAAACGGTAGTTTATTAGGTATAGTATTACTAAGGAATGTATATTTGGTGCAGTGATACTTCAGTTCATCGCCAATGGTTGTTATTTCTCCAATTTCTTCTGTTTGAGGTTCTGTAACAATAACAATTTATTTATTTTATACAAGATAAAAATACTATACAAATTACAAGACGAAATAAATTTAATCTAGGTACACCAGACGGCCTTTTTGCATAAAACAATCTCTTCCATGTCAAATAATTTGGAATTTCCAATACTATACTAATCATTGAGAAAAGCGACATCTAGTGGATTTATGAAACATCACGTATGTAGCCAGAAACCATGCGAGTTAAAAGCGAAATATCTACATATAAACAAGCACTTACTTTTCATCCAAGATGCTTGCAAGTCAGTTTTTTTATTTAAAAAGCAAAATGCCACACACCAAAAAGCAACAGATGAAAATTGTTTAAAAATTGAAATTATTTTGGCATCAAGAAGATAAGAGCATATATTTGTAGCACCTTTTTATGTTATAAAACTCTCTTAATGAGCCAATTTATAAATAAGTAGTACAAAAAAGCTCACTAGGTATCGCTACCAGTAAAAAACTCGTGAGAGGCGCCAGGTAAATAGTTTCTACGATAGAAAAAACTTAGTTTCTGTCAGTCAGTGTCATTGGTTACTTGGTTTGTTTGTGTTTGAGTTCAAGAATTAAATATATTGTATTTTGTGCATAGTAATACATCAGGAGGGCCTGAAATAGGCCCGGTTAGTGGCGCCATCTCTTAGCTACACTTGTTACTATACTAATTAACTAAGTTGGTACTGGAAAATCGCTCATTGGGTACTATTTTATACTGAAGAAACCGTTTACAATTTTGAGTAAAAGTATGTTTACTAACACGAATCATGATTACATTTAATTTTTAGAAAATACTAAAAATTATCATTATTTTTAAACTAGATAGGCTCACTCTTGACTTACAACTCGCCTGATGCTAAGCAAAGTTATAATCTACGATCTAGCGCGCTTGCTTAGAAGAATTCATTCACTCTCGACTTGAATTTAATTGTAACATAAAAATAGAATAGAATATAACTTTGATGTACACCATAAAACACAGAAATTACAAAACAGAAAAATATACTATAAAATAAAGTAAAGAAGCATATAGCCACACAAAAGTGAGTAATATACATAAGAACATTTTACATAAAGATAACTTACCTAAATGTAGCCACACAGTCGGCGGGAAGACAGGCAGCTGAGAGAAAACGTAGACAAGTTTGGAGTCACGGTTGAGACCTCTCTCGGGTGAGGAGTCCTTGCGAGACAACTCTACTCGGTACCAGAATGCTGGCTTCCTGGAACGAGCAAGTTGATAAATTAGTATAGAAAATGATAAATAAGTGTGGACATAGATGGCGCTGTGTGACATGTGTCGGAAAATTAATATGTATTAAGTTACAAGTACTACATTGAAAGTTGATAAATTAGTATAGAAAATGATAAATAAGTGTGGAGATAGATGGCGCTGTGTGACATGTGTCAAAAAATGTATTTGTAAAAAGTAACATTAAATGTTACTTTTTAGATATGTAGTAAATTTTACTACATATCGCAAAAAAATAAAGCAGATACAAAGTTTTGCGCCAGGGCTCATAAATAACAAAAACCAAAGTACTTCTCCGTTTCGACACCAGATGGCGCTGTATGTGAAAAATGATATTCCCTGTTTTCCCGCTTTTCTGTTGAAAATTTTCCTAAATTTTCTTTGCTATAAGCCTCACGGAGCCCGAGACCTTTCCAACGAATGCAAAACCGTAAAAATAGGTTCGTGCGTTCTGGAGTTATAGCGTCAGGAAAGAAAACCCGACTTATTTTTATATAGTAGATTACTTACTTCAAATGATCCTGCACGATATTGTTAGCTATCGGCATCGACACCCTTTGTATGGGGTCGCTGAGTAGCTGCCCCACAGTCTTGATGGGTGACCGCTCCGACACGTAGTGTTCTAACAGACGGGTGGAGATCGGTTTTAGACTCGCTGGAAAGTTCAATTAAAACTGGTTAGTTGAGTTCAGACATAATATAGCGATGCTTCGGTAGCAAGATATCATCATCTCTCTTCTCTTTGAGTCGTATTTCGTCAAGACTGAGGGTCGTGACTCCCCTGCCTAATTAATTTATTAAGGGAGTTCTCTTGGGCAGATATCGTCGTATTCGTATTAAACATTTTGAATGATTAAATCCTACTGACCGAAATCAGTCCTCAAGCAGGTCTCAGCGCGGTACAGATGTTCCAGACACACGTGTACCTGCGCGAACTTCATGAGCAGGCTCTTCCACGGACTGATGTCGATCTCGTCGGCTATCAGCGGCACCTGGAATAATTAAATCTTATAATATATTAAAAAAGTGGTGATAGTTACACCATTTAAAAACTCAAGAACGGCTGAACGGATTTATCTGAAAATTGGTGGTGGGAGGTAGCTTAGAACCAGGAGACGGACATAGGATACTTTATATTCCTTTTTTTTTAATCAATTGAATAAAAACCAATGTCAGCTTATTTATAGTAGTAGTAAGTATATATGTATTATATCCGTTATCTAGTACCCATGATACAAGCGTAAGCTTAGTATGGGGCTAGATGGCGCTGTGTGATATGTCATGAAATATTTATTTATTTATTGCCTCTAAGGCGGAACTGAGTTCGACGGGTCAGCTAGTAATAAATAAATAAATATTTCCGGGAATATCACACAGCGCTATCTAGCCCCATACTAAGCTTACGCTTGTATCGTGATTACTAGGCACGGATAATTGAACCATAACTTTTTTTTAAATAGATAGATGTAAATAGTACAGACGGTTTGAATTTACCACCGAGTAACAGTCATCTACATTTAACCGACTTCAAAAAAGAAGGATTAGGCTTCTGAAAGTTTTTTTTTTGTTGTATGAAACCATTTTTTTTTTCAACTAACTAGACTTAAAAGACCATATGGTTGGTTTTCTAGAAGAGATAGCTCTTGGATACCTGCAGTTTTAGGTATAAATAGTAGCTTGATCTTTTTTAGTATTTGAGTCTTTTATGCAACAGTGTGTTTGAAAATATGCAAGAGGACACTTGAAAGTTATCGTTCATAATTTAAAGCTTTTTAAAATGAGTAGGTTTCAATTTTGGTCTACCACAGATCTTAACTGGGTACAAACCATTTTGATATTTCTTTTTTCATACAATACATACATAAGGTCAACAACAAACCTCATTAACATCTTTCTTCTCATTAGCCAGCCCATGTTTCTTCAGGGAAGCAAAGTCATCCACAGTCAGTTCATTTGGATCTTCATCATAGAAGGACTCACAATCCAATCTGATGGAGTTCTCCGGATTGGTGAGACTCTCAAATGGGTTGAGGTTGAAATCTCCACCGGACATTGTCATGTCCTGGATGGTTTGATTGATCTGCTCGATTGATTCTGAGGACCTGAAATGTGATAGTTAATACGATTATATAGGGTATAGAAACATTTACACTAACTACTTTAAATTTTCATTGATAAAACATTGTTGCCTTTTAGAATTGAAGATATTTATTTACTGCAGATTTTTTTTAGGTCTTAGACTATGGTAAGTGGTATATAAGCCTACTATTCCCTTTAATTTGCTTTATGATCTAATTTCTAATAAGACATCATTACTTTATATTATAAAAATGCACACATTAGGAGCTTTTATCATGGTACAGCAGTTGTTATCATGTCAGAAGCCCTAAAAAGGTTCAGAATTTAGGCCATTGTCACTCAAGGTAGGAAGAAAATAAGATTATTTCATTTAAATTGACTTATATTTCATATGTCACTGTCACTACCTAGTGATTATCAACAAAAAAAAATAGAATAAAAACAATATAACCCACCTCATATCGCTAGTCCATATCCCGGCCACAAAGAAGGAGTGCTCCACCAGAGACATGAGCCGGGTGTACTCCCACGTGACCTTCTCGGCCCCCACCTGCGCGAGCAGGGACAGTGCCTGCGGGGGACTCGCGCGGAGGTTCTTCAGCACCTTGCTGGCCTGCGAGTGGCCTCGGGAGAGCTTCAGCACCAACTTGCCCAGGTAGGTCTTGTTGTTGGCGTCTATCTATGGAACGAAAAGAACAATTATTCTTCTTCTTCTTAGGTATCGAATGAGAGCGGCCAACTTTGGTGTCCAGAGTTCATCAAGCCACCCTAAGGGCCTCGGCTGCCGTACTAGACAAACAGCCGGGACCTACAATTTAATAAGAATTATAAAAAAAAACAAAGACTGACTTCAAGTCTACTAACGTCACTTTACTGAACTAAGCCTATCAAAGAAAACTGCATCAGAATAGGGCTAGTTATTTGGAAGTTATAATGTATACATCAGTCATCATAACACATAGCTAGAAACATACACTAAACAAACCTCGTCACATCATAGAAAACTCCAAAATCCAAGTAGTTGTTTTGCAAAATCCAAGTAGTCGTTTTGGAAATTTTAAGATGCAGCTGAATTTTGAGTTACCTTAATTAGCTTTATACCATCATACTGACTAGACTCATGTTAACATAGAAACGATTTTCAAAACTGTATTTCCAATAAAATAAATGTATACTCACAAATGGTCTAATCTTCCCCAGGGAAATAAACTTCAGGGCTTGTATTAGAAGAGTGATGAGTTCTTCTGCCGTTTCACAATCTGAAATAACAGAAAATAATACTTTAATCATTGAATAAATTTTGTTCGGTTTATGTCTTACAAATTACTTACCTTTTACAAATTTTACTTTACCTATTCCAAGGCTGATTGTACTTTTTTTACTAACTAACGTAAATTAATAATTGTAATACTACTAACGGCAGCCACTTTCTTTTCTTGAACGGGTTTGCACTTGGCCATAGTTTACCTAATAGCAAACAAAGGCTATGGCCTAAGATGGAGCGTGCTTACCCCATAAGAACCGATTCACTCTCGCTTTGAAGATCGCTGGATTATAGTGCGTGGGGAACAGAGAGTCAGGCAGGGAGTTCCACAACCTTGCGGTACGAACAATAAAGGTAGAAGCGTACCGTTTCGTGCGGGTCTTAGGAACTTCCACCATAAACCGGTGTCGTCCTGCCGTACCTCTACTCGTCCGGTGATAGAAGGGCGCGGGCGGAATTAGTTCGTGCAATTCCGCGGCACATTCTCCGAAATGCAACCGATAGAAAACCGACAAACTGGCAACTTTGCGACGGTTTTCAAGACTTTGTAGTTTCGCACTACATTGCTGTTTATAACTAATCAATATCAACACATTACTATTTACTGTTTAATCAACTTAATTATGTCTCTATATTGCTAATTTAATCAGAACACAAAAATGTTGCACACAAATAAAATATAAACCCACCTCTGAGCACATCCCACAGTTTATACACAAAGTCATTACTAGAGCCATGCTTGTTCATTTCAGCGAGGCACTGCTGCAAGCTCGCGGTGTCCTCACTCACACACACACACCCCCCGGCGGGGGTCTCGGCTGTGTAGGCGTACGTCTCTGTTTCATTCAGCAAGTTGTTCAGACGCTTAGTTACGTTGGTGCGCTTTGAGCCTGGGATGTTGTTTCTGGAAAAAAAAAGGATTTTTAGAGAGTTCTTTGTTACATATGATAGTTAGGTACTGGTTCAGAGTACAGTTCAAACAACTTCACAAGCGACCTTGGTTGACGAACTTGTATTGGTATGTTTTCCTGATGTACATACATACAATTATTTTATATATTACACACATATCTACAGAAGACAGTGCAAAAAACTTTATTTTTACAATGATGCCTCATTATAGCGACATAAAATAGGACATTCATAGGAGCCAAATTTGTTAACACTTATTATATTAAATCTACAAAGCTATTATGCCTTCCACCACAAGGTTACTCAAGTATTTCATCACAGCAAGACGGAAGAATTAATATGTTCCTTTGTCTTTTCGAAGTAAAACTCTTTAGCTAAACAAAAACTCAGTATTATAACCAAAAGCATGTTATTAGATCAGTATTTTTTTTTACATGGCTAGGCTCACACTTGACTATAACTTGCCTGATGTTAAGCAACGTTATAATCTGCGATCTAGTAAATAGGACTAAACCACAGATAACATTTCTCTAAGATATACCTGATAGAACTTAATATAAATTCTGACGCAGATGGCACATACAAAGGGAGGCCTATACCCAGCAGTGGGATCCCAAGGGCTGTGGATGATGATGATATGATACCTGATGGCAGCAGTGTCCAGGTTGACAGCACTGACCCCGGCGGCTGTCATGTCGACCAGCAGCTGATTCATGTTGTACAACGCTGTCACAGACTTCCATATAGCATTGCACGGGCTGGCCAGGTGACCTACTATCACTTCTTGCTCCTGAAAAGTGTGAAAGGTTTCCAAATTATTATTTTTGACATAGGTTCAGTTTAGGTTTTTGAGGTTGCATAGGTCTGATGGCATTCATTCTGTGTAAAAACCGGTATCCTGCCAAATCAGGTAGATCAGGTGCCTACCCGATACATTTGGGAACATGGCTAAGAGGATAGTTTTAATGTTTCTATAAAAGTACAAGGCAGTATGATTGAGTGCCTGGGAAATAGAATCACAATACAGGGAGTATTGGCACACAAGGGATGCAAATCTTGTTCCTAGTTTCAAACTATGATTTAAATTTTAAATCTTACTTGAACTAAAGAGCATAAATCTGTTTGTGTATTGTATGTTCATTTACTGCTTCATATTGAAAAACTTTAAAATTATTTACAAAAAAAAAGAATATTATATGAAGTTTTAAGAAGTGTTATGTTTCTTGCTAGTTTTTGTAAAATGGGAAAATAACTTAATAAGAATTAAATATAGAAAAAACTAATGTTACATAATATAATATTATGTCATCATATTTTGTACATGTTTTTTTTTACATTGTATTTGTACAGTAATGCACAATCAGGCATTTGACTATGAGGTCACGTAATGAATGAATGAAGCAATATCCACGCAGAACAAAACCCAAGCAAAAAAGGTGGCAAATGCATGTACTAACTAAAATACTCACAAAGTGAACTTTACAGCTTATAAAGGGTGTCTGCAACAAGTTGCCGGCCCACTCACAGCGCAGCTCCGTGCTGCCTCCGTGTGGAGCACTCAGGAGCTCGTCTGTGTTGTGGGAGCCATATGATATGCCAGAGATCTGGTACTTGCAGTCTATCAATGTTGTGATCTGGAAGAAGGATATTTATATTAGTTATAAAGTAGTAGTAAGTTTTAGTTAGAGTAAATTAGGTGTCTTCTAGGCAAGTGTGCTACATCTGAGACTATAGTGGTGCTTAACATCAGGCAGGCTATAGTCAAACGTAAGCCTATTTCGTGTTGAAAAAAAAGTTATGATAATGCTGATGATGATCAGCATTAGAGCCCACTGTTGGGCATAAGCCTCCTCCTTTTTATTTCAGATATAAGTATGTAATATTCTATTGCATTATATGAAGCGCCCGTAAACTCAGTTAGCAGAGACAACCACATAGCAATGTTAAGAAACTGTCAATGAGGTCAGTCAGTCATTGGAAGGGTGACCAAAAGTGGCATTCCATTTTGTGGCTCAGATGACAAGTTAAATTGTAGATCTCAACTGTTTGTCATGATGTGGCATTCATAGTAATACCTAGTCAGGCCTCTAGGGCAGTTTGAAAACTCTCGACACCTGATTAAGACACTCACATGTTACATGAACTTTTAATAGTATTTACTTGTATTATTATGGTAATGGATGCCCACAATTTCACTACAGTGCAGGTATCAGACTAAAATGAAGCTGTAGAGACAAGACAATCTCTACAAGGAGAACTGTTTTTTTAAAATGACTATACAGAAGTTTTAAAATTCAGAGAAAACTGGCATCTACTACAAATGTAATACATTATAGAGGTGGTCATTAAGGTGGCCTGTTGACAATTTTAATCCTGGTCTATGCAACAAAAAGATGTAAAGATAAGTAAAAAAAGTGAAAAATTCCATTCATATTTCTTATACAAATTTCTCAGCTCACCATGTCTTCAGTAAGTCCTTCTTCTTTAGCATAATCCTCAATATACTGGTCTAAATCTACATCATCTACTGTTGTTGTACCTTCATAACTGACTATTCCTCTTGCAAATTGTTGGTTGTTTGATTGTGAAGTAAGCAATAAAGGTTTACTATCAGATGATGGGTTTAGTAGTACCCAAAGAGGTATGGCATCTTCTGGTGATAGTTCATTTCTTTGCTTATTAAACAGGTTTATGATATCTCTGAAATCAAAGACGAAATGACTTTTATAAGAACACACATTTCATTTTAAAACATACAACACACTATCTCAGGTTCGGGAAAACTCAATACCCCATGCTCTGATTTTTTAGGAGCTTAACTCAGATTATGCTATGATGTATAATTACAATATATTCTAGGAGAGTTGTAAGTCAGGATCTATCACCCTTACTACTAGATTAGAATGATAAGAAAAAGAGTGTGAGGCTTTGGGTCATAATTTACTTTCTGACACCCATGTTTGTTCTCAGTTGTACACAAATGGTTCTATTGCTTTTTTTGTATAATTACAATACATTCTAGGAGAGTTGTAAGTCAGGATCTATCACCCTTACTACTAGATTAGAATGATAAGAAAAAGAGTGTGAGGCTTTGGGTCATAATTTACTTTCTGACACCCATGTTTGTTCTCAGTTGTACACAAATGGTTCTATTGCTTTTTTTGTATAATTACAATACATTCTAGGAGAGTTGTAAGTCAGGATCTATCACCCTTACTACTAGATTAGAATGATAAGAAAAAGAGTGTGAGGCTTTGGGTCATAATTTACTTTCTGACACCCATGTTTGTTCTCAGTTGTACACAAATGGTTCTATTGCTTTTTTTGTATAATTACAATACATTCTAGGAGAGTTGTAAGTCAGGATCTATCACCCTTACTACTAGATTAGAATGATAAGAAAAAGAGTGTGAGGCTTTGGGTCATAATTTACTTTCTGACACCCATGTTTGTTCTCAGTTGTACACAAATGGTTCTATTGCTTTTTTTGTATAATTACAATACATTCTAGGAGAGTTGTAAGTCAGGATCTATCACCCTTACTACTAGATTAGAATGATAAGAAAAAGAGTGTGAGGCTTTGGGTCATAATTTACTTTCTGACACCCATGTTTGTTCTCAGTTGTACACAAATGGTTCTATTGCTTTTTTTTTATAATCCGACTAGCACTTGCTTCGCAATAAAAGAATCTTTAATTTAAGAACTAGTGGATACTCACTGCTTTGCTTGCATTAAAATGTAAAACTTGCATACCCTATTTCACCCCTTTAAAAGTGGCATTTCCGAAAACCCTTTCTTTGTGGATGCCTACATCATAACATATACCTGCATGCCAAATTTCAGCCAGATCCATCCAGCAGTTTAGACTGTGGTTGGTTGTGGTTGGTTCAGTCAGTCACCTTTGAGTTAAAGATTTAGATAGGTAGGCTACATACAAGGTGTTGTTAATTCAAATTCAAATTCAAAATGATTTATTTGAGACTACAATTGATTGACTGATCCATATTTTGTTAGTAACTATTCTTACAGGCTAGGGTTATTATAATTAACAAGTAAACACATTATTTAATATGTCATGTACTTAGGAGGCATTCCTTGCGGAATCACAGTCCGCATTAATGTCTCAGTACAGGCGCATGCGGGTTAATTCCAGATCTCAGACATGATAGTAATGAATGCATCAATAAATAAATAAATAGTTCAGGACATATCACACAGCGCCATCTAGCTCCATACTAAGCTTACGCTTGTACAATATAGCTGTCCATAATATTAAGGTGTCAGTACATTTATGAGAATGCAATGACAGGCCCAGGATACACAATTGTCTTTTCCATGTACTTCGTATGTTGAAAGGATGTAGCCAAAGTGCTAAATATAAACAAACCTTGCAGTTTCTATGCTTATAGGAGCATGGCTACCTTCCTCCTTTTTCCACAGCTGAGGTTCATCAGAAATGAGGGTGTCATCCAGGATAGCATGCAGACTCAAATCTAGTTTTAGTGGAGATCCAGTCAGATCCAATTCATCTGAAATTTAATTAATAATTACTTACTAACCTACTTTAATTGATTCAATCATGTAAACATAGTTTTTGTTTAAGCATAAAGTGTTAGAAACATATTGAAATAGCCAACCGGAGCTGTTTTAAAGAGAAAAGGGTATAAAAGTAAAAACATGAACAGAGAGCTTACCAACTTCAGCCTTAGGTTTTCCATTTGAAACACAGTTTGAACTGATTGTAGATTGTTTATTCTGGAACAAATATAAAAAGATACAACATTTTGTTGGTAAATTTAATGGGATGCATAGAATATCAAGTAATTTTTATGTTTTACCTTGCTATAAACCATAACGACTTCTCCTTTGTTTTTCATGTACATTTCGACATAACTGGGGCTTGGTTGTTTTTCGATTACGAATTTTGGATAGTTCTCTAACAATAACTTAATTAAATTATCCATTGTCGATTTCTTTTTAATTCTTTTTCCAAATACAAATACCTACAAAAATCGTTTCTGTCTTTTTCAAATTTCCATTTGATTTCCGTTGGTTGACAGCGTAGAGTTGACAGACAGCATGGTTGACAGTTTGGGTGACAGTGGTTTTCATTTTGACAATCAATAATTATTGAAGATTACGTTGACAGTCACTAAAAAGAATCGCTCCAATATACTTTAGCTTTAAACGCCAAACAACCATAGAATTACCTTTCGCATTTTAAATTTTATGCTATGCGCTTTTTACCCTCGGCTCTACTAAGCTCAACACAGCTATCTTAGAGAAGCTATTATACTTAATTATCACAGACGTACAAGAGAACGCGTTTATTAATATTTACTGAAGTACTTATTATACTTACACCTAGACCTTATGACCTATCCTAGTGCTTAGTTTATTTTTTATCAAAGCGTTTACATTTGATAGCCGCAGCTTAGCTTGGCATTAAAATTCATAGTAGACTCGACTGGATAGTCACTTGAGCTCGTAATTACACCTAGGTCCTCTTAGTGCTTAAGTAGCTATTAGGAATGATATGATATGTACTTGTTATGGACCTAGTACTCGTTATTTGATCCTAATGGTTAATCCTTTGATTAGTAAATTACTTGAACTGGATAAAAAATTAGTAAGTAAGTACCTTACCTTTTTAAGTACCTAATAGTGATCTCAGGTGATATATTTTAGTTCCCAATATTTTTTTTAAAGGATCGATAGATAGTTATGTAGGTACACAGGGTACATGTCTTAACTATAAACTAGTTGAATTCAATGTTTGGCTAGTTAAATGAATACTGAGTACCTACTTATTTTAATCGTATCGTAGGTATAATATATTCAACCCACTTAATTTGGCACACGGTAAAAGCCGGTATAATTAAAAAAATAACAGAAAAATATAATAAGTAGTTACATCGTGTGTTATCAATGACGTTGTTCTTTACTTAGACATATATAATTATAATGGTCCATGTAGGATAAATAATCAAACCATGACTATAATCCTATCAGAGTTTTAGCGAAATATTTAATCGAAACAGTATGAATGAACTTCATGCATCAGAAATATGTACTAACTGAAATAGGTTTTTTTTTCATACGGGAAATAGCTAATGCTAGACTACAACTCGCCTGATGTTAAGTAACGCTGCAGATTAATTTAGCGCGCTTGCCGATAAACAATCTGGTTTAGTTTATACTAAACTTGAAGAAGAATTAACTAATAATTTTAGTGCAAATTTTTGATAGTTTTTTAACCGACTTCAAAAAAGGAGGTTATCAAGTCTTCTGAAAGTTTTTTTTTCTTAGTAACTTTAAAGTAACTTTAATTTGTAGTTTTATGTTGGTACTTCTGTGTATTTATTTATACCCCCAAGCTTAGTAGGTATATCAACATAAGTAGGTAGGTACTAAATTTAACAGAAGAGCGTAAATAGAAGGTATAAAAACATCGAGCTTTATTTTTAGTAATAGAACATATTGTAGAATATTAACATACGTAGTTATACCTGCACGTATTATTATTTATTTTGGAAAAAAATCTAAGCCTAATCTAATTATAGTCTCTGCCATATAAGCAGTATCAAATACCCACCTGTATTTCTTATAAATTATTTTATATACCTACATATTCTTAGAGAATACATATTAGTTATGTATTCTCTAAGTACATATTATAAAAAACAATTATTTGAGTTGATTTGCTCTCTAGAAATTCTTTTCCTTTTTCCTTATAAAAATTTCTTCAATAGCTCCGCGGTGATTTTTTCCTATAATCCTATACGTAGGTACTTAGGTAGGTACAAAACATAATATGAAATTGCTCATCTGTAAGGTTGTTGATATAAATGAATAAATAGCCGATAGTACGATAGGTATGATTTATTAATAGTTAAGGGGCTTATGGGTTGACATTCCATACCAAAAATAAGGATGATAAGCTCAGTCAGACAAAAAATAAATAATACCTATAAGTAGCCTGTTGCAGATCAAAGTAGGTAGGTAAGACGGATTTACGTAAATAGTAAATTTAACGGAAGGATGTTGTTTAAATTGTAAGTTAGTTTAGTTCGGTACTAGTGAGTTTAAATCACGCAAACTAGAATTTTAGGAGTATTTGTAAGTTATGCGTGTTGAAGGGAAATCAGAGTAAGAGTACGTATTTGCAAGGTTTTTTATGTTTTTTTTTAATAAATGCCTCGCAAAGTCGATACGTTCCGGGTTTGGTTATAAATCACTCCCAGACTATTGTAGGTATAGCTGCCTGACAGGTAGAGAAAAAAATTAATGAAACGAATAGATTAGCACACTTACAACACAATCTGAAACAATGCAAGCTATTTACGAGTAAAACTCAAACGTGACTGACTGACTAACATATTGATCTATCAACGCACAGGCCGAACCACTAGACGGATCGGGCTGAAATTTGGCCTGCAGGTAGATGATATGACGCAGGCATCCATGCGACTTTTAAGTGGTGAAATAGGGAATGCAAGTTTTACTTCTTATTGCGAGGGAAGCCGCGAGCACCCACTAGTTTGAGTATAAAGCTACTGATGGCAATTTTATCGCTGACAGTGATCTCATCTAGGCAAGGACTACCCATAGTAGTAAGTTCTCTCTATCCAGTTCTCTCTATCATAATCCACTTTAATCTCCAACTAAGTCAGTTCTGGAGTTTCCTTTGGTCATTTTCTGGGAACTTTGACCACTTATTAGAGTAACTTCAAGGTATTGGTTAATATTGACACCTAAGGTACAGCTAGAACATATATTATAATATATATCATTATAATATAATAACATCCATATAAAATATTGTTTTATTAAACACACTCCATACTGTACTAAATTATGGAAAGCGGAAAAAAAACGGAATAAATAGGTCATAGAAATAGAAATTTCGATAAGAAGTTCCTTAAATTAATATATCTCTATAAAAACAAAAAAAATGTCAACGAATAAATTTATAAAAAAAATAAAAAAAAATACATTGCGGTTCACAATATCGCCACTAAATATAGTTATTTCTCAAAATCGTCCAAAGTTACAGAAGAGAGCTTTCGATTGTAAAAGCCGTCCTTCAAAATATGATCAGATATTCAAACTTGATAACAATAATAATTGCAAACAATAACGTTAGGTCGAATTAGAACCCGGGCCAACCCTGTAAGGACTTTGGAAATGAAATAGAGTCCATAGCACTGTTATATTGAATCATTTGTTTATTTACATTACGATTCTATGTTTGTTTGTTGTTTGAAGTTTGCAAGGAGCAGTCGCAATGGAACAGCACTTCATATTTTTATATGCAACTAGCTGTGCCAGCGACTTCGTCCGCATGGAATAGTTATTACCATAAAAACGGTTCTAGTGAGTTAATCTTAACAGATAGACATATACTGTTGCAGACATTTTGTTAGATCATTTCAATAGGAATAATTCTTTTTTAAATATCTTGAACCGTTTTCGCTACACACGCAACGGAAGCCCTCAAAGATGAATAATTTTCCCCGTTTTTTCCACATTTTCTATTGTTTCTTCGCTCCTATTAGTTGCAGCGTGATGTTATATAACTTAAAGCCTTCCTCGATAAATGGTCGACTAAACACAAAAATAATTTTTCAATTCGCACCAATAGTTCCTGAGATTAGCGCGTTCAAACAAACTCTTCAGCTTTATAATATTAGTATAGATGTTCGATTCCCATGCTAACCCCCATGATCGATTTTCGGTATTTCTATTGAATACAACTTTCAGAAACAAAACACTACTAGTACCTACTTTTGAATACAGGCCATTTAAAATTAGAATGGTTGTGGAAACTATCTGATGAGATTTTACGAAGAATTTCTAATTATGACTTACTAAATAGTTCGTTACCTACAAAATTCATCATTATCATCATCTACAGCCGGCTTCGTCCTAAGCTGGGTAAAGGCGTTGATATTACGCCAGCCTTATCCAGGTTTGACCTGCGACAGATATTATGTCTTCTTGCATCTGGATATAATAAATATATAATACCCAGTTCTGGCAATTTTTTAAATACTCTAATAGCAATCCATTTTAGGTTTAAATATGTACTATGTGATATGAAGAGTGTTTTAACGCTGCCTTATGTTTCCGTATCAGACATAGTTATGTATTGCCGTTTTTATAATTTACACGAAACGTGACTATATCTCTTTTTCCCTGGTATTTTCATTTAGTTCGGCAAAAGAAGTACCTAGCTAATATTATGTAAAAATATATAAATGCAGGACTACCACCTACAAGGTGATAAAACTAAAGTAACCAATTCATACAAGAAAATAAAGAGCTCCCAATCAAGGTAAAAGCATACGAAAGGATAAAAAGGATCTCTCCTTATTTGATTGCAATCGAAGGTGTTTCGTTACATTTGCGATAATTGTCTTTATTAAATTAAGTGTAGGCTACGAATATTCGATTCCATAGAAATGTGTCTGAGCCAAAATAAAAGCAAAGAGATGTTGAACACTCATATGTTACAGCGCCTTGCCTTTACGTTTATTGTACGGACGGCAAAGCTTTGGAACACTTTGCCAGAAGCTGTGTTTCCTGCGAACTACAATCAAGAGGTCTTCAAATCTAGACTTAATAGGCATCTTCTAGGTAAGCGTGTTACACCCTAGGCTGAAGCAAAGCTTAACATCAGGCAGGCTGGTAGTCAAACGTTAATCTATCCAACGTAAAAAAAATATACATTGTATATAAATTTTACTAGGCATGTTACACTGAAGAAACAACCAGGCATTTTACATTAGGTTACCTAAATCGACACTCGCAGAAGCTTAACTGTGGGGCTTATATAATGAAATTGTTTATTAACTATTATTATGTTATGAGACATTCACAATCCTACAATTCATGTAGGAGGAAAATACATTTCAAAATTTACATTGTCAAGATTTATAGAGTTAATCTACAATAAAGGTTTAAATCATTTAGATTCTAATATAAAAACAGGTTTACAGGGACCTTGTCGAAAATAATACAATTTTTTTTAATCTAGGTAGGCTCACGCTAAGCAATGATGCTAAGCAATGCCTACAATCTAGCGCGCTTGCCTAGAAGAAACCGATTCATTCTCGACTGGAAGACCGATAAATTATAGTGTTGTATTATGTACATGGTGTTGCCAGATTATAACAATTATGTAGATATAAAAGATCTATTGTCAAGAGTTTCCGAGTCGCATTAGGGTCAACTGACATGGCTTGGTGACCAATAACCAGAATCCTGTAAGTTTAAAACTGGATCTCAAACGGTTCACATCCTTACCTAATACTTATACCTTAAATATTCTGCAACAACTTTTTAATTAAACGGTTTTTGAACGAGAACTACTTACTTTCAAGCTGTGATTTCCGTTGTGACGTCACGGTAAGCTACGGCTGCCGTTAACAATAGTTTGTGGTAAGTGATGAGCTGAGAGCGATTTCATTGTTTCAAATGTAATAAATAAGCTCGAGGTTCATGAGAGACGTCACAGATTCTCAACTACTGTGCATAATTTAGGATAGAAATAAAACAGCAATATTGAGTTCAGTGAAAATTGGTTAATTTCTGATTTTACCTAAGTGATGTAACATCAAAAAGTTTTAAACTTTAAGTAAACAACTGATGTAAGTGTATAAATGTTTGTTTTAATATAAACTATCAATGATGTTTATTACAGTAGTTTGTTATTCTATAGTCAGGCATTTGACCATTGGGTCCCCAGAAGCGACTCCCGTACATTCACACACTCGAGATTTGTAAAGTTCATTTAATTAAGTCAAAAAAATTGTAACTAAACCTTCTTTCTAGCTAACATTATATAGATAAAAATTTACTATACTGTGTTAGTCAAATAAAAAAAATAATCACTAGTTCTACGTTCTACCGCCATAAGCTTACATTCCGCCCCCATAAAGCACAGAACTCTGAGTTGGCGCCCACGCGTGCGTGACCCCGCCTCCGCCCGCCCTACGCGATATAAAACCAAGCCGTCAAGTCCTCACTGGCCATTCTTCGCTGGTGCATCCGATAGAACCTCCTGAAGGCTTCGCGAGTTGCAGCAGTCGCTCCTGAACAAAAGGTAAGTAAGCTTTTGGATTTGTTTTTCAGTTACGATTAGATTTTTTTATATTTATAAAGCGATGTTGCTTGAAGATATGTTTTAAGTTTAGTTGAGTTATTTTTTGTTTCAAACTAGAATTTTCAGTATCAAATTATTTTTTTTAGATAATTCAAAAGTTAGGATTAAAATAAGGGCTGTAATAAGACTAAAAATAAATTATTTACTCATTTTTACATCGTGTAGGACTAGTAAAATTATTTATCGAAAAAAGTATTAAAATAACTATTTGAACCATATTTTATTAAATTTTCGGTTTTAAAACTGATTCTTAACTACCTAAGTACCTCACTAAAACAATTTTAGGTTTCCGATGTTGGTACCTATCTTTAAAAAACTGTTTTCCGTCCGATCACCATGATCATTATCGGATTAATAATTATTTTAATTAATATAATATTACTTGCAGTACATATTTATTATGCATTTGTTTGTTTTCTCTAACTCTAATTTTTAAAACCAAAAGAAATTTACTGCAAATATTAAGAAAAAACGAAATGGTACTAGAAATATTTCCATAACGTTGATAAGACTAATTTATTTACCTATTTAAAAAAAACTGATAAAATTAAATGAAATTAATACCAAAAGAAATTTACTGCTAATATTTGGAAAAGTCGAAATGGAACTAGCAATATTTCCATAACGTTGACATGCCTAATTTATTAATATATTTATAACATAATATTATAATTATTAGACTCACAAAACTTACGTAGACTCCATATTATACAATACTTTTTGACAACATTACTAAGTATAAAGTACATACAATATAGTAGTATAAGTATAGTTATACCAATCATCGGTAACTACATTGACGTTTGTGCGGGCGTCGCTTTATATGGCCCAATGTAAATCTAAAACTAAAGCTTAAGAAAGATTCTTTTTTTTGTCCTAAATAGAAAAACTATAGAAACTAACATGGAATCCAAATAACGAGAAAAGACATTTTTAGAGCTTCCGTTACTCCTTAACAGGAAAGAGGCGCATTGTTTTATGTCAGGCCTCTTTGATGAAACTACATAAATGCTTGGCACATGGCTAAATGAAACATTTTTTATTTCTGTAGGAATTCACTGAAAATGTTATACAATCGTTTGTAGTGTTTAGTTTTACTTGTTGAGTTAAGTTTTTAAACATATTTTTCTATGGTAAAGTAGCAAGCAATGATATCAAAAGTGTTAAAATGGTTAGCGATGTGCAAACAGAACCTAGAATCAACAATTTCTTTAAGAAATCGTATCAGTATTAAATGTTTCATTGAATGAACTTTTTATACTTAAGTACTTTTCTTGAATTTCAGTTTTGTTTTCAATACACACTAAATAGTTAAAATAGAGTTTTTTTACCTATAAACTCAAATTTGTTATCAAAGGATGCTCGAAAATCGCTTAACCACTTTCATTAGTTTACTATGCGACAATGATAATATAGGAATATCCGAATTGCTAGATTTCTTACTTCGTTATGTTTCATAAAATGTAGGTAAGAATCTATGAAACATTACAATCATTTTAAATCCGAACACTAAAATAACTCATAATACTCATATGCCAACAAAAAGATCTTCTGGGAAATTAGAGGAAGCGAGTTTCCTCTTTCTTTATGTAAGTTGTGTTTCAATTTTACGAACTTAACTTTAGTGGCATTTATTTCAGTAAAACGACTTCAAACGTGGGAGTTAGAAAGCTTTTTTTGTCATAAATTGTTTAAAAGTTTAAAACAGTTACATTACTTAAAGCACAATAAGTAGTTCCAGAAATGTATTATTACACACTAAGCTGTTTCATAAATAGGTAGGTACGCAAATTCAACATATTTTAGAACAAATACGATTTGTAAATTTGAGATGATAAGGAGCCTATACATACTCGTATGTATACGCAAAACTATAGTTAAATTTTATCGAAACGAGTTCGAAATACTACCTGTGGCTCCGTTTTAAGTACAGTCCATAAAATCTATTTTAAATACATTTTAAAAACGTTCAGAAAAAATCGGTAAGCCTTCAAACAGCTTCAGCTCTTGACATTATTTAACTGTTGCTGTACAGTAATGAGCCTCTTCAAACGCATAAGACCTAAAAAATACACCCAGATTAACTAGTTTATCTGTTTTATTTTTCCTTCAAATTTCACCTGTTACCTGACCCACGGTAATCGTTGAAAGAAACAGTAGATAATATTCAAACTATAAACTCAATGACTCTTGTTTTCTATCAAAACGTACAATAGCCATCATGTTCTATGTGTGTACCCGCACTATCCTACATAGTTTATTTTCCAGTATTACGAGCAGACAAACAAGCAAAACGCACATTCAATTGCGTTTCCCAAACAAACTCGCTGAAGAGTACTTTACCTTTTTGACCCGCAATGGCGTATGTAAACCAAATTAGCGTACACTTACAAAAACATTGAGTGAACTTACCTGTTCAAAAATAAATTCACCATAATATGCGTGGCGTTTAACAATAATAATGATTTCTTTCCTTGTACTTTTTGTTATTTTCGTACTCTTTCGTACTGTTTTTTTTGTATTTATTCATATATGTATAAATACAAAAAAAACAGGAGTACGAATACAGAATGATACAAAATAATATTACTAGCAAGAAAAATAGTTATATAATTAATTTAATCTGTAAATTTAAACCGATTTGTTTAGACTAGTGTTTTTCCAGGATTCTAACGAATGTAAAATACGACACATTACTAAGAATAGGCGAACAATTCTTTCTTTTTATTTACGTTGTATTCTAGATTGCTCAGACAAAACAAAAATAAATTCCTTACTTAACAATAACAACTGTCTATTGTTTTCATTTTACTTTAACGCTCATAATATGGACCTAGATTTTACTAATACCTACAAAAATGTACTTACCTACTTTTATTCAATCCTACCTTTTTTAGATAGGAATAATAATAGAAAATGTTGTTATTTGGAAACACTATTGCTTCAATAAAATGGACCTGCCTGCCGCTTTAATATTAGAAGATACTAAAAGATAAGAGGGAAAACTGATATCCGGGTTAATATAGGGAAGCAAAGGGACAAAAATTCAAGCTATGCGGTAACGTCGGAATTTTCCGTGATGTTGTTTTATATCAAAATAGTAGAAAGATCAACGTTTTAGTATATTCGAGTACGATACGTTTGTATTGAAACTAAAACGAGTAGGTGGATATAAGTATGTAGCAAACTAGTTGTTAAAAACCTCATACTTTTGACATTATGCATGTGAGTTATAAAGTGCGATGCGTGCCAAATATAGAAATTATTTTATTACTATTGTTGTAAAAATGTACATAAGTACATTGATTCTTACATACGAGTAGACATGTAAGAAGTAGATATAAAAAAAAGATTTTTTTTTTATAATAGATATTAAAGATGTAAAATAGTTTACCCTTAGATATAAATTAATAATTCTATTTTAACTGTTTCAAATTTATCTGAGAGTTCATCAAATAATAAAATACTTTCGGTACTTCTCTTAACTATGGGTTACAAATACAGCTTTAATACAGAAATGTGGCCCTACGGAGTTAATTTTCTTGTTCCTTAAATTATCACTGCATACTTTACCTACTTAATTGGGGTAGGCGTGATAAACAGACAAACAGATGTGTATAAGTGAGATATACTAGAATACTTAGTAGATTTGTAACAAGTAGACAGACAAAACTACAAAATGTATGCGGTTGGTTTTATAGAGGCAAGTTTATTGTTTAAATACTTACAATTAGAGGTAAAATCGGTCACTCATAAATCAATCCTATTTTTTTTTGAGTCGAACTATGCAATTACTCAACGTTTAGTGCGTAACCAACCTTATGCGTTTTTTTTTTCGATAACAATATTTCCGCTTCTCAATATAATGAGGTTGAATAGTGATCAATTAGGTCTTGAACTCCAAGTAACAAATTTTAGAAAAAAAAATGTTTTTCACTGTTTTGTATTCGAACCTTTATTCACAAAAAGAAATAAATTAAAAGTACATAATTACATTTTGATTGGCAGTATTACAACGATGGCGGGAAATTCTCCTTTGTCAAGTTATTTTCTGTGCACGACACTTTCAGATGCAATGATTGAAATTCTCATTAATTTTAATCTTTGAAGGTTTTTATTTTTTGTTCATAACTTTGGGAAGATTGTGAAGTATTATATATAACTATAATTGTATAATTTATTTACTTTGCTGGTACATACCATGAGTGTCGGTTACCACATAGCAAAAATTGTTTAAACAGTTATAATTACATATAGGTATATGTGTATTATTCATAGATACAATTATATATATATATATATATGAATAATATTATATACACATGCATAAAACAAAAGATATGTAACTCATTCAATGACATATACAAAAGCTTTCAAGGAATCATCTCCAAAGTCTTAATTTGCCTCAAAAAGTAGAGATAATTTATTTATTTATTTTATTTATTTATAATGGTACACAAAACAGAATGTGTTCACAAATAAGCTAAGTATACTTTCAAAACTGGTTATATATTCAAAATATTATGGACTAGCTGGTGCGCGCGACTTCGTCCGCGTGGTTTAGTTATTACCATAAAAACGGTTCTAGTGAGTTAACCTTAAAAGATAGACATATACTAATGCGGACATTTTATTAGATCATTTCAAGAGGAATAGTTCTTTCATACACATTTTTTTGATATCTTGAACCGTTTTCGCAGCGCACGCAACGGAAGCCCTCAAAGATGAATAATTTTCCCCGTTTTTCCCACATTTTCTATTGTTTCTTCGCTCCTATTAGTTGCAGCGTGATGTTATATAGCCTAAAGCCTTTCTCGATAAATGGTCTATTCAACACAAAAAGAATTTTTCAATTCGCACCAGTAGTTCCTGAGATTAGCGCGTTCAAACAAACAAACAAACAAACTCTTCAGCTTTATAATATTAGTATAGATGTTGAGTAAGCTGGATTTTACAAGACAAAGAAATACTTAGTTTTTCTTTGTCTTATAAAATCCAGCTTACCCAACATCCATAATATTTTGAATAAATAACCAGGGTCCAGCGGATATAAGACCAGGTAAAAGTTTATATTGTAACAGGGATTTCGTTGTAATGTTCTGCTAAGATAATACCAAACAACAATCCTATTTCCATTTATGAGGTAAATATCATAAATATTAAATTGGTTTACGTGGCCCGAAGTGATGTGCTAAATTCAAGTTTTGGACAATATTGTGGGATCAAATAGAAAGAGGAATTAAACTACCTTAACAATGCCTTAACGATGCTGACAAGCAAAATTCATTTAACATAAAAATGGTATAAACTAGCTGCGTTTCGGTTTAATAAAACTACTGATAAAATAGTGAAATCAAACAAAACGTTACAAAACAACAACGCTTATTTATTTCCTGGAAATTTTTATTGGTCGTATTTTTTCATCAAATTTTACACAAGTTAAATATTTTTGAAAAGATTAATTTATTGTGATTGTACACCATAATATAAGCATCAATTACATACGTTGAGTTCATGTTGTAATTTTTGTTTTTTCTTGTAAACAAGAAATCATTAGAAAGCTACAACAGTTTCCATGTAATGGCAGATATTGTCGTGAAATATATTTTTAACCGACTTCAAAAAAAGGAGGTTATCAAGTCTTCTGAAAAAAAATTCCTAGTAAATTTTCCGTATCGGAAGATTTTACTGGCCAAAACTATTTGACGTATTTGTACAGAACATAATGTACTTCATAGTACCTATTTATGGGTTTATATTAAAAACTTAATATTTCTACTTTAATGTTATCATTTCTTGATAACGTAACAAAACGTAAAATAACATACTAGACCACTATTACTATGTACATACTTGTATGGAGTACTTGTATAGACTAAACTACTCACTCAGTAAAAACGTTTTATTTATATGATAGGTATTAAAGTTTTCTTTAAGTTTATTATGTTATTTCTTTAAGTTGTGTTTACTTTTTTATTTGTGTGCAACTAACAAAATGGATCCATTGTTGTCCAATAAATGAAATTTTGAATTTGAATTTGAATTTGAATTAAAAAAACTCAAATCAGAGGGATTCTAATATGATTATCATTAGTAAAAACTACAAACATTTATTCCGCGGAAAAATAAAGTATCAAATGAGAATTAAATGATTCGATCGATTTAAAAAATCGTACTTTTTAAACTTGGTACTCCAGATCTTCGATTATCCTAGTTTTTATAGTTTTCCCTTTATGTGGCTATTAAATCCTGACTCTGTACCAAATTTCAGCTCTCTGAGTTTCTGAAAAGTACCAGTTCTATTTTGATGATCATGAGTGAGTGAGTGTCATAAAAACTTTGTTTTACCTTAGCTTCGGAACTAAATGATCTACCCCCTTGAAATTTTGGATTTCATGTGTGTTCATATAGTTTACCAGATGACAAAAATTTCAGCGTTCTAGTCCCATCCAGAGGTTCTCAAATAGGGGCCTGAAAATGTGGCGAAATGGTTCCAGTAAAGGATGGTACGGCAGTGTTTGCTTCGCTCTTGACTTGGCGGGGGCACTGCCGTGCCCTCAAATATAACAGTGAATCCCACTATTTTATTCAAGCAGATGTGTGTTCATTGGTTAGTTATTCTCTTTTCACGCTCCAAACGAGTAGATCCTTGTATGATGTGCGAGTATGTATAATTATGGATTATGAGGTCGCAAAAGACAACATTTTCTTCCCGATACAACGTAATTAAGCTGCAGAAACTAGTATTACCAGCTCACTACTATGGCCACTATTTTTCGGCCGATACCAATCTACTGTAAACTTCATAAACTCATTAGCACACGTCCCCAAAAACATCGACAAAATACGATAGACATTGTCATCAGTACTTTCCCGATACTCCAATCTCAAGTTAAACTCTGAAAGCTGCAAGTTACACATCGAACATTGTGCGTCCGCGGACCACTTTTACAATCCCTTGCGCCAACTATAAAATTCAACAGTCTTGTTTACTGCGAAAGTTAGCTGAAGTAGGCTTACTGTTGAGTTGATACTTATTTTGTAGGTAAAAGATAAGAATGGAATACTCGTAGCGCGGCTGAATGAGGAATCCGTAAATGTTTAACAAAGTTTACCAAAAAAATTACCATTTTATTAGATAATATTAAGGTGGACTATTGACAGTTTGTTATGTTGTATCAATGGCATCTAAGATGATTTAAGAACTTTCAACATTAGAACCTACAAATTTTATGAGAGCATTTTTTTGTTCATAGATGGTGTTTTGCCCAAAGATTTGAGACCTAGAAGTTGTATTTACACTACTTTGAGAGCTGTACATAGAAAATTACGTATATATAGCTCTAGTATTTACTCAATAAGTCTAATTCTCATAAGCATGCATAAAGGTTGAATATCTCAGGAAACAAGGAAGTTTGTTAAAGCAAAGTTCCCACAAGAGATTGAAGGCAAATAATCCTTTGTCTAGTGCCTATTGTCTGACTTTAATAGATTTTACATATCATTGATGTTTGTTGAACTAGATTGACAAATTGGACTCATTTATATGCGTAGGTTTTCGTAGCTTTGTCTACGAAGTGCTCTACGCGTATTGTAAGTTCTACGGCGTAGAGATACGAGTTCAAATGAAAGGCGGAGATGAATAGATTTGTGCTCTTTTTAAATTTCTTCTAAACAAGAAAACTAATAATTTAATTATCAATATGTAATGCTTTCTAAATATTTTTTGAATAATAAAAAAAATATCACTTCTTTACTGGTTAGTTACAAAATATTTTAATTTTTTGTTTGAATCCCAGCATCACAATTTATATTTCTTTTTATGTATTATCATAAATCTAATAACAATTTATTGATGTAATCATTTGTTTCACCTTAAATTTACTATTTACTACCTCAACCTGTTTAATAACTCATGTTTTATTACATCTTGTCATGGTGCTTTTGTAGTTTACAACTAAGCGTATTTTACATAATTTTATTTCTACCTTCTCGTAAATTAACGTTTTATCTTGTAGTGACCTGAATCCCGAAGTATCGGCGACGGCCCACGGGTTTAACAAACATTTACTTTTACTTACAAGGGCGAATGTCACTATTTGTTTAACTAAAAATTACACGCGTAGTTCTGTTAATACGATATTATTATTAATTTTGATAGATTCGTGTATCAAACTTTCATTTTAGAAGTCTCATTAAAACTGACTAAAATTTTAAATTATGGGTCATAATAGACAACATTGACAATAAAATTACATGATTAAATAAATACATGATGGAAATAATGAAATCCCTGTCAACGACACCAGACAAAAACTATTTTTGTTGTTTTTAATCCCCATAAAACAATACATGTAAACCTCAAAAAATCACTCTGTATCATTCTACATGTATGTTACATGTGTGTATGAACGAAACAAAGCACTGAGAACAGACACCACTGCATTCCTTGTCTCTCAGCTGATGTAATAAAAATAACGTCTTTCTGGAACTACTCACACTCAATTCCAAGTATTATTTGTAGAGGATAGCGTAGGTGGCGCCACCCACATACAGTCAAAGAATGTAGCAAATATTAACCAATTATATACTGAAAGGGTAAAAACAGGAACCATTTTAACGTGACCGAAATTCTAAATTTAAATACGCGGTGCATATGATTTCACCATAAGTAGGATGTCAAAATACAGCTTGTGATCCTTTCATAAAAAAACCATGTCTCACATCTTTGCAATATGGTGACTTGCCAGAAAAATATGTATAAAATACAAAACAATGTTTATTGTACAAAACACACAAAAAAGTTTGGTGAAGTGAAGACGTAAACACTACATTTCCCTTTTGAAGTGAAGTAAATTGCAAACTTACCACCTCCATTGCAAAGTTTTTCAACAAAGTTTTTCATATCACATATTCACACCCAGAAAACACGCAAGATATTTCTCTACAAACTATATTTTTAGGTTCTACGCAGTTACCTGCAATCCAAAAACAATAGACGAGTAAGTTTGGTTGTATTATATTTTATGTATAAAGTTGATAACTCAATTTTCTGTTTCCCTTTGTAATAATTCGTAAGCAACGTATCTGTACTCAAAACCACTTTGAGTATTCGACACGCATCGAGGTTCATTCTTAAGAAATATCCGCCTTTATGTTCTGAAAATATCCTTTGAAATCGTAAATGTATTCATACCTTTAATGTTTATCTCTGCCATTTAAAATTTATTGTATTATTTTACATATTATCTCAACCACAGTCGTGGTTAATGTGGGGCATTTTGCAATTATAACTACATAATGAATAAAACACGTTTGTGTTTTATTTTTCTCTGTCATCTTCTTAATATATGTATAAAACATAAAGGTGACTTACTGACATAGTGATCTATCAATGCACAGCCTAAACCACTGGACGGATAGGGCCGTTTGGCATGCAGGTAGATGTTATGACGAAAGCATCCATCTACTAATAAAGGATTTTTGGAAATGGCACTTTTAAAGGGGTGAAATGTGCAAGTTTTCACTATTAGAAATATAAACACTAAAGAATATCATAGCAAAAACAGCTTCAAGATTCAATACTTTTTATTTTAAGACGTCTATTTTTAAGTTCTACATAGGCATCTAATCGTACCTATTTTGTCGATTTAGATTCAAGGCGTATTACACGTTCATTGATGACTATCGAGTAGCTACTTGTATTGTAATATTCCTTTAGCAATTTTTCTGAGTATGACGCCTACAGATTTTTATATCTTCTTTTTGCCTACAATTTGTACCTATCATAAGAACAATATTTCAGGAAACAAGCGTAACTATACTTTTATACAGGATAAAACTATAAAACAATTACGTGATCTTTACGTGCGGAAAAATTCGTATTAAACGAAATAATTGCACTGTCAAAATAAGATTACCCGAGGGGTAACACGATATCCGTTACATTTTTACTCCGAAGTTGACATTTATTTCGGATTTAAGGGCCTCAAAGAAATAATAGTTGAGAGATGGAATGTGATAGTGATAAAGATTATGGATTTAAGGTTTTTTTGTCAGTATGGAAGAGTTTTTTTGTTTGAAGACGAAGATGTTTTCTTTATCATTATATCTTTTGTTGAAAGAAGCATGACGTATGTATGTATTATGTAAGTAATTATTTCAAAACTGTTATTTAGGTCTGCTTCAAGAGGGCTTTAAGTGTTCGTAATTTATATATTTGTATATTGCAAGGATTTGCAGATTTTGTAATTGAAAATTAAAAAACTGTATTTTTCATGAATAATTAAATTTTTATTTTTTTGTAATTAATTTAGGTTAAATGTTCAAACTCTTTTTTAGTTAGGTGTATATTATAATGTTTATTTTTTCTTTTAATTATTAGATTAAATAAATACAATCTATTATTTATTGAATTTAGAGAGAAAACGGATAAAGATTTTCTGATAATCTTGACGCATATTTTTTAGCAAAAGCTTAACAGAATCTTAACTGGCTGTCAGGATTTAAATCCCTACAACAAAGGAAATCTTACTAAAATTTTCAGAGGCCTGTCTATCACCTCTCTGATCGAAAATGCTAATTACATTTATTTTCATGCTATATTTATTTTTTATTTGTTGGAGTTGAAATCCTGCCAATATAATGTTACATTCCTTGATATTATGAAAGCGACATTTTGTGTTTGTGTATGTGTGTGTGTATTTGTACTACTTTTTCACATTCAAACGGCTAAAACATTTGTGTGAAATTTGGTACGGAAGTAAATAAGACTCTAGATTAAAACAGAGGCTACTTTTGTATCCTCATCTAATGAAGGAACAATGGCGCTGCTATGTAGTTGTTTATAATACACATTCCACTTTACTTTTAGATTGCAATAATGCATAAGAAAGGGTTTTTGATGACGTCATAATTCACGGCTATCTATCTACTTCAAAAACAGCACCTTTGAGATTGACCCCACATCGTGTAGAAAAATAGAGTCTTCACTTTATTCATGAGAACAATATAGTGCTAGAATGCGTTCAATAAATAATGGACGTTGGAATAACAATTTGTATTTTGAGTTCGGTGAAGCTAGCGCGTCTGGATGTTACACGTGACTATTCTATCACAAAACGAATTGTATTAAATATACGAGAAGGTATTTTTGGTCGTGCTAGAGACGAGCGGGAATTCCTTATTAGCTATTTCAATAGGTATACACGTAGTATACACACGTTGTTTGATGTCAATACAGTTCTTAATGTAACATATTATACACTAGCTGGTGCGCGCGACTTCGTCCGCGTGGAATAGTTATTACCATAAAAACGATTTAGTGAGTTAACCTTAAAAGATAGACATTTACTGTTTGGGACATTTTGTTAGATCATTTTAAGAGGAATAATTCTTTCATACACATTTTTTTGATATCTTGAACCGTTTTAGCAGCGCACGCAACGGAAGCCTTCAAAGAGGAATAATTTTCCCCGTTTTTTCCACATTTTCTATTGTTTCTTCGCTCCTATTAGTTGAAGCGTGATGTTATATAGCCTAAAGCCTTCCTCGATAAATGGTCTATCCAACACAAAAATATTTTTTCAATTCGGACCAGTACTTCCTGCGATTAGCGCGTTCAAACAAACAAACAAACAAACTCTTCAGCTTTATAATATTAGTATAGATGTATACTTTTTAAAGAGGTAAATAGCTAGTGCATGTAATGAAAGCTCCGTCGTCATACAAATAATTAGTTCAGTCTTTTGTCTTTTTCGAACAATGTGGTATAAAACCACAGAGCTTTGAAGTCCATGCTTGTCGCCCTGTGCGGGGGCGATGTGGCCCGATCGTTGTTCTGTGTATAAAACCAAATTACCGATCCATTAAAAACTGTTTTAATAAGATTTATACGTAAAAAAATGTAATGTGCGTGTGATGATTATTACATCATTCAAACTGAACCTTCTTGTTTCCGAATCTTAGCTTCTCACTGCAATTTGGGTAATTATTCTAACCAAGGTAGTTCGTCTTAGCTAGCCTTGTAATTTCACAAGAACCTGAGCCGTAGTTTGGCTGGTTTAGGTTGTGTGCTAGTATTTTGATAATTCTGTACAATATTAGCTGTGCCCGTAACGTACCTAACTTGCGTTCGTATGAAAAGTAGTGAATAGAGCGTGATCTTCCTCTGAACGAAATTTTATCCAAATCAATTTAACCTTTTAAGCATTAAGGAATACAAACATATTACATACACACGCACAAACTTTGTCCTTTATAACTTTAGTAGGTGGTAAGATATGATAGCATAAAATTTTGTCAACGATTGCCATTACAAATCGGAGCGCAAGTATCTTTATTAGGTCTTATTGCTTGTAGAATTATGAACTTAGCTCTTTGTGAGATCTGATAACTTTTTAACAGCACAAGCCATGGTCTCGTCTTGGCATTTTTTACATGAAATTGTTTTAGTACTATTACTTTATCTAGATCTAAAACAAAGCTGTGAAAATTTACTTCTTTACCCAACTACTACTCACATTACTTTTTGTGTGTTGGGTCTGGGTGATGGTATGTATAAAAAATAAAAATAAATAAAATAAATAAATAAATATTTCAGGACATTTTACACACCACCATCTAGCCCCATACTAAGCTTACGCTTGTATCATGGGTACTAGATAACGGATATAATACATATATACTTTTTCTTTTGTAAATACATACTTATTATACATAGAATCGACCAGACTTAACACAAATAATTACAAATTGTAATATTCATAATTATAGGTACTTGTGCCATGTGGGAATCGAACCCGCGCCCCTAGATTAGAAGGCAGAGCCACTACCAACTAAGCTAACGGAGCAGTATAATAAGTATGTATTTACAAAAGAAAAGTATATAATTATGTATTATATCCGTTATTAAGTACCCACGACACAAGCGTTTGCTTAGTGTGGGGCTAGATGGCGCTGTGTGCAATGTCCCGGAATATTTATTATTATTTTATTCATCTTTACAGAATCACGGGTCTTACACCCGGTATTTTTAAGGTATCAGTGGGGCCGTAGCCAACACTGAGAGGCCTTTTACAATACAAGACTAAAATTAAGTACAAATATTACAGCGAGTGGATGGAAGGGTATAAAAATAACTATTTCAGACATGGTATGAATTTAGGTCATTGTGTTAAGTTGTTCATTGTCTTATTTAACTGGTCTATTGGACGAGGAACGGCACCCTCCAAATATGTCTCATTATAATTTTATTATAATCACTTTAAACAATTTTATTTACAAGACTTAAACATATTAATTAAAATAAACAATATACCGCTTTGCCTCAGCGTTTATTGTACGGACGGCAAAGCTTTGGAACACTTTACCAGAAGCTGTGTTTCCTGCGAACTACAATCCAGGGTTTTTCAAATCTAGAGTTAATAGGTATCTTCTAGGTAAACGTGTTACACCCTAGGCTGCAGCAATGCTTAACATCAGGCTGTAGTCAAACGTAAACCTATCCCACGTAAAAAAAACGTAAAATAAAATAGGAAGCAAAATAAAATAAACAAAAATTAACTGAAGAGCCCATCTCGGATCGCTCCCGGTGCAAAGGTTCACATAACGCTCGCCGCGTTTCCACGTTGAATCGCGATGGCTAACCTTTGCACAAAAAAATATCCAGAGCGGGTGTCCCTCGTCTTCTCATTAATATATTTTGTTATTATTAATAACAATGTTTCCCTCAGATCCAACAATGTTGAGCAAGAACATCGCAGTAGCAGTGGCCGTGGTGCTGGCCGTGGTGTGCCTGTCGGAGGCGCGCGAAGAGAGCCCTCACGACATGGCGGAGGCTTTACGCTTGCTGCAGGAACTAGACCGCTACTACACGCAGGCTGCTAGACCCAGGTAAGGGGGTTTAGGTATTAGATTCTTATGTAAAGCATAGTCTAATGTGTACATAAAAGTAACAAACTGTGGAACTCCTTGCCCGAATCTCTATTCCCCTTGAACTATAAATTTGTCGGTCTTCAATTCAGAGTAAACCGGTTCCCTCTAGGCAAGCGCACTAGATCGTAGACTATATCGTTGCTTAACATCAGGCAAGTTGTAGTAAAGCATGAGCCTATCTCATATAAACAAAAAGTATTATAGTAGCATTAAATGTATATAAGAAAAACATGTCATCACAAATTCAAATTCATTTATTCCAATTAGCACCGTTCACGATTTACACTAATGATAACATAGAAATAAATTTAAAAATACAAACAAACACCACAATATTGCACATTAGTCAACTATGGTCTGACTTCGTAATAAATTATAAATATGTGTAAAATTATAACTCGGCTCTTGACTTTACGTCACACGTTAGTCTGATAACTCACAAAATCAAAGTTAGTGACTCAAATCTAACTAGGAGACGAAAATTTAACTATAGTTGGGAAGAAATTTAATTATTGTGGGGTTTGAATGGACTATAAATAAGTGGAAGTAGGCATGTAAGTTAGAGATAATTAGACCCTTATGCAGATTTTCTTAATGTGTTTAATTATACTTGTGAGTGAGGAGAAAGATCTTCTATGCAAACTATTCCAAGTTTGTGTCATTAGTATAATAATATTATAAAGTATATTTAATGACCATATTTTTTTCTGTTTACATAGTTTCTGATGATTTTATTATACATAGA
The DNA here is from genome assembly GCA_964023185.1 of Macaria liturata. NCBI lineage: Eukaryota > Metazoa > Arthropoda > Insecta > Lepidoptera > Geometridae > Macaria > Macaria liturata. The sequence goes on from OZ026819.1 coordinate 2,632,468, forward strand.
TTTGTTACGTAGGTAATTGAAATTTTATAAGCAAGACAATGAGTAATTGAAATACATTTTTATCGGAAACATAAATCTAAATTAATAAAACTCAAAGGTGACTGACTGACTGATTGACTGACTGACTGGTATAGTGATCTATCAATGCACAGCGCAAACCATTCCACGGATTGGGCTGAAATTTAGAATGAAGGTAGATGATGTTATGACGTGGGCATCCGCTAAGAAAGGATTTTTGGAAATGCCACTTTGAAAGGGGTAAAATAGGGGATGCAAGTTTTACTTCTTAATGCGAGTGAAGCCGCGAGCACCCGCTAGTCAAAACATAACACAATAACGTATTATGAATAGAACTGACTGTTATAAAACAATTGACAAGCTTTGACGCATTTTTTTCTGACCTTTTTGTAAGAAGGAATAAATTGTTGTAATTTCAAACTCAGATTGAAAAACTTTTTATTGTTCAACAATATTACTTCCATACTCTCTTACATTGTTTTAGAAACTAAACACTTTTAAAGGTTTCAATGAAGTGTTTAAATATATAGTTTAAAAAAATCTGGTTTCAAATTTATCTAAATATCCACCAGAATTCGTTCAGCCGTTTCCGCATGGAAACGAAACATACACAAATATTAAAAACAAAAGTACATAACAAAAACGTAAACAAATAAAATTTTAGGTATCCAATAGATTTACAAGTTCATTGACCTCGTTTCACTTTACCATACCCTTTCTTTATAACTTTGCGTTTGAAGTGTAGACGACGCGTTATCACGATTATGCATCGGTAAGATATGAGAGATAACAGATCATAGGCTCACAGAAACCTTTTTTATTTATTATTGTATCTTTATAGAATTCTTCTGCCCCAGAAAACTCCCCTAACGAATAAATTCTGGGGTGGAGTCACGATCCTCAGTCATACAGTCAGGAAATACGACTCAAAAGAGAGAGATCTTTGTAGACATCGAAATATATACGTAGTAGTAATAACTCTATGTTTGTAGATAATGTATTATTTACACTAACACACACTGTTAGTAATTTACATAAGGTTACAAGTAAGTAACTTGTATGTTGAAGTTAAAAACTTTACCTATTTTATATACTTATAAATATTTTTACATTACACAAAAATATGTTTTAAAATTGCATGGCAATACAAAGGATGTAATGTTGTTGCTTTCCTATTGTTTGTAATCGGTATAGATTTTTTTATAAATCATCATTATATAATAAATGATAAAACCGAGTTCTCTGCATCTAAAACCAGCATGAGATTTCTGAACCAATCTGACTCACTCACTCTCATTTAACACATACGATCATGTAACACATATGTAATGTATGTCAAGACATTATTACTATAATCACTTCTTTGTGAGTCGTTTATTCCTCATGACAAAGGGTCGTGGCTCCCCCGCAGAATTAATATACATCGTGGTGGGCGCCCAGGTCCTTCCACGGAAGACACATATCCACGGATATTGTGGTCCTCAAACATGTCGGTTTCTACACGATGTTTTCCTCCACCGTTAAGCAAGTGCAAATTCACAAAATTTGAAAATACAAATCATTGGTGTATGGCCGGATTCGAACCAGGGTGCGTCTGGATGAAAAGCAGACAGTGGTACCGCTGAGCCACACTCGCTTATATAATACGCTTCACTTGATTATAATCAATCAACCCCATCATTCACGAAGAAGCCAGAAAGCCAATCATGCACCAAACAGAATACCAAAACAAGCGGTGGGCAGTAATTTGGACACCTTTATCATTTGACAAGGGAATCCTACACAGTCACCGCACCGCCGAGATAACTGGAAGGAAATTACTGGGCTTCGATGCTTAGTGCGGTTACTGCACATGTAGCTTTGTTGTTGAAGCTGTTAAGATAGGTTAGCTAAATATTATTAGAGAAAATCTATAGTGTAATATTTCTAAGTGTGTGCATTAAAAAAAAAGAAAGCAAGAGTGGCTTCGGCGAGTTCCCACCGGAGTACCCGGAGCCCTACTCCTTCTTTTTAATGAGGCTGACCACCAGGGGGGTTTTAGTGGGTAAAAATCCCACATAACCCGACTACACCCCGTTGTGGTCGGGTATCTTGCTGAAGATTTCCCCTCGAAACAAAAAAAGGCATGCTGTTGTACTTACGTATTAGCTACCTACGTCAATAATGTGCAGTTCTTTTCTATAAAATATTTGTGACTTAAATCTATGCTACTAATGTTTTTTTTTTTAATTTTAAGTATATTTACCGTGACTTGTTAATTTGCCACTTAATAGTCGACAAGGAGATTTTCCGTCTCGAAATATTTTAATTGATGTGTTTATAGAAGTAAAGCGTATATTTCTATTTTTAAGGACATTTGTTCATTGAATATTATTTTGTTGGTGAAAAACATATTATTCTTTTTAATTGTATGTATTACTTGTTTATAAGTTATATCGTATGCAAAACAGTACACACGAAAGTCATGGGAAAACAAAGGTGACCCTATGAGTCCCATTTCCGATTATAATCATGTATTCTAAGTGGGATGTCACTAATCTCCGACCACCTATATCGTAGTGGATGTCAAGTGGGATCGGTTTGGGGATATATTAAACACAACAATGGGATATATTATACACATATATGTACCTATGTGAAACATATATTAAACATTTTCTGTCTATGCAACCTTAGCTAACCGTATACATATGTATAATCCTACGATATCATAAAGATAACGTGACATTGTAGGTCCCGGCTAGTTAGTACGGCAATCGTAAAGCCATTTCAGAGGCCCTTAGGGCGGCTTGATCAACTCTCGACACTAGAGTTGGTCACTCTCATTCGATAAGAAGGTAAAGATGAAAGTTCGTGCGTTTTCACTTCTCATTCAAACGGCTGAACGGATTTGGATAAAATAAACACAAAGCTACTATTTATTCCACATCAATGCGGGTAAAACAATGGGGTGACACTAGTTCATAAAATAAAACACATTAAGCTCCGTGTGCGTTGGCTTTTACAAAGGTAGCGAAGGTCTTCAACATGTCTTTACGAAGCCTTTGTGATACATCGATTGTGTACCTACATTGTAGACGCATTGTCTGTGTATGGGAAGATTAGTCAAAGGTGCAAATTGACTGGAAGTCCAGGCATTTCTGGCTCGATTTATAGGATAGGGTTTACTTTATATATTTGACGTAAACGAGTTTGTTCTATAATAAAAAAACGTCAAATAGAGATGGAAAAGCCTTATTTGAAGATTGACTTGTCGACTGCCTGAACATGAGTCTTTACAAAATAAAAATATTCTGTTACAAATTCTGATACCATAGTCATCAAAACTTAAGCTTTAAAAGCATGTTCTTTCTTTTCTTTAGGGTAAAAAAAGTGTAGTGACACTGGGATATTGTATAGATTAAAAAAAATGATTTTGTTGTATAATAAATTAGGAAAGCTCAAACTTAGCTTACACTTACTAAAGTAACTTGAAAGAAGTCAGCGGTAAGAATACCAAGTAAGAACTCCGATATAAAACTGTTTTTACGTCAGGTCGCTTTAATAGCCTAACTTCCGACTCAGTTCTGATCACAGCTAGAAAGTCAATACAAAGAAAATAGGACACATTTAGAACCTATACTATACAGCAATACCTAACTGGCTAAGACTAAGAAGGTACGAAGAAGGTACAAAAAGAAGGCATCTAATTATGTTTGTCATCATTCCCTCATATTATATTATCTGTTTTTTATCATAAAAAACATATATCATGGAGTACTTATAGGATCTCATTAACATCAAAATCCAAAGAAATAACTACGTATCAAAGTAATAAAAACAATAGAAAGACATTGATAACAACACATTTTTTCACAATAGCAATTTATTTGGTCGTCCCGGAAAAAATAGCAAATAGATTTACGTCAGAAAATGGACAAACGAATTGATTTCAATGATCTGTCTTGTAATAAAGCTCATATCAGAGACAAGTATAAAGCTGACAGATAACATTTAATTAATTTGAAGAATCAATCTATTAAATAAATGAATCCCTCCTTCAATCGGCTGCCTCATTTTTATTATTATTACTGTGGGTCGCACTCGCCCACTGGTCTAAATCATTAGTGTAGTTTTTTCGGCAGATAATTGTGGTGGGCGCCGAGATCCTCCACGGATGACACATATGTCCTCCGATACATACGAAACTAATAAGATATCAAAATAAACGGACTTAAAATGATTGGTGGAAGCAGTGGCGTAGCGTGCCTTGTCGGGGCCCCGTATAAAAATTTTTTTGGAGGCCCTTATATGGAGGTAAAGATTTTTCCGAGTAATTGTTAAAAAATAAATACGAATGCTTTGATACTAAACTAAAAAGAGTTATATATAAATAAATAACGTTACTAAGGGTCACAGTTAGAGAATGTTCAGTTCAGACGCACACAGATTCTACGCGGATTGTGCTCGTACCTATTAGTAGATACAAAATCACCTGCAGCCCGTCCGTGCATTACTATACACCTGCGTGCTATTTAAACGCAGCGCGTAGTGTAGTGGCCATACAAAACGAGAACCCGAAAGCGAGTCTGCACATCTGAAGTTCCCAACACGCAATTAACGATACGATACGGACTGATAAACAAACAACAAAACAAATCGATCCTATAGATAAGTTAAAATTTTGTTTTTTTTTAATCAAGGCACGGAACCCTAAAAACAGTATAATTGTGAAAATTGAGAGGGGAGACAACTTTTTGTGACGGACAGATGGACAGACCGAAATTAAAAGATTTCCTTGTTTATCACTACGGGCCCCTAATAAATGGGTTGGGTAGTAGTGTAGTACTTACCTTTCCAATCTAAATCACTCACAGTATCTTGTCTCTGAAAAAATGAAGAAATTTTGGGCACTTTTTTTATAACCTCGTCCCTTTTCTGTTTAATTTTTCTTTTCTCAGCGCCGCTGGGATAATCTCTTTTCCTTTCACTCATTTCTTTTACAAATCGTTACTAATACTGGTAAACCAGAAGAACAATATTGTTTGTACTGAATTACAATGTAATGCACATTTATATAAAGCGCGTAAATAAACAGTGCACTGCACTCCGTGGTTTAACATCCAATGCAAAGTACAACAACGTACACGTACATCGCGATATCGATGAAGGATTCCCGGGGATTCCCCGCTGAGTTGAAGATGAAGTAAGTAATACGGGGAAGTCCCGCAGCCCGCCATAACGATGTAGTGGTGCCAACTTTTGAACGCACGCTTAAGGCGGGAAAAAAAGGAATTGCTTTATAGAATTTTGTCATTTGTAAAATAAAATAAATTAGAAAGTTTTTATTCTTTTTCCTTACACACTTTGGGGGCCCCCGTAGCCCGGGGGCCCCGTATAATTGATACGGCAAATACGGCGGTAGCTACGCCCCTGGGTGGAAGGATACTGATGAGAAGATTTATGCCAATAAATATGTAGGAAACGAGATCAAAGTAATCCTTGCCCATTATTTATTACAATCAATTAACGACAACGTTTATTATTAAGGGATCTAATTAGGGGATAAACGAGATACTACAATAAATCCAACACCTTGGCAATGAATTAACTTGTTTTGTCTGATATTATTGTTCTCATGCAAATAAATTACAAGTATTCGTTGTTTGTACCTATTCATTTGTTTTCGTGAATCATTTATTTTGAGAGGTTTCATTATAAAACTTTAAGATCGGGTTAGTTGTTTCTTTTGGCCACGATTTAAATTACATGACTTTGACCTGATTGGACAGAATACCGATATAACATAGAGCAACTGTCATCAGACCTAAGTAATCCCAAAAGGATAACCAATAGGTATTCGGTTCTTGTAAGACCGGGAGTTGGATTTCTGTTTCGGGGGCTGAAGACTTCCCAATAACTATTGTCTGATCAACAATACAAATGATACTATTACATATTATAAATACAAATAAATGTTTGTCAAAATTGTATGTGAAATAATACCAAATGCTTGTATAAAATTCACTTCAAAGCGCGATTAATAGCATAGCCGGCAGTTATAAAAACCTTGCTCAAACGTGACACCCGTTTCGCTTTGTTACTCTTAAATGCGGTCCAAGTTATACGCAGCTAGCTTTTGCCCGCGGCTTTGCACGCGTTTTTAGATGTACAAACCTTCCTCTTTTCATTTTATTTATTAAAACTATTATTATTGTTTTAAAGATCTAAGCATACATATATACATGGGGACAGACGCGGAAAGCGACTCTGCTTTATTCTATAGAGGTTACAAGGAAAACTATTTTTGTAGTTACTAGCTGTGCAAAAATAGTTATGTGTTAATCCAGGGTCTAATTTACATTAATACTTCATCTTCATCAAAATCAGTTCTGCCTTTAGAACGTGAAAAAGTAAAAAACATACAATCTCTTAATAAATTTACAATGTATTATTAAAATAACAATTTATTTTGTCGATGTCGGCGGCTTTGGTTGCTTTACCTAAGTCGGTTTAAAATGTAACCTACTTCACTTTTAGGACCTTATACCTTAAAATAATGAATGTTCGCATTTAAATTAATATACCGTATATTTTTAAAAATAATTAAATTTCAAAGGAAATATTCAAACATTCTGAAGTCTAAAAACCACAGAACAATGATGGGTTTACTAACTGTTTGAAAAGTCTGAATATAATATCATAAAATTTATCCATGTGGTTTAGTTTAGAAACTAATTAGTCTAGTTAGTTTGAAACTTTCTATGAACTGATAAATTTTAGTCACCATGAATTTATCATACATATTGAATTCAGTCTATTAGTACCTTTGAGTTGCCTATACACTTAAGTTACATATTTCGTCACTTAACTCTTTCACCGGGTACCGAGCAAGATTATACACTTTCGCACTGCACAAGCATTCAAAGGCTTTAGAACTTCGTGCATAAAAATAAAATATTCTTGAACTCCATGCTGTAAAGAGATTTAAATGGGGAGCTATGAATAATTGGTACCAAAGAAACGTAGCTGAGCCAAAAAAAACCTTGAAATGATCAACCGCAGCCACTGCGGTTGAGTAGGTAGGCAGCGCGTAATCCTAAAACATCCATCTGCGACCACGCATTCGGTAGCATTCAGCTAATTCGGCTTTCGTAACCAATCAAAGCAAGCTCTATGTGTGAGTGTGTGTGGAAAAGAGATGATATAAAATAAATAAATATTCCAGGACATAGCACACAGCGCCATCTAGCCCCACACTAAGCAAACGCTTGTGTCGTGGGTACTAGATAACGGATATAATACTTATATACTTTTATTTTGTAAATACATACTTATTATACATACAAACGACCAGACTCAACACAAGTAATTATACACTTTCAAATTCATAAACACTTGTGTCAAGCGGGAATCGATCCCACAACCCATAGATTAGAAGGCAGAGCCACTACCAACTAAGCTAACGGGCCAGTCTAAAATAAAGCCTTTTCGACGCGACATTTGTTACAAGTTACAATTCTATAATATCATACAATATTAGTCTAAAGGGAGATACTTCTCTGTAAAAAGGTATTGCAAAAAGTTATATTTCTATTAGAGCGACGAGTTTTACGTTGTCAGTAAACGAGGAAAGGTCCTATTAAGTTTATCTTCAAAAATGCTTTAGCTAAATTGTTTTTTGACTTTTTATAAGTTGTCAAGAACAGGCGCTTTTAAAATGATCTCTTGGGATGCGTATTATACTGTGTAATTTTTAAGCTAGGAAATTATTTATCAAATAATATGCATAGCTTGAATTTTTTTTCTGTACAACATATAACTTTATTAATAAATGGACTGAACGTACTGAATATTGTACGAACACTTGATGCGCTTGTATGTAGTTATATTTACGAGTATCTGTCTGAGAACCGTTGGCCTAAGGAAACATTTCCATTGCGTAGGTGTGTAGTTAATTGAACTAAGTTTTATCTCTACTCGTATCTACCTACCTATACGTAGATATACTACATACTTGTGTTTTATTATTTTACAAGCCAATATTGTGACATTTGATAACCATGTCACCAAAAGAGACGCCCGCACAAACTACACTGTGACACATGCTACAAATACGTAGAAGAAAATGCGTAGTTTTATATGAACTATAATTTAAAATAAATATCAAGATATTTCTTTTGCTTGTTATCTTCGGAATCATCTACAAATGTAGAAGTAGAAAAAACGGTAAAAATATCTAACGTGTTTAGAGACTCTTTCAAGTAATCCTATTTGCTTGTTTAGTTTTCACACATAATTGGATAATCAAAACGTGTTAGAAAAGTTCTCCTGGAGGGTCCTTCTCCATTAAATGATTAGCTTAGCCGGTATCAAAATTGACGACTTATAACGTAATTTCAGTCAGTTTTTCATAGACAACCTTACTGCTAATGCTCCTAATATATGAGACGTCTTGTCAATATGTATTTTACACTAGCACATGGCAATGGATTAATGGCAAATGAATCGCGCGCGTAAAATTAATTTCACTTTAATTGATTTGATATAAATATGTGTGCCATTTTCACCACTACGAATAAATATATTTGGACCTGTTACACAGCGTCATTTCTAGTCTCATACCAAAGTTGTATTCTATAAAGGTACCAGAGAACATAATAATGTATACTCTCTATAATACATACTTATTTTACGTCAACACAAGTAAATGACAATTGTTTTTTTTTACATTATGCGTGGTTCGAACACGCAACCTTTCGATCTACTGATCTAATAGCTACGATACCAAATGATTTGAAAGCCAGTATATGAGACATCTACTCGTTATGATGTCATTGAAATTATCAGTAAGTAAGTAAGTTAAGTACATTTGCGTGATACAATGTTAAGTGTGTTTACTCAAAGATGGCGCTTGAGTGGCCGTAAACAACTTTATTGTGCTGTGAAAACAAGCCTGATGGATTGGATGCGAATTAAGCTCATTTTATGTTGAGCACGGTAAAAAAACGTCGAAGAATTTATACCCGATGTAGGTTTAAAGTTCGATTTTTGTAGTAGGTAGTTAGTAGAAGCCATCGTATTCAGGTTTGGTTATATTATTTTCAAAATAAATATGACACATACCTAGTATTAAGTTTTAGTACTTAGTAGATAGATTTTAAATGACCAAGTATCCTAAAAAGCTTCTAACATAAACAATCTAAGGTCACAGTATGAACAGAATGTCATCCTATTTTGGATAAACGCAAAAAACTCGCCACTTTTTATACGTTTTAACCCAACAGTATTGTATTTCGTCGCCTGAAATTCAAACTGCAGAGTGTCACTCTCTTCTATTTCAAACTATTTTGTTAGTGTCATGTGAAAAAACCCCTTTTTATGCTACACAATATCCTTTGTAATACAAACCTTTGACTATAGTGAAATTTGTAAATACAGTCCGTTTTAAAAGTTTACAATATTCTGATAGAACTCGTCGGGGGTAGTTAATTTAATGATTCAGACACAAAATGTTGTTCTATTTATCTAAAGGACGGTAAATTAAAACAAATTAAATGTGTTTTAGTTTTATTTTATTATGATTTAGTGTACTCAAACTTCTGCTAGATATTACCATCTCATTTACACGATATGTTCTCTTGAGTTTATTAGTAAGAGCTTATAGCAAGTTTAAAATAACACATTAATAAGTGCATAGCCCTTTCCTAATTATATAATTTTATTGTATTTATAACGATAATTTTATCTAAGTATTCTTCAGTATTAAAAAAGTGAGTGCGGCTCAGCGGTTCCAGTGTCTGCTTTTCATCCAGACGCACCTTGGTTCTAATCCGGCCCTACACCAATGACTTGTATTTTCAAGTTATGTGTGGATTTGCACTCGCTTAGCGGTGAAGGAAAACATCGTGAGGAAACTGACATGTTAGAGGACCACAATATCCGAGGACATGTGTCTTCCGTGGAAGGACCTGGGCGCCCACCACGATGTATCTGCCCAATAAAACTCCCCTGACGAATTAATTCTGTGGGGGAGTCACGACCCTCAGTCATGAGGAAATATGACGAGAGAGAGAGAGAGAGCGATAAGCAAGTTTTAATAATAGATTCAAATCAAATGAGCTTCAATAAACTAACAACATTATCAGCAAATACATTACATAAATATCAGCAAAGTTTTCTATAAATAGCTTAACACCTACGCAAACGCAGAAGGTAAAACAATTTCTAAAACCAAAAGCCGTTAAGACCACATACGACGGTTCGATGCGTCGTATAATGAGATATGTATGTGAAGTGGGGGCCTAATTAGAGTGCCCATTCATGTGTTATTAAGCCATTATCACTGTAACGCCGTGATACCTTATCACTTCATGCAATCGAGTTTGAAAAACCTGGGTTAGATTAGAGAAGTGATGTCATCCAAGCTTTTTCATGTCTATATTCAGTTACGATAAAAACGATATAACTAATGATTGTTGACACATTGACACTTTGGCCATTAATTTTTATTAATAACTGTCAGTTTTTGAGTGTTTGTTGAGTCGATGAATTCCCTTTAGGGATGAAAATTATTTCAAATAGATACTTAAGGTTAGGAAGTTTTAGGTATAAATTATAATCTATTGTGGGCTTACTTATACATTATGATTTTATCGTGTAATGAGGATGTAAAAGGTTTGATAAAATTATATGTAGGTTCAATCCCCAGAGAATACTGTCCGATTATGCTGTTTTACTAACTGTTAAAAGTATCGTTGTCAGTTCCCTGAATTTGGTATTATCTAGATAATTGTTGTATATTGTAAATTTGGTCTACTACAAATAATATTCATCAAATATAATAATCACAAAAAAACCACTCAAAAAACATACAAAGAATAGTTACATTGATATGACAAATGTAGTGAACATCAATTTCATTTAGCAATCTCATTTCTCCAAAACTCTACACCACTATTCTATTTCCAAACCTAACCGTCACAATCAAATAAAACCTCTTCTAACGCATGTTCCATTTTCAAAACGTCACATACAAATAGAAATTCTTCCAACACATTTGTTCCATTTCCAAAACTGACCGTCACATACAAATAAAACCTCTTCTGACACTTATTTCATCCCGTCACATACTAGTGATGTGACATGCTACATCGATATCGCTATATTGGCAGGATTGACCGTCGCGACGCATCCGATGACCGAGTGGACCCAGAATTGTTAGACCGGGCCGTCCGGCTTCTACAGCTACAGAAATTAGACAGCTTTTACTCCTACCACACGCGACCAAGGTACGATCGGTGTTGCCTGTCGCACGATGCACGTCGTATTGTCTTGCATGATTCGTAACAACATGTCCTAGCCTTAATTGATGTCGGTATTACCGGTTATGTACCGTTATGTACTGGTTTAAAGGCGAATGTGTACCGGTTTTTTAGGCTGGTTCATTTGGTCTCAGATCACAATGAGGATTTGCGACGAGAGAATTAATTTATCTTTTACTAAGCGCGTTCTTGTTAATTCAATTTGAAGCGTCTATAAGATAATTTGCGTAGTGACTGAACCAATGTTGAGCAACCGACCAATGCATTTAGTCTTTAGATGGGTGAATAAAAAGTAGCGTTCACATCGTGATAAACAGAAGCGGTCACAGTCTGTTCTTGGATTGGCGACTAGAAGTGAATTCATGAATAACACTTTCATAAAATTATTTATCCTTATGTACCCGATATAGAACAACCTACGCTCACGCTGAAGCTAAATTTAGACTGAATGTAACTTACGTAGATCATACGATAAAAATAGTATAATAAGACGTGTAGGGAGTTAAAAAGCAGTTGAACAATTGATGAATAAAACCGGAACGTCGTTAGTTGGTTGCATGATTTAGAACACATGTGCGTTAATTTATGATATAAAAAAAACGACCGAAAAATAAACAAAATCTTCGTTTAATTTTAATCTACCTAATTAATATATTTTGTAGCAGTGTCAATTTGTTTTCTGTGGGTGCATAATTGTATGTTATAAAAATTGTTGAGTAAACCATTTCTATATATTTCTTGTCCTTAAATATGATTTTGTCTTTAATGGTTGCATGCCTTTGTCTTGATTTCTTAAATCTATCGATTATGAAATAAAATACAAGAAGAAACTGTATAATTTAAGCAGTGAATGTTACCATTGCAACTTTTCACCGATCATAACATTATGATTGAAGCTACAATAAAAAAACACTATCAGTTTGAAAATATCTGTAACATAATTATTCTGAAATGAAGATTCATAGACGAAAATAATTTATTCATAAAATAATATTGAAGATCGAAGTGGTCCGCATTAGGAGCTTCACAGTAAACAAAACAAACCTAATAAGGTAAAAACTAGCGTGCTAAATGTAAAATATTATTTAAGATCTGTACTATACCTAGTTTTCGGACAATAAATACATTCATTCATTCATTCATTCATTCATTCATTCATTCATTCATTCAGTTTTTGTGGTTTTGACGATAATAATTATCATTTAAACCACTGCATATATGGCAGCAACCGCTAACTGCAATTATGTATGCTAGGTAAGATTTCTTATGTATTGCGGTTATCTCGGCCATGTTAGCAGGGCTAGCTTTATCTATGATGCAAGAACTCTGATGTTGGGTACATACCTTAGGGGGCGCCGAAACCTATCGCAAGAGAAAATTGTAAACCATCAAATTATTTATGCGCGAAAGAATTGGCGGGCTAGAGGCTTACACCCCCTGTGAATATTTTTGTAAAGTAAAGTAGTATTTATTGAAAACTGTACAGTATGATTGTGTTTTAATGTCTTCAATTGTCACAACAGTTTTGCTTTACCGAATATTCAATAATAAAACAATATTGTTTTTAGAATGAGAATTGACAGCAGAGTAATGTGGGAGAAAATTATGTGTCACAGTTAAAAGCTATTGATGACAATATACTGGTATTAGATAAGGATGATTTTAATACCACATATTTAAATAAACAAAAACAATATTAATTTTTGACTGCAGTTAAGAAATGTGTTTTCTATTGTTTCAGGTTTGGCAAACGCTCCGACTCTTTCACGAACTGGGCTAAAGATGTGGAGGTAAGATTTCTCTTTAAGACGGGGTGCTATGTGAATTCGACATTTCATACAGATCAAATAAAATAGAAGTATATAAGATAGAGCTACATTTTTTCAGTTTATGTAATTTTGATTCAGTGTTAAGACAATAAAAAACGCCAAAACACGATTACGTATACTTCGCTCGATAGTTTTATTTTTTGAAAAATAGTTGTTTTGAAATATTGTTCACTTCTTTTTCCAAAAGTTTAGAAAGAAATTTAAACCAATTTAATTAAGTATATCTAAAAAGTAATGTTATTATTTAGAGGAGTAGAAAACCATAAGTAGAACATTCTGAATTGCTGATTTTATATGAATTTATTTCGTCTAAAACGTCTGCAAAACTGCTCAAATTGTGCAAAATTGTTTGCGTGTGGACAAGACTCGTCGGCCGGAGCTATGCGCGCGATGCTCGCCCTTGCTTTCATGTTAATACGGCGTGGAATTGCATGCGAAAAAGCAACTGTAGGCGTTTTTCCAAGCGCAAAGCGTTTTCGGGTGATATATCGTGGCCCTCTCTTGAGTCGTATTACCTCGTGACTGAGGATTGTGACTCCCCCTAGGGAAGTTCTCTTGGGCAAATACATAGTGGTGGGCGCCCAGGTCCTTCCACGGAAGACAATGTCCCCAGATATTGTGGTCCTCAGACATGTCGATTTCCTCACGATGTTTTCCTTCTCCGTTAAGAGAGTGCAAATCCAAGCATAACTTGAAAATACAAATAAAAATACAGATTAACTTCTTAACTTAAACTAAATACAAACTAGGAACTAAAACCTAGGAAACTTATAAAATAAAGAAAATAAAAAGTAAACTATAAATTCATTTGTTTATTTTATTACAATAAATGCACTCCAAATTTGTCTTTATTAGCAAAAAAGTTTATAAATTTTATCACTTAATGTTTGTAAACAGCATAGCCTGCCCTCCACAACACAGGTTATCCTAGTGTGGAGTGCAGTGAGCATATTGTTATAGTTCATAAGTGTTTCACTAAAATAAATTATTTGATTTTGAATCGTTTATGGTGGTTGCATTTTAGTATGCTTTATTCGCGTTGTAACGCTCTGTATGACTATCGCCATCATTTATCATTTCTTAACTAAGTAGCTACTAAAATTAAATTAATAACTGAATACTTTATTTAATTTCCTGTGTAATGCCGACACCGTTGCCTAAAAGTTATTTTAATTCGTATTTCAACTGAATTATTTGATGCCCTAATTGCAAAATTATTCGTGTATATTATAACGGCAAGTTACTTGAAATTAAAACTTTTACACAACAGATTAATTTAAAATTAAATTTGTCTTAAATTTGACAAGAATTAAGGCTAAGAATTTGTTAGGAAATAATTTATTTAACAGTTATAATTAAAGGCTTAAACGATTATTCATTATAATTAAAGTATTAATTTGCTGTCCAGTGAAGGATTGATGATTGTAAAGGAATTAAGCCTGATTAAGGATATAATCTATGGCTTTACAGTTTTCTTCTTGATTTTGTTAAAAGACGGCTTGTAATAATTATCAATTTAATGCGATTTACGCGGAGTGAAATCCTCTCTCTCTCTTGAGTCGTTTTTCTCTTGGGCAGAAATATCGTGGTGGGCGCCCAGATCCTTTCACGGAAGACATATGTATGTAAGTCCTCGAATATTGTGGTCCTCAAACGTGTCGATTTACTCACGATGTTTTCCTTCACTGTCAAACGAGTTCAAATCCACATATAACTTGAAAATACAAGTCATTGGTGTAGGGTCGGATTCGAACCTGGGTGCGTCTGGATGAAAAGCAGATACTAGAACCGCTGAGCCACACTCGCTTTTGAAATCCTCATATCATTATGCACACAAAAACGACATTCACAACCTAATTGATTTAGTCATTCATAGTCACATGAAAATTAACTGGTACAATAGATGGATAGCTATCTCGAATTAACGCTCCATGCGATAAAGCCGCCCAATGAACCTAAGTTAAGTATATTTACCTTGATTTGAATTTATTTTTTTCTCTATTGATTGTGTCTGATGTATTATAAAATTGTATTGTACTTAACTTTTTCGGTAATTATTTTTTTGGATGTACATCTTATGTATTACTATTTAAATTTATAGGTAGGTACATATATCAGTTTGTCTCTAAGTAGGCTCTGTATTGGCTTGCAAGCTCCATAAATATTTAATGTCCTTCAAGATGCAATATTGACTGGAATACGTTTTGATACCGTTATAAAGCTTCACAATAACCGGTCTTCTATGGGCAATATCTGCAAAATGCACATTTCATGAATATTATAAGATGTGTAATAGAATTTATACAATATGGCTGGAGTTGTATCATCCTAGCTAAAGCCTAATATAATAGCTTTGGTTTGATATTTTATTTTAAAGTATGCATTCGTGTATTTTTTTTTATCTTTGGTAGTACTTAACAGAATTTTAGCTAACCTTTACCTTGATCATGAAATAATGTAATTAAATAATTAGATTTATATTCATAATCCTCTTCTTGCACTTTCTCGTTGTGTTTATCTACATAATCAATGGTTTATCCAGCGCTCTACAATTGATTAATGCAACTTTAAATGACAATCATGAATATAACTAAACACTTATTTAATATCATATTTTTCTGGTAAATTTCCACTTCCATCTACACAAAGCATGTCAAAAGTTAAGTCAAAGCCTTTGCTTCTTGTTCTTTGGCGAAACATCGGTCAACTATTTCTAGGGTTACCCCACTTGTACAGTTATCAAATAGTTATACAAGCTGTTGCTTATTGTAAGGGGATTGTTTGCTTTCGTAGTATTGTTTGTGATACTACGTCGTGAATTAAACTTTATTTTTAGAATAATAAAATATAAAAACATGGGAAGAAAAACTAAACATACTACTTCTTACTACTACAAAAAAGGGGCACTTAGAAAATCTTTAGAAAAGCCTAAAGATAATCTAAGTGCTCCAGCCCACTGCCAGAGGGCAGCGTGCCCAGCATACTGGCCGCATTACCACGCAGGATGGCAATGCTGATACGTCTTGAATTCACTCCCATTTTTTAAAATATTCCATAACTAGTGGACGCCCACGGCTTCACATTATTTCAGGATAAAAAGTAGCCTATGACACTTTTAAGATCTCATACTACCCACATACCAGAAATCATGATGATCCGTTCAGCCGTTTTTGTACGATGAGCGTTTAAATAAACAGACAAACAGAAACAAACAAAAAATCTAGAAACTGTTGGAACATGTTCTGCTATCAATTTGAAGTATCTCCAAACATTTTTTTCAAATATCTACTTTGTTCGGACTTTCAATCCTCTTTGACTTCTCGTATATGTATAGTTTTAAAATATATTACAACACTTCAAAACACAGTCTTACACTTTTACTGCTATGTGCACGTGTAGGTAATTTAGAAAACTTTTATTTGTAATACCTACTAGTAAATAATAAAAGTAGTAAAGTAATGTAAGGTACTTAGTACTTACATATATAACTTATAATCATATTGTAAGAGTTATTTGATAATAGCTGCTAAATTTACTATAGGATGAGCAAAACAGCTTGTGAACCTAACCTTCATAATAATATAATTTAACTTAAAATAAAGTCACTGCAATGTTTTTATTTGACAACATTTGATTTCCCACTTCATAATCCATATGAAATAGTCTTTGACGTTCAATCCTGTGGACCAGAAAAAGCGCGTATACCCGAAAGGGACGACGACAAATGACGTAGAATCTCAGGGCTGCCAGAGTCATAAAAATTCCCCTACTTTTGTTCATACTTACACACATACACACACGTATAAAAGTTGTACGTAATCATTATTATCACCTGAAAAAGGGACTCATATAAAAATGGCACACACAGTATGTCGATAAAATTTTAAGCAGGAATAAATTATACTAAGTAGGATTTGTAAACAAAATAACTATATGTATATTTATTTCAAGGAAAACTATTTACATTGAAAAAACAAAGAATAAAGTAATAACCAACTACTTAAATAATTTGTTAATATTTTTTCTGGTTTAAAGTAAGAATATTAAAAAAAACTACTTAAACATATCTACAAATTTACAAAACGTCTTAACTAAAACTGTACATGAATATTACAAATAACAGAAATTTTCCTTTGGAATATCTAAATTCATGTACTTCATTTTTAACTTTTATTTTTGTATTTTTCTTAACAATTTTTTTTGTTATTTAAATTCAGATTACGTTGTTTTTCATTACAATTCAGAGTACTTTATTTATGGAACTCTGGAAAAAATATGTATATGTCACCGAAAAATAACAAGATCCGTACGTTTATAAATTTCCTAGGAAAATGATAAACTTTCGTAAGATTCTAAACGGGATATAAATTGTATAATTTTACGCTCATGTTTTCGCTAATTTATGAATTTACGACATCTCGTGGTAAATTTATAAACTAACGGATATCCACCCGTAAGATTCTAAACGGGTTGACCAATCACAAAAGAGATTTTAATTTTACGCTTCTTTAGAATACGGAAAATAACACACTGCGCTCTAATTGGCCGATGTCGACAGTGACCATGTTTGTGTTCATAGACTTAGAAACAATCAGAATTGCCAAAATTTTTACTTTAAAACTAGGTAGGTAATGTAATACAGGGTTACTTTTTTATTTCTTATGCTAATGCCCCCTACTTCACTCAACCAAAATAAAACATCATAAATCGTATTCTACGATATTAAAGTGATTTATTAAAAACTAAAAAACAAACATAAAATAAAAAACCGGCCTTCTGCCAAATTAAAATAAAATTAATAAGGAAATTGAAACTTAAAAGTTTATGTAAGTACACCTACTACAAGATTATCGATCCTCTGCTTATTGCAACATGTCAAAGATTTATGGCACCTCGAATTACTCAAAATATTAGCCTTTTTACAATTGCACTTATTAGATAAACATTGTCCCTTCAAGTTTTTTTGCAGTTGCATTTCTTCATTCTTTACCCACGCCCATCAAATGTAGAAGACATCGCAGATATTGTTCTTAATGGTAACTTATAAAATATAGCACATAAAAAATTAAATTCATCGTCGAATAATCGAACCTCTGGTAAATCATCAGTCAAAATTTGGGGTTGTAAGGACAGCGTTTCGAGGCAACCAGTCATTAATCAAAAATCAAAATCAAAATAATTTATTAAGCCAAAAGATAGTGCGTACAAAATTTTTTCTTAGTGTCTAGATGTTTACTTACTACTTCAGTTTTGTACATGAGTTTGTGACCGTGCCACGCGCTAGGTCCCTCAGTGGGCCTGTATGACTCCAAAAGAAGTGCCTTCTTTTAGAACTTTGACTAACACAGTAGCACCAACATCAATATTTTTAAATTCAAGTGCGAGTCCTTCCTTTCTCTGAGGATGTTTGCTTCGGTTGCGCACAAGTTACATATCAACTGCGAACCATATCCTTCGTCATTGTTTTCGGTTGTCCCTCCACAGATTATGTGTGTGATACGTTTACATTTAATACACGTATGGGCCCCTGATGATTCATTGTTATATGTGCATATGTGACAAAACAATGTATCTGATTCGCCTACTTTTTGAGGATTCTCGATTTTGGGTGCAATCACATCAAAGTCGTGTAAAGTTTGTCTGTGGGCCGATGTCCCAAAACTTTAGCTTTGTTAAAACCTTCTATCATTTTGATGATATTTTAAATTTTTCCGTCTGTCCATTCCGACTTCTTGCTATTTTTGTCATGGCTACTATAAAACTTTCGTAGCTCTGTGGTAAATTTCACTTCGTCAACAAATTGTGTGATATTTACCGGACTATTTTCAAAATTTTGGCTGTCCGCAGCTTTTAGGTAACTCATTATGGGCCTAGTTTAATAACCTTAGCGAAATAAAACTATTTTCAAAGTTCCAACACTAAAAAAATTCAAAACTTTAGAAAAACGCACGAGCAAACGATTTGTTTACGTTCCGTGGCGAACAAGAACGGTGAAGTGAAGAAGGTCAAGAAGGTGGCGAGGAAGGAGAAGAAACACGTGACTTATTCAACCAATCAGAGCGTACATGACGTTTGGTTATTCCTTGCTTATTATTTTACGCGTGAGTTTGGTAAGTTTATCAATTGACGAAAATGTGGGCGTAAAATAATACAATTTATCTCTCGTTTAGAATCTTACGAAGGTTTATAAATTTACTAGGAAATTTATAAACTTACGAATCTTGTTATTTTTCGGTGACATATATAGTGATTTTCCGCTGCGACTGCTCCATAACCGACTTCAAACAACAAACTTGATGGTTTTTTGGTGTGTTCCTTCATATACTACCGCCACACCTCTCCTCCTAACCAAAGTGGCCTCCGTGGCTCTTACCAACACCGTACCTTGTGTCTTCAAGTTTTGTAGTTCTCCTTCGGCAAGATATTCTCGTCGACACGGGTTTCGCCTCTCCACGTGGCATCCTCAGGACGTGTTGAAAAATCGGAAATCCATCGGAAATCTATATAAATAAAAATAAATATATATGTGGTATATAATTAAAAAATCTAAATGTTTTTTTTGTCATTATTGTAGTGCTTCTTTGCAGAGTGATATGCCTATATTTTGCTATGCCTATTTCGACTCAAATCATCTTTATAAAAAAATATTTTGCCTTAATTTCTTGGGTAAATTGCCAAAACGAAACTGGTATCACCAAAAACCGTTTAACCCGATCAAATTCAAAATACTGCAAAATGACAACTATGTTTGACAAACGCTTTGCGAGTAAAACAGTTTACTATACTTTAAATTTAGCCGAGTAATCTCATAAAAACAATTTATGTTTTTAGTCTTATTTTACTATTTATAATCCATATAAATAGCGTTTCAATAAAGCAGGGCTCTCATTGCTCCTAAATTAGTCATAATCAAGTCACATTGTCGTAAAAGTATCGTACTTACGTATGAAAGGATATATTTTCATCTTTCCGTTCACTACGGCTCTTACAGCCTTTTACATAGCAAATCACCATGTTCTATGAAATTTTCTTCAATAATTCACTATGTAAATCAAGTTTTTTCACACTTAGCACTCGTAATCACCATATAAAAGCAAAAATATTTTTCACGCAACTGCCATGTTGGGCGCTACCGAGTAATGACCAACGAAACAAAAAGTGAAATTTAGACAAAGACAAAATCCGATTCCTGTCTCTTTCGCTCTTAGGTTTTCTTGATATAGTTGTCCCACTCGCTCATTACTTGTCAACTCCGCTGATTGATGCTCGAGGGAAATAGTAAACGAACATAAAATGTCAAAATAATGATATACCTACGTGTTATCTATTTTGTTTTTCAGTGATAATATTTTTATTATAAAGAAACGTATTTAACAGTGTAGACTTCTTTGGGATGTTCGCTATTCTAGTTCACAAAGTTTTTGTGTTTCGTTTAGTATAATTGTATATAGGTACCTACACACAATAATTCCGCCTCGACGATCAAAGTAAGGTAAAAACATCGCGCGGAGAAAATTTACAGGAAAACTAATTATGTTCTAGAGATCAACATAGTTATTCAATTTTAAGGGTAGGGGAAACGTATCCTTTATCTATATTGAAAAACAAGCTCAAATCCCGTATGGTTTTTGAATTAACTAGACGTGTATAATTAACGATATAAACTTGCTTTTCCATATTTAATTAATTTCCAAGTAAAACAATAATGAAACTACCACTAAAAGTTAATACGCGCAAATAATGACCATAACAGCATGATTCGAATTTTATCAATATTATCTTGAATAAAATTCGATAATTTTACTCTACGTATTTTTGGAAGCCGGTACAAAAAGGCAGACCACCAGCCAACATCATCTTCAAATACAGCAATGGCGTAATAATGTTCACAACTAAAATTGGCTACTTTACCCACAACCGAGCATGCCAACTACGCCCCAATAATAATATTTAGGTTAAGAAACAGAAGCGGTCGCCGCAGCAAAATCGGCATAGATTATTATTGTAACAAAAATATATCTTTTTGTCTCACAACAAAATAGTTTAGATGCAGTTAAAATGCTTTTCTCGCTACTTTGGTTTACAAAACAATTTATAGAGCTTGCAGCGCAGTTAACGTTTGAACAAACCAAGTTTGAGCACGCACGCTTCGTCAGTTGGTGGTGGAGGTAATAAACTGGACAAAACTGCTACACTATTCAGAATATTTGGTATATTTTAAAGTGGTGTTGAAAATAAAAAATAGTTCGTGTCCAATACTTTCTTTACATACGTTTGTAGACTGGTAAAAAGTACATCCCCATCTATGTAAAAGTTTAAATAGCAGATGGTTTTAGGGTGGTATTTAAAGATTCCCGTCTCACATTTTCTTCCGCAACTTCTAAAAAAACTTACTTACCCTTGTGTATTTTACACCTTATTAAATTTTAATAAATTGAAAGAAAGAAAATCCAAAATAAATGTCCATCAAACTGGCCATATTTCCATTCTGCCCCCTTAAACAAGAGGCGTATTTTAGTGAGCGTACTGACGCCCGCATTTGGAATAGAAAGAGCAATGTATGGGATTGACATCGCGTTGCGCTCCGCGGGGGGAAATATTAAGCGAGCGTCTGTAAGCTCACTCTTGTCACTCTCTAACGGGGCTGAACAGGAATGGCTTTTAAGAATTAATATTGCACCAGGAAATATAGATACTGAATTATTATGAAATTAAGATTCCTATGTGTTTTTTTTCCAGAAGCCAGACCTAGCAACATGGCTGGCCTACGCTAGAAGGAGATGAGTAGTGACGTCACAGGCGGCCCCATAACACCATACTTACCTGTCAACGCACGTGACTACCGTTCTAACATAAATGTTCCGAATTCAGACTCATAATAAATGTTATATAATAAACGTCTTCTTGGTTTTCTATATCTGGAATTTTTGTTTAGACATTTTACTTATACCGTGTCTATAATATAGCAAGATAATTTAGACAGCTGTCATCTTACCTATTATGCCGAAATTACAATAAATATGGAGCTGTCAAAATTATCATGTTATATGAGACAAAAAAGTATCAACTTATCGTTAAATAAATAAATAAATAAATATTCCGGGACATTGCACACAGCGCCATCTAGCCCCACACTAAGCAAACGCTTGTGTCGTGGGTACCGTTAGTAGAGTAATAATTGTGTAGGTAAGTAGCATCCTAGTTTTGTATGCAAGAAACGTTTAGTTTTCTTTCTCAAATTCGTCAATCCTAGAACTAATTTCGTCTGTAAAGCATTTCAATATTTCTAAAGATACTTGTAGATAAATCCCAGTTATCTTCAAACTATCTGATTTAGATGTGTCATTATACTTAATGTGTGTGGACATTTAAATACTAATCTTTATACCAGTTTAACCTACCTACCTGATCGGTCAATTTAAAAAGTCTTATATACTATCCTCAACTCTGTCCTCACGCTTGGCAAAAAGACTTCCAACAGCTCATTCTACCAACAAAAATGAGTTAACCAAGCAGCAGCTATATTTCAACTCATATCACGTTTTTTTCTAGTTTTGTTTTTTTTTTTAATTTTTGCCAAGAGTGTGGACCAGATATAAAACTTTCCATTTCCTCCTACCTGTCTTAATACCTACTTGTCTATTAATATTGTTCACCTGTATGTTAATTAACGTTTGAAATTTAACCATTTAAGGAAACCACTGTCATTGTAATGTTATTAAAATACACGCATTGAGAAACGTAATATTACATCGTTGGTTTCATTAAAACCTGTAGTATGACTTTCTGGAAAGTTCACTAGTTTGATGATTATACTGAAGTGGATAGTTAAATTATGGATGTATACTAGCATTGATCTAAGATAAAGTCAATGCTCCAATCCTTTATAGAGATAGAAACTTCTTAAATAAGCGAAACAGAAAACCAAAATATTTTACTGCCTGAATTATTTTCTTCAAGTAGTTTAATAGTTCAGTTTTTATCACCCTTCATATTTCTAATATGGATTTATGAGTAATTAACGCGAGTTTCTTATTTAAATAAAAGTAATTAAGACAAAAAACATTTTTACTGTACGTATCATATTTATTTTCTAATAATTACATCTTTTCAATACATCGAGGTATCGCTTACAAATAAAACACTAAATATTAAGCACAATTATTTAGAAATACCTTACAGACAATCAAAATGAGACTTTACACTTTGGGAATTGACAATGATCTTCCGCACAAGCACCTATTTATCATACAACCTTAATTTATACGTTTATACTGTGCTTATATTATTAAAAATCTTTACAGTAAAATACAGCGATACTTTATGAAATAAGTCATTCACTCACACCCAATTAAGTATACAAGTATTCATGTAAGTTATTTAGCCACGTGTTGAAAAGAATTCATTATAATGAATGGAATTATTTTATGATTAAATTTGTTTTTTAATTTTCAAAGTTTCTGACCATTTGAAGAAGCAGTTTTGCACAAATATTCCATAAATTACTTTTGAATTAGTATCAACAAATATTACAACGCAAAGTGGTAAGTATCAACTTGTAAAACTTTACATTAGGTACATTATGAGACAGAGTTATGATCAATACCAAAAACGTAGGAAAGCAATTATTTTAGAGGCGTTTCTATTTCTAGGTTTTAAGAGAAAATCTCACATTACAAAGTTGTTGAGGGATATTAGATTTAAGAATAGGATTAAGGATTTTAGTACATCAATGAAAGACAGATCAAGATCATGCATACTATCATTCATAGATTTCTAAGATAGTCACTACGGAAGGGTAAAGAATGTTAATCAATTGCTTAAGCCTTTACGATTCGCTAAATGGGCACATTTAACTCATATGTGTGAAGATTGGAGAATTCCTACCAACTTATAAAAAATATTATCAAATAGAACATATTTTAATCTAATAAATGTTGCCAAAAAAAGTATGAATTACAAGCTTCTATTGCAAAAAAAAATATATTTAGTGAAAGCATTTTTCATTCTTATATCTTGTCAAAACTTGTGATGGAAGATAGCATTGCAAAATATGTTTACACCATCAGATATGAAATGTAAAACTCTTCAAAATGATCGCTAACATTATTTTTTACAGCCCTAATTTTGTGAGTTTTGTGTTATTTTGTGGTTTTCTGATTGCCTGACACCCGCGCGGCCCTTGGCGGGGGGCGGGTCAGTCTGCTCTAGCAACTTGCGAAGGGTGGACGTATTCGGTCTCCCGACCGAACATTTTCGAATTTTTTCTCCTTTTAAACCCAATTTATTAATTAAACATTGTTTAAATTGACAGAGACAATTCCTAAATATAGTTATTTAAGATATTTTGTTAGTTTTTAGTGACTTCAGTAAAAGTGATTTTGTAAATATAGTTGTAGATGTGAATTCGTGTCGCGTACAGAACAGACATTTTAGTCCATTGAAATATTACAAAAAAAATTGTTTAAGACATAATATGTAGTAAATTGTTTTGCCTACAAATATGTGCCTATATTTTTTATAAGCAAAAAAAAGAGTGAGAGTAAGAAAAAAAATATATTTTTTGTTTAATTTACATGATATGATAGGTCTTCCAAGAATTCACGTCTATATCTACAAGTTATCAGAAAAAAATTAGGTACCTATTTATATTAAAATTCCCAAAGTAAAAATAAATTAGTCAATACATTATGTAAATCTCGAAAGTCAAACTTACCTTTTATCGATACATATTGTTACAAACTTCTCATAACTCAAAACTCATAACTCATTTATTGGTAAGTTTACACGTCCATTTTTTTAAACCATTATCTTTCTTGAGTGCAAAGATTAGGCTGTGCCACAATGCACGGGCGTACGCGATTTAATAGTTGCCGCGTCGCGCGAATCGTCCTATACGCCTTACCAGCAGGTATCGGATCGGGCAGCAGGCGCGGCGAGCGGCCGCAAGTCGCGTGCGCTCATGGTTGTTACGCCACGACATGCCGGTTCTTTTGTTCGCCAACGCCTGACGTCACAACTCGACTCGAGTGAGTCTTATTCAATCCAAATAATAATAGGTCTTTACCCATAAAATTGCCGTTTTTTTCTTACATTTTAATCTGTTTGTAACTTTTAAGTACAGCTATATTTTTTCCAAATTCAATATTTATTGTATCAATTGTTGAATTATGTACCTTTTAGATAAAAAAAAATGTATTACTAGTGCATATTACTTATAGGGAAGTCATTGAAAACACCTCTTTCAATGTGTCGTCGGTTTCACTACTTTAACTAGGTATATTTTTATCATATACACTGTTTTTGAGAAATTGATATACGTAGTGCATAGCTTTTTTTCCATCTAACTTTAGTTATCAATTGCATCTATGTAGGTATATCTGTTCATCATTTTTCTCAATTTCGTCATACAAATCGGCAATTTCATAGTTAAAGACCTATTATTTTTTTACCCGCAATTTATGTTTATGTTCGGTTAAAAGGTGTATTGCTGGTGTCAAAGTAAATACAAAGATTACAAGATTTGTTACGTTAATAAGTAATGATATTTATATAACACTAGCTGGTGCCCGCGACTTCGTCCGCGTGGAATAGTTATTACCAAAAAAACGGTTCTAGTGAGTTAACCTTAAAAGATAGACATATATTGTTGAGGACATTTTGTTAGATTATTTTAAGAGAAATAATTCTTTCATACATATTTTTGTGATATCTTGAACCGTTTTCGCAGCGCATGCAACGGTAGCCCTCAAAGATGAATAATTTTCCCCGTTTTTTCCACGTTTTTCATTATTTCTTTCTTTCTAGTTCGGTTTTAGGAAAAATATGTGAAAAATGTATGAAACCCAAATTGATAACTTTTTATGAAGATTGTGTATTGCCAGAAATAATAGACCCGCGGCACCCAAGAAATCTGCCAATAAGAGAACCACAATACATAATAGAAGCAAAGCTGAAAAAACAATTAACGACTAAAAAGATCATTATTAACAAAGAAAATAAAAAACCAAAACAAGAAAACGAACAGTCACACGATCAATCGCAACCTTCATGCTCTCAGTACAGTATATAGGTACATGAATGAACACGGAACCCTATTACTAAGCCTCCGCTGTCTGTATCCAGTCTGTATTTTTTTGCTCAATGTTAAAAACGGTTACAAGTATACGCTTCAAATTTTCACAGAATATTTACTTGTATATTATTTGTACTTCGAAATAAATAATTAAATAACAAAATATATATATTAAAGGGAGGCTCCCATACAACAAACGTAATTTTTAAGCAATATTTTACTCGATCTTTATAAACAGGTAGAAACATGAATATGTGTTTGTAAGTAAATATTTAGAAATATATAATATTATAAACTATAAAAATAAATATCTAAACTAATAGGTACAAAAAATAGACGATAGTATGGAACCCTTCGTGCGCGAGTCCGACTCGCTCTTGGCCGGTTTTTATAATAATCATGCCTTTCATATCTGGTAATTACATAGCTTCATTGGCTTAAATATGTTTTTATTGCAATCGTTGAGTACGTTAAGCGTATTTTGTGTACTTTTACATAGTGTTGTCAATAAAGTTATTACATAAGCATTAAATATTCTCCCTTCTTTCTTTGTTTCCCACTTTTTCATTAGTTTGTGTTTATAATAATAATAATAATAAAAATTGGCACTAGAAAAGGGGTAAAGAGATAAAATGCGGTAAAAAGTGGGCTGAGGATGATGATGATGTTAGATAATCTGTGACTTAAATGACCAAGGCAGTCGAATGCAACTAAATCTCCATATGGGTTTGAAAACGCAAACTAATCATCAATCTCGGTAGGTTAGATATTTAAAAAAAACTCGTGTCCAATTTGTTTAGGGCTGTAGATGATGATGAAATATTTTTTCAAAATGTCTCGAAGTTGTAAAAAATCTGTGACTATCAAACGGATAAAATATACATAGAGATTAAATGCAGTAGAAAGTTGGTTGAGGATGATGATGATTTTGTATACTTAATCCGACACATGCCACCAGTTCTCATCATATTTAGTTCAAGCACCAACCTGCTATCTCTTATAGTTTTCGAGATCCCTTTGGTACTCCAAGGTCAATTCCACCTATCACCAACTTTTCATTTATTCTATACATTCTGGACCCACAAGGGTAAAGAGATAAAATGCGGTAAAAAGTGGGCTGAGAATGATGATGATGTTTGATTATCTGTGACTTTGAATGATCTCGGTAGTCATATGCAACTTTATCGTCATATGGATTTGGAAACGCAAACTTATCATCAAACTCGGTAGGATATAATATATTGAAAAAACTCGATTCCAATTTGTTTAGGGCTGTAGATGATGATGATGAAAAATGTAGTCAAAATGTCTTGAAGTTGTAAAAAATCAGAAACTATCAAACGGATAAAATATATAGAGATTGAATGCAGTAGAAAGCTGGCTGAAGATGATGATGATTTCGTATGATCCTATACCAACAACCAGTTCTCATCATATTTAGTTCAAGCATCCACCCGCTATCTCTTATAGTTCTCGAGATCCCTTGTGGTACTCCAAGGTCTGATGGCCAAAGTGATTGTGATACTCAGCCTTCAGCATATGTATTAGTATCGCATAAAAAAAAATTGCATGCCGTCGATTGGGCAAACCTGCAGGTTTATAGTTTATCACTTTTAATCTATGTACTTTTTCTTTACAATTCATTTTAACAAGTTATTTTTATAACAATATTGTACTATTTATTTATTAATTAAACTAAATAAAAAATACCAAGTACCATATAAATAAATAGGTAGAAACCATATAAATTAAATACCAAGTACCATTAATAATTTAACCGACAAAACATCACCGAGTAAGTAACATTGTAGGCAAAGAAAGTTTTTCAATCAGTCCCATCTGATTTCGTTTATTCCTTGACAACAGCTAGCTCGGTGTTCACGAGCTGTGACCGTTGATCACTAGATGGCGTATTATACTAGTTAGGCATCAAACGCTCAAAGTCATTGACGATACTTAACCTCTTAAGTTAACTAAAAACTACGCAAATGAATAATGAGCTGATTTTGTAAAAAAATAACGTTAACGATAAATTATTAATGTTAGTAAAGTTAGAAAATAAACGTATACAACAATAATGACAGACACGACTAGAAATAACTGTACTGTTTTATCATAGAAATTATTGATTTAGAGAAGTTAACTAAAGCTATTGATTGAAACATCTTCACGTTTAAATTAGAAGACAACTAGCTACCACTACAGTAAGAAACTACATTACACACAATAGATACAGAAGACAATAGACGGATGGAAATTCTGGGGCATATAGCAATTAGTTCAATACTTACTAAGATCTATATACTAGCAAATCTATAGGAATATATGATTAATTTTTGGAACACAATGGAAATATTCTAGTGGGAGTTACAATACTTTGGCAACGATTAGTAACTACAAGGTATATACAACTTTGGAAGTAATGTTAGGTTAGTTTGTTGGAATGAATGAACATGGTATTGAGAAATATCTGAAGCATGTTTGAGAAGAGAATGAAGCTGTAACTTAAGAAAATTTGATAAGACAAAATAATAAGCGTAGAGCTAAAATGGAACTAGCATTTCTAGCTTTCCTAAACTTCAATAGCTTTCTACAAGAATGAACAGTTGAAAATATCACTAAGACCTAGTGTAAGGTAATTTTATAGCATACATCATAGTAATACCTCTACCAAAACTGTTAGGAATTTCTACCGTAAAGAAGTGTGAATTTTCAAGAATTCACGTTCGTTTTGAGGGCTTTGAGCAACTGACAAGTAAAAATTTTTGTTCATCAAAAAATGTCACAGCGCTGTTCTTATCAATATTTATATTAAAACTATCTATAATTAATTATAAGTATATACATACCACCCCTTACAACCATGACCTTATAAATTATACATACAGTGCAGACTCTAACAATCAATGAGGTGTGCTTTAGGAATGTCTGTAACCATCAAAACAACAACTCATCGAGATTTAAAAGTGAGTGTGATATAAAAATACTGATTTACCAAAGTCTTTAGATCTTACACAATACATAACAAAGTTTATAATGATCTGTTATTTTGTTCTGTTAAATTTGTCGCACTTTTAACGATAGAACTTATCCTGTCTTGGACTTTATCCTCGATTTTAGCTACATCGACCTCTGGGCCTTCTTTTAGTAACTCCCATATGTTATTCTTATCTAGTATCTCAAAAGTACCTTTGTTTTCAGGTGCAATATCTGGTTTAGGTGCTTCAGATAGCGATTTTGATGTTTCGGATATTGGCGTTGGTGGGATCTTGTGTATTTCCTTATTTATAGATTTTAATGTTTTAACTGTATATTTTTCCAACATGAGTGGTTTATTCTTGGTTTTATTTTCACTAAGATTAATTGGAACCTCAGTCTTGTTGAAATTATGAGTTTCGTTTTTCTTCAGTGCTACAACTGGTTTTTTAATTTGGCTCATTGCTTTTGGCTTTTTTGTACGATGCATTGATTTTATGTTACTTTTTGTTATTGTTGTGACAAAGTGACCTGAAGGGTTGGCATCTGAATGAGCATGATGCTGACTTGCATGTGTAGATGGAACTTTTTCAGTATGGCTTTCATTATTGTGAGATATTTCAGATTTCTCTGTTATTCCTTTATAAACAGGCATTAGAGTAGGCACTTCTGTTGTAAGAGTTTTGTTCAGAGGCGCTATTCTTTTAATAACCA